>VDFB02193867.1:533355022-533457491 GCA_007258455.2 Sequoia sempervirens
TCTCCCTATCACTATGCTTCTATCTTACTTCTAACCATCTTTTGCTCACTCGCGCAAGAGGAGCACTTATTTAAAGTCAGGAGAACAACTAACTAACTAACCCTAACAAAGAAAGACGTGGAAGTAAAATGTATCCCAAAATTGAGGAATAGACTTCATAAATGAATTTATCTATTCAACCCGATCCAGAGAGAATCTAGCGCTCCACTCTTTCTAGATTGACTATCATTAAAAATTCTTCCCAACGGTTTCGGTCAAAGAGTCTTCGCCAGAGCTTCCTCAAAGTCGTGTAGGAAATATACTTTACTGCAAGGCCGAGATCGGCTATGCTTGACTCGATCATACTTTCTTCAACAACCTGCGAAACACAAGGTAACAGATGCGAAAGAAAAGGCACATGGCACATACACAATATCCATTCATTAATCACATATTTAAATCTATTTCATCATTCAAAAACTATATGCAATATACCAGTCATTTAGGGAGTCAAACGGGGTAATAAATGTAGATAAGACAACACGATAGGCTGGAGGAACATGAAAGTGTATTGCTATAGGATATCCCAATAAAAGGTTTCAAAAGAGTTTAAACAACCATGAATAACAAAACTAAAGGTATTAAAAGTTCATCATGATATCCATACTATGAGCACATTTTGGGCTCATCAGTATCCTCAATGTTTTCATCTTCAATAGTTGTTGAATTGGTTGCTCCAGCATCATTCATTGATTTCATTCTCATTCTTCTTTCTCTTTCTCTTTGTCTCTCTTTTTCCCTGTTGGCTTCAACTTCTTGAATCAATGTCTTCCTTCTTTTATTACAAGCTTTATCTCCCATGATTATAAAATTCTCAAGCACAAATGAATGTTAATAGTGAAATTCTTCAAAATATTCAATCCAAATTGGAAGTTGAATACATATTAAGACAAAATTCTTCCTCTCGTGTTCGTCAAAACAAGTAAAAAACTACCACAATTCCACTTTAAAAATTAAGTTCTGACCTATAAATACAATAGCTTATGAAAAATCATTCATTTTTAGTGCTCTCGGCCATACATGCAAGTTGCAGACTTCATAAAACTTGTGCACAGTGAATTTAAATCATATAAACGGGATCCCGTTAATAACACGGGATCCTGCTTCAAATGAATCAGGATCCTGATTATAAAACAGGATCCCGTTTATGCATAAGCGGGATCCAGTTTCATAATCGGGATCCTGTTCATCGACTTCGAACATCGGAGTCGTTGCTTAGTGAACAGGATCTTGTTTATGAAATAGGATCCTGTTACACTAACAACGGTCAGAATGTGGTTCAAACATAACGAGATCCCAATTAGTAAATAGGATCTTGTTTATCCGTTTTATAAGCAGGATCCCATTTTTTTAAAATTTGAATTGCCTTTTGCATTGTGGTTGGGTTTTTGCTTAGGTTTTTGGTTCGGGAAAAGCATTGGAAGTCCGAACCTCAACCTTCAACCTAGTTTGACCTACAAGTTGAAGGTCCTAACAATGTCAAAGAAAAATACCAACTTTGGACATATGGCTGACAACCTTTTTGTAGAATTTTTTGATGAAATTAAAACCCATTTTAGATGAAACAATGCAAATTCTAAATATTTAATTTGTTTTGTAATTGGATTATTTTTTCTATTTTTCAGTTAATTTCTAATAAAATTGGTCCATAAACTTTCAATATCAGAGTTTTTTACTATTTTAATAACTTTTGATCAACATAAAATTTTGACAAACGGATTGCACGAGAACAAAATTTAGACGATTCTTTTCAATTTTAAAAAAAAATCAAAAAATGATAAGTTTAGGTCATCTTATGCATGTCGTACACGATGATTTTTCAAAACGACAAATCTGCCTAATAAAAATTTAACAAAAAAAAAAATTCAATAAAAAATTACAAAAAAAATCAAGAATAAGCTTCAATGAGTCATAAAACTTATCCCAAAAGGAATTAGAAAAATATGATAATTTAAGTCAAAATATGGATGTCGTACATGTGCATGGTATGGTAAAAAAAATGACTTTTAAATAGTGGTTTTTAGAAATGCCTATTAAAACTCAATTTGTACAATCTGGGTATTGAAATAAATTACATATTTGGAAACTAGACTCTGAGCACTACATTTTATGATACATTTATGATTAGTGACTTTTTTAAAGATTTCATTTCTAAGTGCTTCAAATTTTAAGGTCAAATGTGTCAAATGCTGAAAATCAGATAAAACACTTCCACTTTTTGGCCAAAAGGCATACTCAACTTCTTGCACACACCCTAGATTCACCTTCATTCATTAATCAGGTAATTTCATCAATTTCCATCTCCTAAGGTCATTCATTCAAAATTAAATAAACATTATCATCAACCTTTTAATAAAATAAATCAAACATCATCCCTTCAATTAAATAAACCAAAACTTTATTTAATTAAATCTCCAAATCCATATTTCATCCTTTTCTAATTTAAATAAATCAAATATTTAAGTCATGAAAGTTAAACTAACCTAATCATCATTAATTTAATCTAACCATGATTAAATGCTAATCTTACCCACTTGCATTCTCTATATTATGCCACTTGCACAAATAAATCAATTTATTGATTTATTAAAATCATCATTTTCACTCAACATGGCATTTATGGGGAATATTCCCTCAAGTTTGAAAAATATGACAAGTTGAGTTTTCCCTCCAACATTGCATTTATTTCTCATTTTCTTGTCCCCCTCTCAAAATTTATTGCCCAAATTTGAATTTGAAACTCCCTCTCATGGGCACACTTCCCAAATCTTGCACATCCTCAAGCCTATCACCACTTGGCAAGTGGCCTCTTCTCATTGGTGGATCTTTAGTCCTACATTCATCCATATGGCCAATCTCTCATAAATAAAATATATAAATGAAGGCCTTAATCTTCATCAATCCATCCACATTTTTCATGCAAATTCACTCTCTTGGTTTGAAAACTAGTTTTTCTCTTCATCTCCATTCCATCTCATCATTTTAGCTTTTGAGCAAGGATTGGGAAAGGGTATTTTGCACATTTGACAGCAATCCACTATGGAATAGGTACTTAAGTGTTTTCATGATGCTTTTAGTCTTCTTTTATCATTTGTTGCATTTTGAAGCATTTACAAGGTATTTCATAGGAGCATTTTGATGGATTTGTGGAATACTAAGCCCTACATGAAGTTTAGTGTTTGCAGATTTTAATGGATGCTTCATTTTGGTGCTAGAAAGAGGGTAGTCACGTACATTTTACTATTTGTAGCTAGAAGAATACACAGATTTATAACTGGTTTATTGGAATTTTTAACTAGTTTAAAGTCTTTTTGAACTGTGTGATGATTAAAAAATTGGTCTATTGGAATTTTTATTGGCAAATCCCTTGTGAAGAATACTAAATATATGCTAGACTTTAATACCATCCTTGGATTAAGAAAAAAAAAAAGAAAAAAAAATGATCTTTGCAATGCTTTTGTTGCATATTTAGGACAATGCTGATAGAAAATTTATTGACTATTTAGATTTGAATCTTGATCTTTTTATCACTCATTTTCATGTGTGGAAGTTTTGTCATTTCAGATTTTTTTTCTCATTCATGGTGTCATGCATTAAGGCATATTATTGATCTAGCTTAGCCGAGATGTATTAAGATCGGTGTTTTGTGTCCTCTCTGGTGGATTTTTGATACTATTTTCAAATATGTGTCATGAGTGTTATTGCTCAGTCTAAGAGAATACCCATATGAAGGTGTAGCCATATGGAGACACAAGTGCAGTCAAACATAGTATATGAAGAAACTATTCTACCAGTGTCACTGTTGTTATAGATTTCATGAGCTATCAAAGATGCATCTTTTTTCCTAAGAAAAATTAGACTGACTGGCAACGTAGCAGTTGAGTTTTCTTATTTTTTTTATTTGCAAGTAAGTTTCCAATGTTTCCAATGTTTCTAGCATTATTCTTTGTTTTTATTTAGATACATTTGTATGCCATACTACCTCGCCATATGTGATTTGTTCTCTTTTGGAAGCAACACACGATATCATACACCTATGCACATTTGTTTTGGAAGAATGTAGTCTTCAAATCTTCATCCCTGTGGATTAACAGTCGTCAGTTAAAAGTGTAGAAGGTCTAATCTCCTCGTTAGATCTAAAGAGGTTCAAATATATCTTCATCTGCTTTAAAAGTTTCTAGTTGTTGTTTTCAATCAATATCCCTTTTCCATTTGGTATATGTAGATTGTATTAGATGTTGTTGTTATATGTATCCATTTGAAAGGTAAGTGACTGCCTCACTTCTATTGTGACAATGCATTTTAAAAGGAACTACTTGATACTCAATTTATAACTTTATGCATGGTAGCTGTAAAGTATTTATGGGATAGCATACTTGGTTATTTGTCAGTAGGCATAGAAATAAATATCTTGCATGGTAGATTGGTATTTAGAATACAGGTTGGATGTAAAAAAAGAAGAAGAGATCTCTAGCATTCATGTTGTGGGAAATGAGATACGTCTTAATAAAAAATGGGCTACTATTGTTGTGTGGAAGAGACAGAGTTCTCTATGTATTTTGATAAAAATTAGGTACAATGGAATGTAGGCTAACCATTTTAGATCTATTTCAAAATCCTTCCACAAAAAACGTGAGAGAAATAGAAAAACATGGGAGATCTGTACCACACAAGGTATAAAGTAGTGGAGTGCAGTTTTACACCTGCCAATTAAGATTAGTTTGAATTTTTTTTTGCCATAACTATTTCAACCAACGCATGCATTTAAATTCTTACCTGCATGTGGTATTTCTTCTAGACACTCTTTTAGAAGTCCACGCATTTTGCTATCCCTGACAAGATTGACCTTTCCCTAGGATGCACTCATTCTCATTTGCTTGACATAGCATTCAATACTGCTTTTTGCTCCAACTGTCTATTTATTATGCACCCGTAGGGTAGCTAAATTACATCAGAAAAAGTCCTCACATTTTTTATGATCATTGCACTGTGTCTAAATTAGGGGGGTTGGTGTTGGCAGTTGTTTTCTTTACTGTCGTTCTATTTCCTCATTAATAGAGGGATCGTGCTATCTTGATTTTTATTTCCCTGCATTTATGTCATCTCCTACATGGTCTTTGCATAAGCTTTAAATCTTCCTTCATTAATTATCATTTTTCTTAGGGTGAGGCCAATTGTTTATGCTGAGGTTGTAGGGCAAGTTTGTGATGGGACGTTGTGTGATAGAAGATCATTAAAATATCACTTTAGCAAAAATTTGAAGGCACACAAAGTTTATCCAATTATGTCCAAGGGGAGGGGTAACATAAAAAATCTTGAAATTAATTGTGTTTCTATGAACTTTGTGCTTTGAACATGGAAATTTTAAAATCAATCATTCCTTCATGGTTTTTAAATGTGGAAATTTCAAAATCAAATTGTTCTTTTACGAAAATAGGTACAAATAGGAAACCTTGGTATGAAGTTATTTTTGTTCTAAAGAACTTAGGAACCATGTCAATTTAATAATTTTTTTAAGAGGGTTTCCTCTAGTGATTGACATCTCTTATGTATATCACTTATATCTAAACTTTTAAAATCTTTTATAGGTACAAACGAAGGAAAGCAAGGAAGGCAAGGAAAGTGAAGGTGAAGCAAAGAAATAAAATGAAAGGAGGAGAAATGAGGATGATGGCTTGAGAAGATTAAAGTGTTATTTAACACTTTAGTGTTTATTTAAATGCTTTTACGAAATTGTTACCTTTTCATTTTTTAGGACACTAATTTTTTTTTGGTCTAAAAAGAACACTTTGATTTTTTCATTTACAACGGGTTAAAATTGAAACTTAGACACCTACTAGATTTCAATTTGGGCTAAAAATTGAACAAGGAAATTTTCATCTTTCCTTTGGTGCTTAAAACGAATCAAACCATTGCTTTGAAGGATAAAATGAATGTGTACTTTTATTGTTTTGTAATTATTTACACAAAGTAATATCATCAAAAGACGTATGTGATTTTCTCGCACCTCACGACGATCTTGAGAATCAAAAGGCTTTTGGTGACATTAAGTTGCTTAAATAATTGCCCATACAGACTTTGATTTGGGTTTAAAATTAAACATCCTGTGCAAGTGTGAGTAGAGCATTATAGCATATATTCTCTTTCTTTGAGTCATCAAAGATCGATCGAGTTATGGATTTTGTCTTTGCTTGCTTTTGTTTATCCTAGAGGATCTGCCTTATGGGAAAAAGTACTCACCCAAGGGAATGACTCAACTAGTAACACTCTAAATCCAAGAGTATTTCTAGCTGGGATATAAATGTGGATATTGGAAGAAACGCCAATATCACGTGGTTGATTCTGACAAGATGGATCCAAAAGGGGACTCTTTCTGTATGGGTCAATCTCCACGAACGGAAAGTCCTTACTAGAACCCATGTGCTAGAATTTTCCAAAATCCTTAATCTATTTTTTTGTTCAAGAACGGTCATTCTGAAGCTGCCCCACACTTTTACGGTCTTTAGTAGAAATGGAAAGCATGCCATGGGATTTTCATGGGTGTTGATGCTTGGCTGCCCTGATTGACGTTAATGAGCCATGGAGGGGAGCTAGTGGGGTCAAGCATCTAACCATTCACTAAAGATAAGCGTAGGTAGACGTGTCCAAGTGGGGACTCAACAAATATTTTCTTACACATCCATAGGGTTTGTACTTCTTCTTGGTTTGAAAACACAATACTTTATTCAAAAACATTTGCAAACAAACATTCAACATGATCCTCAAAATTTCAAACCCTTTATGAGGCAAATACCATTGACCAAATTCTAGTGTTATTGCTTGCCCTTGGGATTACATCCTTAGAGGTTTCTAAGCACTTGAATTTACATCTCAATTTCCCCCCTAAAGTTAAACAATAGATAACCCTTGCCTTAAATTCATCAAAGTTTCACATAATATACCTTGTGAAATGAGACGAAATTGAGACATTGGACATCAGTTTGAAAGCTAATCAAGAGTGTGTTTGTGGTAAAAATAATCCATTAAGCAAAGATTAAAAACAATTGGACTCCACACATGTGTCTCCAATGATTTCGCAAAAAATCAAGATCAAGAAACCGAAGGTGAAATCCCTTAGTCTAATAGCCTGTCAAGAACGTCTCTCTATGTTATATGAAGTTAGACAAAGAATGAGTTTCAACTTTTACAAGAAGGCTTCAAGAAACAATCTTGGTTTGTATTCATTCTATTATTTCCAAAACCCAAACCTTTTCAGAGAGTTTGAACATCTTGTTTAGAGAAAAGTTTGTTCTTTAACACCTAGGTCTAACTAAACGAAGTGTCTTTTAGGTTCATATTAGGATCAAATTAAATCAAAATCCTTTTCATCCATCCTTCAAAACATCAAAACAAAAATCATCCCAGAATCACCTTTTGGAAAATCTTGAAATCATCCTTAATACTAGGCTTTTTGGCGAAAATAAAAAATCATCAAAATCATTGAGACCAAATCCTTGAAAACATTATCAAAATCACCTTTGGCAAGGTATGTGTAGATGTATCCTTTTGCATATGCTTATTCAAAATCGCCTTGTTTAGCTTAGTATATGTAGATGAATCTTTCATCATATGCTTAGTGAAACTATCATCTTGTTTGGATAGGTGTGGATAGATGCATCCTTCTTCCCACACATATTCAAATTATCATCCTTTGATCAAGTTTATCCCTTAGATAATCATCCAAACATCTAAGGGTATATTTGTTCAAAATCCAAATCAAAATCAAAATCAATCAAGGACAAATCCCAAAATTAAAATCTACAACATAACCAAAAGTCCCAAAAGCCTAGTATCTCCTTCAAGATTTACCAAAAGATCATAACATCCAAATCATTCATCTTTTACATCATCATACCACCTCTCAATCCTCAAGATATCCTAAAAAAATTCACTTTGGGGCATAAAATAAAGATCAATCCAAAAGAATCAAGAGATTCATCTCCCACTATTAAAAATTGATCCTTGTTTTATGGTTCAAACTAGATCTCAATACAAGAAGAGCATGGAAGCCAACAAAGAAACACCCACTACAAGTGATCTTAGTCAAACCGCTCCTAAAATGAATCCTATTGGGTCCGGAACTGTCATAGTTAACCTTCCAACATCATCGCAAAATCTGCAAGAGGAAAACCAAGGAGAGGATCTTACCCTTGGAATGTCTCACGAAGAAATAACTGAAATGGTCCAAAATCTAGACAATCATAGAATCATCATCATGATGAGACTTAACCCTTCGTTATACATGCTTGAACTAGCAAAACAAGGGGCCAAGTTGCCTTCAAATTTCGACATGAGTAGCATAGTGGAGACATCATTTCCTCCAATCTCATCCACCATTCCCATCTCGTCTACACCCCCATCCAAAAACGTCACACAAAACATTCCGCAAATTACAACATCATTTGCTCCAACACAAACCAATGTTAATAAGGGAAATTCATTTCTTAATGCTATTCAAACACACCCCCTTGTTAATAACCAAAGTTTGGATGCAAACACAACCTTTGAACAAAACATACTTGAAAACCCATTACATACAAATGTTACTCTCACTTTCCATCATGATCCATCATCAACATTTTTTCGCACAACACCTCAAACTCCTCTCCTCACAAATTTTCAAGAGGAAGGAGACATGTTCGGACCTGGGGGTATTTTCGACACCACAACATTTTCACAAGGACACACACCCCTTACATTTCCACCACTTCCACTTTTTCCATCATCATCCGCACCACTCCTTGGTTTAGGGCTTCCCCCTCTACCAAGTATCGATCAAAACAACATCCCAACCATCAATCAAAACATTATGCCAAATGCTCAAAACTTATTGTTGACATCACAACAACAAGCGATAAACACGCACACAATGGAAACATCATCAAACACCCCCATAACCTCACAAAGCATGGTCTCTCAAGGGCCAATCACATCAACGATGCCACTCATTACTCAAACCACCACACCAACAACACCATCCACCAATCAAATAATCAACACGACATCACCATTCACCACTACCATAAATGCCATTCTGAATCCACCACCACCCCCACCACATCAAGTCAATATAACACAACATTGCAAGCCACTTTTCAAAGAGGATATCGACAAGTGCAAAAACAAAAATATGTATACCTAACTGCTCAACAAGTTGCTCAAGCTACGCAAGTTGTCCAAGTTGCACAAGTTGCATTGCAAGCGCAAAAAGAACAACAAGCCCAAACGTTATTGCAACAACAACAACAACAACAAGCCGCAAAAGCATTGCAAGCACAAAAGACCTCTCAAGCACAACTTGTATTGCAGAAAAAAGCCGCACAATCGCAAGCTCAAGTGTAAGCTCAATATTAGGCACATCAAGCCCAATATCAAGCACAACTCAACACACAAAGACAAGAAGCGCAATTGCAAGCATATCAAAAAGCATTAAAGCAATACCAAGAGCAACAAGAAGCAGCAGAATTGGCAGCCCAACAACAAGTGTTGTCAGAACAATAGAAAGCACAACAACAAGTGTTGTTCATACAAAAGTAGGTGGAAGCCTACCTCGCTTGGAAAAACATACAAATACCATCAAACAACACACCAACCAACCCACCCATCCAACCCGTGATTCAAACACCCCAAAACACTTTCATCCCACCCCCTGATCCACAAAATGATGTGATAGCACAAATTAGGTTACTTTCGCAACAAGTACTCGATATGCAATCTGGGTGAACAAAGAAAACACCAAGCAACTTGTGTCCCTATCCATTTGATAGGAGCCTAGAAATGAAACCATTCCCCAAGGGATGGGAAACCTTGAGGATCACATCAAGGAATTCCAGGTTCATTGCATGGAAGTTGTATATGATGATACTTATCTGATGCGGCTATTTCCTAGAAGCTTGGCAGCCCTACTATAGAATGGTTCTCTCGCTTACCTTCAGGCATTAGAACATTCAAATAAATTAGGGATGCATTCATTAGGAACTATGCATGTAACATTGCAATGGATGTTAGTCTCAAAGAACTATACGCTCTAAAACAAGGAAAGAATGAATCTTTCACTTCATTCCTTCAACGATAGCGATCGAAGGCCAATCGGAGCAAGTGGACCATGCCAGAAGAACAACAGGTTTGCACCATCATAGCTAACCTTGAAGGCCACTTGGAATTTCATCTCAAGTTTCAGGGCATCACTACATACAATCAGTTGATTCCCAAGGCGCTTAGCATCGAAAGAGCCCTTGTGACTCAACCCAGGGAACCAACATCATACCACGAATAGAAAAAAAACCGTCCACCATCCAATTACAATGATAAACCTCACATTTGGGAAAGAAATAAAAACATTACTAATGACGGTGTCATCGATGCTAAGGTGGTCATCAGTGGTCCACACCAACATACACCCACACTGCAAATCCAAACAAAACACCAAAACACTCATCACACAACATACCAACCCAACAAGAATTCAACCATCAATAATCTCAATGATCAAAGACGACCACCCCAACGCAAAACTTACCCTAAACAAAAATACACTACTTTGGGGGAACCACTTGAGGACATAATTAAAAAGTTGATAGACAAAAACTCATCCAGGCTCCTACCTTTGAGAATTACCAAGAACCCGATGTCAAACCTCCTTGGTATAACAAAAATCAACTTTGCAAATTTCATAAAATAAAAGGTCACAC
Source organism: Sequoia sempervirens (assembly GCA_007258455.2). NCBI lineage: Eukaryota > Viridiplantae > Streptophyta > Pinopsida > Cupressales > Cupressaceae > Sequoia > Sequoia sempervirens. Next base: position 533,365,792 of record VDFB02193867.1, read on the forward strand.
CACAAACAGTTGCATGAGACTCAAAAACATCATCCAAGATCTCATCGATAAGAAAATCATAAACGTGGAACAAGCTATGGGAAACTAGGATCTTAAGATATATACGAATCCGATGCCAAATCATGGTAACAAAGGGAACAAAAATGATAAAGGGAAGGGTAGTGTAAATCATGTGTATGAAACGGTTGTTGTCTCCCTAAATGAAGATTGCATGGTCATCACCATCAAAGGCGCCCATGCCAAAGATTGTGGAGTCACCACAAGAGGTGGCAAATTCACCATTGTAGGATCATCCCAACCAAATAGAGTCCCTTCATCTAGATCCATGCCTAATGGTTACAATGTCCTAGACTAACTCAAGAGAACACCATCACACATCTCCATCATGAAGTTGTTAAAAATATCATCAATGCACAAAAAGATCCTCAAGAAAGCATTAGCCTCATCGACTGTCCCAGCTAACCTTGATGCAGAGCAATTCCAAGCTATGGTCAGAAATATCATAATGCTTAATCTCCTTACATTTTCTGACCAAGATTTCCCTGCCCAACCATCTCACAACCGTGCACTTCACTTGGAAGCCATCGTAAACAAGAGAAAAATCAAAAGGGTCTTGGTGGATGGAGGTGCAGGTTTGAACATCTGTTCTCTCAGCCTCATCAAGCAGTTGAAAATATCAGAGGATTCTATCGACGAAGGAAAGGGCATCATGATAAGAGCATATGATGACCAAGAAAGAGTTTCTTAGGGAACAATCAAACTCCCTATTCAAGTAGGGCCAATGCTCATGGAAACCACCTGTCAGGTCTTGGACCTCAACTTGCCATATAATATCCTCCTGGGACGCCCATGGATCCATGTGATGAAAGCCATAGCATCAACCTTCCACCAATATGTGAAATTTACACATAATGGACAAGAGGTTACCATTCATGGAGATCCTGAACCATTTTCATATTGAAAAAATCTTGAAGCCAAGTATTACAAAATTCCCCAAGTGCCAAAGAATGATGAAGGCCCATCCACATCATATATTGACCCCACCACTCTCAAGTCCACATCTGTGATAGAGACACCCACCATCCCCACCATCCCCACTATCTTTGATATCAAGCTCATCATCCAGGAGGATGGTTGTGGAAGCTACAAGCTGCCTAACAATGCTTTTGTGATAGGAGAGTTACCACAATCTCCTAGATCATGGGGACATCCACAAGAAAATCAAGCTTCCACATCACAAACCTATTCTGCAAACTATCCTAAATTCACAAGATGGGGTGACCTTGGCCATGAGGTTATTGAAGTAGATCCATCTCACATGTTGTATCAAGATGAAAGACCAGCAAATAATTTACCAATGGATGAAGCAAGCAAGGGCCTACAAATGATGCTTGCAATGGGCTACAATAGAAATCAAAGACTGGGACAAAATGACAATGGGCTCATAATACCTATCATGTCAGAGACGCGACCCATAACAAATATTGGCCTTGGATGTACCCCTCCAAGAATAACCATACGTGGCCGAAGTCCTTTGGTTAGAATAGTTAATATTTCTCCTCAACTGGTACTAGTACAAGTACACTCACCAAAAGTCATAGGTATAGAAACACATAATTTTATCACTGATCCCTACATTAGTAGCGATGACAAGGATACCATATCCAATCTACCTAGGTTATTCGAAGATACCAACCTGTGTATGATTAGCACCCTATCCTTCGAACCAGACCAACAAAATCATGAGATCCGTTTAGTGTACCCCCAACTGATCAACTATGACCAATGAGGACCACCAGTTCTTGATACATTCAAAAACGATGAGGCACTCTCAAAATTTATGGGATTGAGGGATAACATTCTAGATGGGGATCACAAGGCAGGGTTTATAATGGAGTTGGACACACATGCCTATTACAGGGAAATGATTGAATACTTCAGTCTCAAAAGTGAGAAACTAAGAATCATATCAAAGTCCTTGAGTGAAAACCACCTTGTGGCACTCTCTAACAAGAAAATAGTTAAAAGAAAGGATGTATCCAATAGTGAAAACCTCTCTGAGGCACCCGAGGATGAAGGATTCAATCTTCCTCTAAGAGTTATTCATCAAGAGAAGCCAACAGTCTTGGCCGAAAAATGCAATCCAGTCAACCTAGGAACAGAGGAGACCCCGCATATCACATTCTATGTAGAATCACTATTATCAGAAGAGCAAGAACTGCTAGCAGCATTCCTAAGGGAAAGGCAAATAAACTTTGCATGGAGTTATGCTGACATGCGAGGACTTGATCCAAATACTGTGGTTCATCATTTAGTAGTGTATCCAGAAGCTAAAATTTTTAGACAAAAACTCCAAAAATGCATCCTCAAATTGCTTTATCAATCAAAATGGAGCTCAAAAAGTTGTTAGATGCAGGATTCATACGACCAATAGACTATCCATAATGGGTGTCAAATTTGGTACCTATTTCAAAACCTAACGGAGCCATCAGAATCTGTATAGACTTTAGAGATTTGAACAAGGCATGTCCCAAGGATGAATTCCCACTTCCCAACATTGACATGATAGTAGACATGACAGTAGGACATGAGATGCTATCACTAATGGATGGATTTTCAGGATACAACCAAATCATGATAGTAAAAGAAGATCAACACAAGACGGCCTTCACTTGTCCATGGGGGACCTACTGCTGGAACATGATGCCATTCGGCCTAAAGAATGTAAGAGAAAACTATCAAAGGGCCATGACATTAATATTCAGTGACATGATCCACAAAATAGTCAAAGACTATGTTGACGACATTCTAGCTAAGTCAAGAAAGAGAAAAGATCATATAGCAACCCTAAGTGCTATCTTTGATAGACTGGAGAAATACAAAGTCAAACTAAATCCCAATAAGTGCATCTTCAGTGTACAATCAGGTAAACTGCTAGGATACATAGTCTCCATGAGGGGTATCGAGGTGGATCCGGCAAAAGTAAAAGCAATCCTCGAGATGGAAGCACCAAATACATTAAAACAACTAAGAGGCCTGCAAGGCTGACTTCAATCCATCCAACGATTCATAGCACAACTAGTAGACAAGCAGAATCCATATTCTCACCTACTGCACAAGGGGGTAGCATATAAATGGGATACAAAGTGTGAAGAGGCATTTAACAAAATCAAGGAATACCTACTGACACCACAAGTGTTAATGCCACCTATCCCAAGAAATCCATTGATATTATATGTGTCAACAACAACAACAGCCCTTGGAGCTCTTCTTGCTCAACATGATGAAAATGAAATGGAGAGGGCTATCTACTATATCAGTAGAATAATGGTCGGTCATGAACTAAATTACTCATTTATCGAGAAATCTTGCCTCGCAGTAGTGTTTGCATCCCAAAAATTTAGACATTACATGCTAGCACACAAGATAAAGCTCATCGCAAAAATTGATCCCCTCAAGTATCTCTTATCCAAGGAAATGCTCACAGGTAGAATGAAAAAATGGGTGATGATACTATCAGAGTATGACATTGAGTATGTAGAGAGGAAAGCAATCAAGGGACAGGTTATTGTGGATCAACTAGCAGAAGCACCTATTTACTCTGAGAATCCTCTTGTCTCAGAATTCCTAGATGAATCCATTTTTAACCTCAACGTAACTGACCATTAGAAACTATACTTTGATGGTTCATATACACAACATGGATCAGGAGCTGGTATCTTCTTCATCACCCCACAAGGGGACTACATACCAAAGTCATACAAATTGGCATTTCCTTGCAACAACAACATAGCAAAATATGAGGCTTTGACTATAGGCCTTAGGATAGTAGTGCAATGGAACATCATAGCTCTCAAGGTCTATGGAGACTCTCAGTTGATCATAAATCAGGTCAATAATGAATATTAGACTAAGGATGATAAGCTCACTCCATACAAGAAATTGGTGGAGACTCTAGAGGAATCCTTCACTAACATAACATTTGAGAAAATTCAAAGAACCAACAACAGAGCAGCTGATGCCATGACTACAATTGGATCCCTATTCGACATCCCTCATAACGTGCCGAAATATGAATTTATGATCAAGCAGCTTCTCGTCCCCACATTCGATATACCAGAATCAGAATATGTGTGTGAAATTGTTGGTCCTGGCGATCCTTGGTATCATGACATCTATACATATCTTTGAATAGGAGTCATACCCGCTGACCTACCATCGAGCCTAAAATGAACCTTTATTAAAAAGGGATCCAAATTTGTCATCCTAGGTGATACCTTATACCGTAGAAGCATAGAAGGTACCTTAGTACACTGTCTAAATGCTGAGGAGGCATTAACCGCTCTAACCGAAGTTCATAATGGTATCTATGGCTCACACTCGAGCGGAATGTCCATCGCTAAGAAACTAATGAGGATGGGGTATTGTTGGCCCACAATGGAAAGAGAAGCACATGATCATGCTAAAAGGTGTTTACAATGTCAGTAGCATGGGGACCTCATCCATGCTCCAACTCAAGAGCTTCATCTGATTATCACACCATGGCCCTTTTCATAGAGGGGACTCGATCTCATTGGGAAAATCACACCTGTAGACACATAAAATTGTCCTAGGCTTGCAACTCTTAGATTATTCAACATTGCCCCTTTCATTCTTAATAATTAAATAACTTTTAATTATTTAATTATTTTCTAAAGTCATAATTCTTCTATTAATTAAATAATTTTAATTATTTAATTAATTCATTTTATCATTTATTTCTCCTTGATTATTAAATAAATAAATTTTATTTATTTATCTAATACGTCATTAATTACCTAAAGTCTTCCTTTAATTAAATAAATTTCTTAATTTATTTAATTCCCCTTTTGTCATTTATTCCTCTTGATTATTAAATAAATAAATTTTATTTATTTAATTACGTCACTAGGCAAGTCCCCTTCTTTTAAAAATTAAATAGATTCTAATTTATTTGATTTTTGTCCATTTTCTACTATAATTAAATAATTATTTTAATTATTTAATTATTCATTAACCTCTTCTCTCATTAAATTAAATAAAGTTAATTTATTTAATTTGGTCCATCTCTTGAATTTTGAATTAAATTATTATTTAATTCGAAATGATTCCTTTTGTCACATTCTTCTATAATTAATAATATCTTTATTATTTAATTATTTACTCGTCACCGAGTAAATAAATTTTATTATTTAATTTCTCCAGCAACCTCTTTGTCCGTGCCATCTTATCTTCCAAATTAATTTTATCTTTTGACATCTCATTTAATTTTGACCCTTGATTGAATTATCTTATAATTCAATCTTGGCCCTTCATCCTTATCATTTGCCCTAATTTTGACCTAACCCTAATTCTTATTGCAACATTCAATCTTGATCATTGATTCTAGGGTTTTTGTCATCTTCTCATCTTGGCCACACATTCAAAATTGCAGTTTTTATAAAATGGCAATTTTTTTCTCATTGGGCTTCCTCTTAGTCTCTGGCTCTCTGGCTCTCTCTCTCTCTCTCTCAGTCTTTAGCTTTCAGTCTTTAGCATATTTTGACTTCTTGCATTCTTAGTCTATGTCAATTTTCTGTCAACTTAGGTCATAGTCATTAACAGTCTTAGCCATTTTAGCTCATTGTAGGGTTATTTTTATTTTCTGCAAATCCTTCAACACTTGCATATGGCTTAGTCTTTGGTCATAGTTGCTCATAAATCTGAGGGCATTGTTGTTTATCTGCAAGCTAGGAGGTGTAACAGAGGTTAATCATGGAAGGTGGAGACATAGGGTAACACTATCCCTTTTGTCTTCACCTCACTTCCATTGTACTTTGTTATTTTCATAGGATTTTCTGTTATTTTCATAGGATTTTCCCTCATAACGTGCCGAAATATGAATTTCTGATCAAGCAGCTTCTCATCCCCACATTCGATATACCAGAATCAGAATATGTGTGTGAAATTGTTGATCCTGGCGATCCTTGGTATCATGACATCTATACATATCTTTGAATAGGAGTCATACCCGCTGACCTACCATCGAGCCTAAAATGAACCTTTATTAAAAAGGGATCCAAATTTGTCATCCTAGGTGATACCTTATACCGTAGAAGCATAGAAGGTACCTTAGTACACTGTCTAAATGCTGAGGAGGCATTAACCGCTCTAACCGAAGTTCATAATGGTATCTATGGCTCACACTCGAGCGGAATGTCCATCGCTAAGAAACTAATGAGGATGGGGTATTGTTGGCCCACAATGGAAAGAGAAGCACATGATCATGCTAAAAGGTGTTTACAATGTCAGTAGCATGGGGACCTCATCCATGCTCCAACTCAAGAGCTTCATCTGATTATCACACCATGGCCCTTTTCATAGAGGGGACTCGATCTCATTGGGAAAATCACACCCACCTCGTCCAATGGCCATAAAATCATCATAACTGCAACTAAGTACTTCACAAAGTGGTTGGAAGCCATACCCATGACATATATCATTGGGAAGCAAATCTCAAAATTCATCATGAACTATCTCATTTGTCGTTACAATGTCCCATAAACCATTATCTCAGATAATGGGACACCATTCAAGAACTAGGAGGTTCATGACTTGTGTGAGAAATTCAAAATCCAACATCGCTTCTCCACCCTGTACTATCCCCAAGGCAATGGCCAAGCAGAAACCACGAACAAAACCATCCTCAAAATCCTCAAGAAAATAGTCAATGATGCAGGTCGTGACTGGCATCTACAACTTAATCACCCTCTAGGCTTATTGAACCAGCATCCGCACACCCACTAGCACCACCCCATTCTCCTTGGTCTACGAATTAGAAGCCATACTCCCCATTGAGATCGAGCTCCCATCCCTCAGAATATCATTGCAAAACCTCATCACTGATGAGGATTACTGGGTGTCAAGATTAAACGAGCTGGAGCTACTAGATGAAAGACGCATAGATGCTCTAAACCATTTGCAAGTCTATCAAAATAGATTCAAACAAAACTACAACAAGAAAATTAGAAGCTGGACTTTCCAAGTCAGAGAACTGGTCTTAAAAGAAAATCAAAAGAATGCCCCAAACCCAAGCAACAAAGGAAAGTTTGAACCTAATTGGTTAGGACTGTTTGTCATAATAGCAAGTTATAAATCAGGGGCATATCAGCTATCAACACCTAAAGGGAAACCCCTGTAGGAGCTTGTGAATAGCCCCCATCTCAAAAAGTTCTATGCCTAATTCTTTCAAGGTATAGAACCAAAAAAATCCAATAATTAGAAAAAGTCCTAAAAAAATGGTTACTTAGGCAAAAACCTGGCAAACAGGCGTCTTGGTGACAACAAAAAAATCAAAAAGCAAAAAATCCAAAAAAATCAGAAAATGGATCAAAAAAATCATCCTCTAATGAAAACCATTTCGGTGGCACTTTGGGCAAGTACCTCGATGAAAACCTAGAAAATAGGCACCTTGCATAAATAAGCACTTTCCATCCACCAGGACCTTTATTGCTTGATTTTCATCACTCATCCATTTCGCTTCCATCATCCATCTATTTGAGGCCTCCATCCATCACTCATCCACTCGCATCTGCACCATAGCTTGGTCCTGTTTCGTATCATGATCCTTCCTAGTACTACTCGGCCCATCCTGAAGGTCAGTTTGTCCTGCCTTTATCCGAGTAGTCTATTGTATCATGCTGGGGGCATGTTCTGATCGGATTGGATTTGTGTATATTCTTAAAGTCTTCAAATCAGAAAATCCGAAAACATTAGAAAATCAAAAAATACAAAAACATTTAAAAAGCACAAAATCCAAAAACATTCAAAACATATCAAAATCCAAAAACAGCGCAAAAATTCATTCAAAAATCCAAAAATAAGGTTGTCTTGTCGAACTAAGTCATCTCTGAGCTTGAACGTAGGCAAGATTGATCTTTCATCATCCCCCGAGACATTTAGGCCAGTCCTTTAGGAGTCCATCATAATAAACTGACATTTCATTATGTATATCTTCATTTGTAAATTGGTCAAGTCATCAGTCAAACTACGAGGTCTCTACGTGTATAACGTAGGCAAGGATAATCTATTGATCAGCCCCCAAGGCCCCTAGGATAGGTCTTTAGGTTAGTTTCTTGGTCAAAATCTTAGAAAATCCCAAAAACATTGAAAATTTGAAAATCAAAACATTTGTAAAACCTCAAAAAATACCAAAAATAGGCTCAAAACATTGCAAAACATCAAAAAATCCAAATATTTGAAAAAAATCATCTATCTCATCTCACTTACACCCATAATAAAAAACCACTCATAATAAATTGATCATCATCCTCAACCTTTGGTGAAACAAGTAGAAACAAGTCTAGCAGGTTAAATGTGAAAACTCATAAGCATCAAGTCTCAAGTCTAAGTCAGTATGCAAACAAGTGGGTCAATTCTTTGTGTCAATAGTCCATCATCCAAATAGTCCCATATCAATCATCTGATAACATCATGTCCTAGGATGAATCCTTCCTACAAGGGGCATTATTTATCAGAAAGAACACTTTTGATAAACGAAATGACTTGTCGCCATCCACTAACATGTCCTAGGATGTATCCTTCCTACAATGGGCATTATCTTTTGGCAATAAGTTTTGGTTCCTATCCTTAAAAAAAATTCCCTTTTGGTTAGCGGTATTGAAGAACATCAACTTGTTTGTGTGCTTTATCTTTGTCTTTTGACTTATCTCATTGCGCTTAGTCCAAGGACCTCTCGATGATATCCAAACGACGAAATTAGAGAGATAGGAATGGGGCAATGATCATTATCCTTTTGTCTTATATGCTTTTTGGACGTTCTTGTAAAATAACTTGGTGAATACTTGCTTTGTTAGGTATGTGTAGAGGATGTTTTGGATGGCTTGTTGACTATTGCATTGATTGGTTATAACTTTTTGTGTTTTGGTCCGAGATGTTTGAAATATCTAAAGTGCATCCTAGCAAGGTTTCTGTATGTCAGGTGTGAACAAGAATACTCCTATCTATTTGTTGAGTCAAAGTCCATCACACCAAGTACAATGCCATCCTAGTCCTTTATACCTTGATGCATCGTACTTATGCATGTTATCAAACATAAGGTAAGTGACCCTTTTAAAATCCCAATCCTTGATAAAGCAAATCATCCATCTATCATCATTTCTTATCATCATTTCTCATCATCATCTCTCATAATGTTGTCTTGTTGGATCCTCTTGTCATCATCTAATTTCTTCATTTTCCACACTAACATCACATCATGAATAGTTAATCATCATCACCAATTCATCCATCATGCATCCATATCATCATCATAATATAGATCTGTTAGTCTAAGCATCTCATAAATCATGCATTTGCATAATCACAACATATCATCATCATAATATAGATCTATTATTCTTTAAGCATCTCATAAATCATACATTTGCATAATCACAACATATCATCATCATAATATAGATTTGTTAGTCTAAGCATCTCATAAATCATCCATTGCATAATCATAACATGTCACATCATCAATCTCATCCATCTCATATCATATCATCATTTAAGTTGTTTAGGATAATATAGATTTGTTATTCTAAGCATCTTGAAATCATCTCATTTGCATCATCATCCATAACAATCCATTTTGAACCTCTTTATCAAGAGATCGACCCTCAAATCAAATCTTTTCACTCGATCTCTTGAGGGGGCAATGTACCAGTGTACTTTCTACTGGGGCATTTGAAAAAATCAGAATTTTTTTGAATTTTGATTGCGGTAAGATTATTCTTTGAACCAACACAAAAAGTACATTGCTTCAAAGAGGGGCAAAATGTAGACATGCAAAATTAACATTGTGAATTCAATTAGGTTCATTCATTAACTAAACTAGATATCACATTACGTCCATTCATCAATTAATTAGATTCACCTTCATTCATTCATCAGGTAATTTCATTAATTTCCATCTCCTAAGGTCATTCATTCAAAATTAAATAAACATTATCATCAACCTTTTAATCAAATAAATCAAACATCATCCCTTTAATTAAATAAACCAAAACTTTATTTAATTAAATCTCCAAATCCATATTTCATCCTTTTCTAATTTAAATAAATCAAATATTTAAGTCATGAAAGTTAAACTAACCTAATCATCATTAATTTAATCTAACCATGATTAAATGCTAATCTTACCCACTTGCATTCTCTAGACTATGCCACTTGCACAAATAAATCAGTTTATTGATTTATTAAAATCATCATTTTCACTCAACATGGCATTTATGGGAAATATTCCCTCAAGTTTGAAAAATATGACAAGTTGATTTGTCCCTCCAACATTGCATTTATTTCTCATTTCTTGTCCCCTCTCAAAATTTATTGCCCAAATTTGAATTTGAAACTCCCTCTCATGGGCACACTTCCCAAATCTTGCACATCCTCAAGCATATCACCACTTCACAAGTGGCCTCTTCTCATTGGTGAATCTTTAGTCCCACATTCACCCATTTGGCCAATCTCTCATCAAGAAAATCTATAAATGAAGGCCTTAATCTTCATCAATCCATCCACATTTTTCATGCAAAGTCACTCTCTTGGTTTGAGAACTGATTTTGCTCTTCATCTCCACTACATCTCATCATTTTAACTTTTGAGCAAGGATTCAAAAAGGGTCATTTGTACATTTGACACCAATCCACTATGGAATAGGTACTTGTTAAATGTTTTCATGATTCTTTTAGTCTTCTTTTATCATTTGTTGCATTTTGAAGCATTTACAAGGTATTTCATAGGAGCATTTTGATGGATTTGTGGAATACTAACCCCTACATGAAGTTTAGTGTTTGCAGATTCTAATGGATGCTTCAGTAACAATGAAATTGGTGTCTGCCCAATAATCCCTTTTAGCTTTTCATAACTCATATTTTTCAATTTAACTCATGTTTATTTGATACATCACTTATAATCTACCATTAACATCAAAATTCATAAGTCAAAATTTTTGATAAGGTTGCAGAGAAAAAGTATGATGTTTTAGTGAAAAACATTATGGAGAAAGCATTACTTAAATATTAAGCATAAGAAGAGAGAAATGACTCATCTATTACTGACAAGTGGTTGTCCCTGCTCCTATGTTGGTGAACTGCAGATCTTGTTCAGCCTTCTCACATTCTGACCTCTTTCCCATTTCCTATACCTTTCTCTAATTGTTCAATTGAAAACCATTTATATTTTCTACTAAAATTCATGCCTGAGCATCATATGCCCTTCCCATTTCCCTTCTCACATCTCCTTGTGCACAATTTTCTCCTTCATTGCTTCTCTCTCTTTTTTTAATCAATCTTCGTTGAGATTCCTTTGTTGGGTAGACCTTTAAACCACTTGATGAAGTTGTTTTCAATTTATATGGGGTGCAATACTCTGCCTATATGCCCTCTGCACTCTTCTCCCCTATGCGTCTCTGCTGCTCACATTCTGAGGGAAAGTATGAGTCTCAACCTGCTTGATGTTGTGCCTTACACGTTTCTCTCAGCTTTTTTCTACTGTGTCGATTCTTCCTCTTTTTTTTTTTTCATATTCTCATTTTCTACGGCATAAACCAAACTTCCATCTCTATTTCGCCTCCATCTACTCACACTCTCTACCTTCACATCCCTTTCCTTTCTTTTCTCTATCCTTACTTATGTTACTTTCCTTCCAATCAAAAATGAATGAGAAAGTGAAGGGATCGTGGGAGGGTTTTTGTTTTTTTTCCAAATACCCTTGTGACCTGTCATTTGGATGACTCATGCCCTATGACCTCCCCACCATACTGAGCCCATTCTCATTTATGTCAGGTTGTCTCCTCATTTTCTTTCTAGCAATTCTCCACACTAAGTTGAATCTTCTTTCTTTTAAATCATATTTTGTTCTAAAACATTACCCCAAATGGTTACGAAAATAAACTTGAATCTCCTCCTTCAAAATGGGGTTGTTTTGTTGGAATAAGGGATGCCATACTACCTTAATGGCATGGTAGAAAATGGTAGTTATGGTGGCATACGAGCCTTCACTCCTACATACCTACCCATAGTCATGTCATCCCTCTTATTTTCTCTGACAACTGCCCCCATCATAGGGCCATCCATTGACCACAACTCATTAATTTATCTACATCGATCACCAACGCCCACATGAAACATGGTCCTTTGACCGGGATGTGACAATAAGATTGATCAAGCACAATCAACATGAATTTGCAAAAACTAATTTATGAATTATGTGAAAGAGATATATATAGATACAAAAGGTATGAGCAACCATTATCCACGAAATGAGGATAGGACTCTCAAAGGTAAATTGGTGGCGAATTGCTTCCCCCTAAATAGTCTGATGTGTCAAAACTAATTGACACATCTATGAAAACTCCTCAACAAACTTGACAACCCATTTGAACAAGTGTCAAATTAAGAAAGATGACTAAGCAGCTTATGAAGCCTCAGTGTATGATTAAAACTATAGACTAATGTATTTAAAATTCAGAGTAAGCTTCCAAGACATGAATTGCTTGTGGTGGATTTTACTTGTGGTGAATTTTTCATTGTGGTGAGTTTGTCGTGGTGGTGAATTTTTCTACGTGAAAAATAAAAGTAAGATTGTGTGTTTTTCAACCAATAAACTAATTTAATTGCAATATATATTTTCATATACATTCATTTCAATTTATTTGAATTCCATAAGAATTGAAGTGATGTTTTTGACTCATCAATACACCACATGAGAAATAAAAGTAAGCTTGTGTGTTTATCAACTATTAAACTAATTTAATTGAATTATATATTTTGATATGCATTCATTTCAATTTATTGGAATGGCATAAGAATTGAAGTGATGTTTTTCATTCATCCAAGAAACCACGTGAGAAATAAAAGTAAGGTTGTGTGTTTTTCAACCAATAAACTAATTTAATTGAAATACATATTTTGATATACATTCATTTCAATTTATTCGAATGCCATAAGAATTGAAGTATGTTTTCGATTCATCCAATACACCACATGAGAAATAAAAGTAAGGTTGTGTGTTTTTCAACCAATAAACAAATTTAATTTCATTATATATTTTGATATACATTAATTTCAATTTATTCAAATTCCATAATAATTGAAGTGACATTTTTTATTCATCCAATACACAATGTGAGAAATAAAAGTAAGGTTATGTGTTTTTCAACCAATAAACTAATTTAATTGCAATATATATTTTGATATACATTCATTGCAATTTATTCAAATATATATATTTGGACATATACTGCAATAAACTAATCTAAATGAAATGAGAGCATGCATTTCAATCATCCCACATCACTCACTTCATTTTTGTCACAACATGTCTAATATATATTGTACTAAAGTTAACTCACTCCACCCAATTACATCATAATATGGATTCTAACCTACAAAAACAATAGTAGTTAGATAATCAGAATAAAGTAATATCTTTATTTTTCTGAAGCATAATATGGTAAGTAGAATTAAATTGTGAGAAATAAAATTAAGGTTGTTTGTTTGTCAACCAATAAACTAATTTAACTGCAATACATATTTTGATATACATTCATTCCAATTTATTCAAATATATATATTTGGACATATACTGTAAACAAAGAAAAGCATTCATCTAAATGAAATCAGAGCATACATTTCAATCATCCAACGTAACTCACTTCATTTATGTCACAACATAGTTGATTTATATACTACTAAAATTAACCCACTCCACCCAATTACATCATAACATGGATTCTAACCTACAATTAGCAATTATATCATAAGAATAAAATATTATCTTTAGTTTTATGAAGCATAATATGGTAACTAGAATTAAATTGTGTTCACGTGTTAGAATTGAAGTAGGTTTTTTATTTGTCCAATACAAAAATGTGGAAAATAAAAGTAAGGTTGCGGGTTTGTAAACCAAAAATAATTTAATTATAATCACAATATACATTTCAATCATGAAACACCATTCACTCAATTTATGTCACAGCATAGAATGACATATATAATAGTAAAAGGATTTCACTCCATTCAAACTTAAAAATTACACTTTTTTAAGTTACACCATTCATCCTCATATGTATAAGAATAAAAAGATACCCCTAACAACTTAAATCCCTTACAATAAATTTACTCACTTGAAACTTTAATTTTTAAGATATATTTAAATAAAAAATTACTTCATCTTGACTAAATTACTCCAAATATATGCAAATATGTTCAATTTGTGTCACAACATACATGACGAATATAATAGTAAAAGGAATTCACTCCATTCTAACTTAAAAATTACACATTTTTAAGTTACACCATTTATCTTCATATATATAAGAATAAAAAGATACCCCTACCTAAATCCCTTATAACAAAATTACTCACTTTAAACTTATTTTATAAAACATATGCAAATAAAAAATTACTTCATTGCAAATAAATTACAAAAATTAATTTTAACATAATCATAATCCAACTATAATGCAATGATATTTTTAACCTAAGAAAATTAGCAGCTATAATAAAATAAAACTCTAACATAAATTGAAAGTTCATTTACTTATTGAGTTCTGCCCTGACAACTGTCATGATCCCAGCCCTGTAACTGTAACTATAATATTTGTTGGTAATTTCAAAACCAGGCCATAAGCATTTCGTGAATTAATATTTAATAATATAAAAAAGGGAGACATGGCATTACCATTTCACCAACAATATCTAAGATCATTTCCAAAATAATGCTTTAGTTAATATTGAAAACTGGGCGAGTAGACGAACAAGTGGATGACATGTAAGAGTATGGTGATTTCGCATGTATTTGACATTGGGATTGTAACACGAAGACCTATAAAACCCATGGTTATCTTAATATTCTGAGTATCCAAGGTTGACCGCCTTACCTCGTTATTCCGAAAAGTGTTTTGTGTATCTGTGCAATTTATGTTTTCGTGTTGTCTGTAGGTGTGATCTATTTTTCTTAGTTATTACGATTAAAGTGGAGCAGCCACTGCGGAGGAGAAGAGATATGGTGCTTCAGATAAGGTGTCCGATAAGTATTTTTTTCTTTTCTTTTTTCAACATTCTCTATTGGGAATAGGAAAACATTCGATGAATTTTTTTCTAGATGTTAACTCTAATTCTTTTGTTTATGTGAAAATTCTACTGGTTATATCCTTCGATCTAGGCAAGAAGTAGAGCGGCATTTTAAAAAAATGGGGTAATCTTTCTTAAAATTAAAATTCTATTGTGTTTAGTTTTGTGAGAGGAAATTACCTTTCATTTTATCAAAGATTGACAAATATGGCACAAATCTGTCAATGTTGAACAAATGAGATAATCACTCTCTCTATGAAATTGTTGAGCAAATGCAAAAGAAACAATAACATCACTAAACTAGCATGAAATTATAAATGAAATAAGCATGAAATCTATTTCTAATTTACTCAAACATCATCTCATAGGGGGGTTGGTGCTATTGTGGAAAATAGCCCTTTCCCAACCCCTTGCTTAAGCTTCATGATATGAAAATGATATGTTGATGATCAAGATGATGAATGGGCAAGATTAGCTCTCAATTAAAAAGAGTGACCTTGAATGAGATTTGTGGATCTATGGAGTTGTGAAGTGGACAAAATCAATTCTCACTTGAAGAGAGTGACTTTGCATAAGCTTTGTGGATGAAATGCTAAGATTGTGGAGGATTTGATCAATAGAGGAGAGCTCTATTTATTGCCAAAAGTGATAGAAGAATGCCAAACATGGAGGATGTGGGACTAAAGATCCACCAATGAGAAGAGGCCACTTGTCAAGTTGTGAGTGGTTGAGGAGTGTGCAAGATTTGGGAAATGTGTCCAAGAGGGGGAAAATCAAATTTGAAAATGAGAGTTAATGCTTAGTTTTACCTTTGCAAGGGGGCATGTAAGAGACATGTAAGACCTATTAAATGCCTTGTTGGATGTACCCTTCAACTTGTCTTTGAATTCAAATTTGAGGGAAGATGCCATGTTGAGTGAAAATGCTGATTTAATAAATCAATAAATTGATTTATTTGTGCAAGTGACAAAATCTAGACGATGTGACATGCATTAGATTAGATTTAATCAGGATTAATTAGCTAGGATGATGATTAGGATGTTTTGACCAATTTGACTCGAATATTTGATTTATTTAAATCAGAAAAGGAGAAATATGAATTGGATTAAAGTCTTGATTTACCTAGTGAATAGATTTGTTGCGTTTGATTTATTTAGTGAGTAGATGAACATGAATTGGGTGGATGATGTTAATTTCATGTGTCTACATTTTGCCCCTCTTTCAAGCAATGTACTTATTGTGTTGGTTCAAAGAATAAACTTGTAGCGATCAAAATTAAAAAACTCCTAATTTTTCAGATGCCCCAGCAGACAGTACATTGGTACATTGCCCCCTTGAGAGATCGAGCGAAAAGATTTGATTTGAGGGTCGATATCACAATAAAAAGGTTCAAAAATGGATGGTTATGGATGATGATGCAAATGAGATGATTTTAAGATGCTTAAAATAACAAATCTATATTATCCTAAACAACTTAATTGATGATATGATGTGATAATGGATGATGTGATATGCTATGATTATGCAAATGTATGATTTATGAGATGCTTAGACTAACAGATCTATATTATGATGATAATTATGCATGTGAGATGATATGCAGAATACTGATGGTTTGCGGATGCAGGATGGATGCATGATGGATACATTGGTGATGTTATGTTAGCGTGGAAATGAGATGATGATAAGAGGATCGAACAAGTCCATGATCTGGCAAGAGTTTATTAGAGATAATGATGATGATAGATGATGATTTTCTTATCAAGGATTGGGATTTTAAAAGGGCTACTTACCTTATGTTTGATAATACACATAGGTACGATGCATCAAAGTATAAAGAACTAGGATGGCATTGTACCTAGTGCGATGGAATTTGACTCGACAAGTAGATAGGAGTATTTTTATTCACACTTAACATACGGAAACCTTGCTAGGATGTACCTAACAAAGCAAGTATTTGCCAAGTTATATTACAAGAGTGTCCAACAAGCACAACAGACAAAATGATAATAATTGTTGCCCCATTCCTATCTCTCTAAATCCTTCATTCGGATATCATCAAGAGGTCCTTGGAATGAGTGCAATAAGATAAATTGAAAGAAAAGATCAAGTACACAAACAAGTCAATGTTCTTCATATCTCTACACAAAGGGATTTGTTTTTGATAGGATAAGGATCCAAGGTGATATCCAAAATGATGCCCATTGTCGAAACGATATATCCTAGGACATGCATTGTAAAGGATGATGATGGTTTCATAAGTTGATTGATAGGCTATTGATATAAGTTTGACTAACATGTTTGAAAATGATCAAGAGTTTTATTTTGTTTTAAAAACTTGTTGTTTGCTTTTGATTTTACGATTGACTCTTGCTTTTGTTGATTGTTGTGATTGTTTCTATTTGTTTTGATAAAGGATGAAGGTGACGATCAATTTATTATGGATGATTGATTATTACGGGTGCAAGCGAGATGAGATAGATGGATTTCTTCAAATATTTGGATGTTTTTGATGTTTTGAAATGTTTTGAGGCTGTTTTTGGTGTTTTTGAGATTTTATAAATGTTTTGATTTTTGAATTTTGTGATGTTTTTGGGGTTTTGTGTTTTTTCAAATGTTTTTGGATTTTTATGTCATGGGGGCTGATCAAAGATTAGCCTTACCTACATTTAAGCTCAGAGATGACATAGTTTGGATTCTAATGTTTTTGACGTTTTTCAATTTTTTTGAGTGTTTTTGGATTTTTTGATGTTTTGGATGTTTTTTGATTTTTGCATGATTTTGACATTTTGGATATGGATGTGTCTAATGATATCAGTGATCTATTTGGGATTTTGTTGAAAACCAAGCTAAGGTTGATTGATGGATTGATGATGATGATAACATTATTGAGGATACACAACAATGCAAGGATTGGATTGATCAAGATTGATTAGGATTGATGATGATAACATTGTTGAGGATGCACAACAATGCAAGGATGATGTTAAGCAACACAAGGATTGGGAAAGATATCCCCAAGATGATGATGGATTGATGATGATAACTTTTGATGGTGTTTTTATGCACTTCTCAACACAGGCAGTGCGTGGGTGCACTACCTCTCTTGAAAGACAATCTTTCACAATCAGATTGCAGAACACTATCCCAAGGTCTCTAATGTCAGGTCTTGACAATGCTTAGAATATCTTAGTTGTTTGATGTGATTTTCTGGAATCACAAGGTGGTCTTACAGATGAGTTACAAAGCATGGAAGTTGGATCTTGAAATGGATTTCTTGGATGGAAGAGTTGTTATGGATTGGTTGTAGGTTCAAATAGTGGTCTTGGACTCCATTTTGTCATTGGATTTGGCTCTACAATGTGCAATGAACCTTAGCATAGGTCAGTCATTAAAAAAAGAAAAGAAGGAAAGGAAGAGGGAAAGTTCCTAAATCTACAATCAACTGTGAATAGTGACAATGGAGTTCCTACAATGGACAACCTCTTAAAACAATATCCCACTTAACTAGAGATTTCACAGTATCGTGGAAATTGTGCTATCTTCTAAGGTCTACAAATACTTTGTTCTTCATTCACCATGTACATGCATGAATCAAAGATAAATGTTTTGGAGCAGCTTTGAATTCAAGCCCAAGCTAACTTTGCACAGCTATCTACCATCAGCAAATAGCAAAAAGTATGGACTGAGAAGTCATCAACATAGGAGGAATTTTTGTTATCACAAGACAACATTCCTAAAATCTACTAAAGTAAGAAAAAGCTAACTAGGACAATAATAAAGTCTAAGTCAAACATCTAACAATGGAGATTGAATCAATCAACATGTGAGAAATTCAGAAAATGCACCAAGTCAATATCTTTTCTTTATAAATTTCTGCAGCATGTCTTTACAACAACTCAACTCTATTTGCAAATGAGAGGAGAGCTCTATTTATAGTGCCCAAAAGATTCAATGAATGGCCAAGATTAATTCTTATTGTGTGGCCAATATTCATTACAAAATAGGGTTTCACCTACCCCCCAATATATCACAATTTAAAATTACATTTTGTCTTTTCCCTCTTTCGTCCTCTTGTTGACGGAACTGTAGCACTTTTTTCTTTTAGTCAATTGGTATTTCACTGTAGCTACTATTCATGGAGTTCCTCATCTTTGACGGGGCTGTCCTCCTATGTTTTAGAAGTGGTGTATTCAATGAACTTGAGGATGACTGCCTTAAGCTTGTTTGTTTCAATGATTTCATATCACAGCACATGGTAGCTCCATTCTTTTGTGTTATCATCTAGCATTTTCCAATCTTCATCATACTTTGAGTCTTGGTCTCTGAACAGCTCTGATTGATCGAAAGTGCAGGCAAGAAAACTTAGGAATTCCACTGTGATTTCACCAGCCATCCCGTCCTTCATCTTCTCCTGGAAGTAGGGTTTTATCTTCTCTGGGTCCATTTGTACCATGGGCATGTCATAGTCCATCATCAGCTTAAGGTACTAAGCACATTCTACCCTGATTTCCTTGATCCATTCAATGTTCGAATCTACCTTGCTCATGATTTGTTGTAGCCTCTCCTTCCGGTTGTCAAAGTCCCACCGCCACACATCCATCAGCCAATGATCGTCTTTCTTAAATGCAAGCTCTTTCTCACACGTGGGTTCTGGTAACTAAAGGATAGCCTCGATCCTTGGAAAGGTGGAGTCGTAGGTCATAGGGAAGTCGGTGCAGAGATTCCTTGTTCCTTCCAAAGACTGCAACAGGTCCAAGAACTTGTTAGCTATTCGCATAGCCTAGTTATTTCCCATGTTCCCAAAATATAAGACTCATCGGAACTAGTTCTGTGTGGTCTTCTCTAAATTCTTTCTCCTTTCCATCTTATCAATCTACTCTTTGGATAGCAGCTAAGGTGTGGCTATGGATGTGGTAGGCAAGTCATCCACTAAAGACCATTGTTGTATGTAGTCTGTTAAGGCTGCGACTTGTGCCTTGAGCTCATCCTTCGAGATCTTATCTTGCTTTATCAAATGAACCACAGTAGCCACTGACTCCTCAAGGTGCTTGACTTTTTGCTCTCTGGTGGCAGTCTCCAAGTCTATAGTGGAGATGTAACTCACCCCAGCCTGGCCAATCATAGGCGTTACTATTTGTTCCGCTCGAGACTCAGAAGCATCCATCGTTACCATGGATTGGACCTTGAGCTTCTTCTCATTTTTTTGTGGTTTGGGCTCAAGCCAAGATGGCCTCTAACCTTGCCCTTGGGTCCTTCAGCACAATGGTTTTTCTTTCAAGCTGCCTCTCTAACCGCTCGAGCACAACAGATTTTCCCTTGGGTGAATCGTGGTCACCTTCGCCCCTCTTAGTCAAGGCCAAGATTTCCACTCCTTTTTCTTTTGGGGATTTTTCTTTTTCTCTGGAAGCATCCTCCTCCTCCTCATCAGAGTCATGCACGAACATGAGGCATTTGATAGGCAGCTTGATGGATAGTTGTTGCACAAGACTCTCTTTCCTTGCTATTTCTTCTTCCTTCCTTTCCTTAGTATACTCAGCCTCAGGGCTTCTGACAACATGGGTTCTAGCCTCAAGTAAATCCTCTTGCTGCTTTTTTTCAGGTGGCTGCCCCTCTTCATCATGGGGTGACCCTTCTGCCTCTGCCTCAGTCTCTTTCAGCTGTTGTGCCATCTCCTCCTTAAGGTCATCATCAAAGGTTTATATGATCACCTTAGCACCAGAGCTATCTTCCTCGTCCCCACTCTCAGAAGAGCCCGTTCCCTCCTCCTCATAAGCCACCGTATCGATGGTTCGATGTTCATACTCTAGGTGCTCATGGTACTCATTGGCCTCCTCCTCGATAGGCTTTGAGGCCTCCGGCTCTTGTTCCTCCCACTCCATAGAAATTAGCATGGTGGCCTCCATACTTGGTGGCCCCGTCATTGGTTGTGAAGGCTGAGCAGTAGCGAGGACTTGTGCAAGGGCTGCTTGTAGAGTCAGATCCATTAGGATCTGGGAGAGCTCAGGGGGATGGTTTTGCATGTGTCTTGAGAGAGCCTCGAGCATGGTGGTAGTGGGAATAGGTGTTTTTATTGTTGCCAGAGGGAGCGATGTGGTTGGTGACATGGCAGTGGAGGAAGGGGGAGTAGTCATGATGGAAGAGGAGTCCATAACTATTATAGACTCGGTTAGAGGTGAAGGGGCAAGGTGGACAGAAATGTCCACTGCTGATGGGGATGCATCGACCATAGCCAAGGAGGTGGGTGGTGCAACAGGAGGGGCAGGTAGAGCCAAGAGAGGCTCCAATTGATCCATACCCTCTACTTCCTTCTCTTGGGTTGAGGGTTGTTCCATAGTGCTCCCTGCTCGTTTGAGCCTTTTGGGAGGTGAGCCTCCTGCTTCTTTCCTTGCATAGACCTTGGGGTCTAGAGACTGTTTGGTTTCTATCCCTTTTCACTTTTTGGATCTGGTGACCGGAGGAGACTAGGAGGTCCCGCCAATTAAAGTGGTGGCAGAAGCATTCTCTGTAGCACTTGGCTCACTTTTGAGCCCTTCATAAGTCAAAATTATTCCTCCCTGCTTTAACTAAGCTACCTGCCCATCAATCCACTACTTGGTATGGTCCAAGATTCATTAGGTTATGGTATGAAGGTCATCGACTTCCTGTTCATCCTAGTCTATTGTTGGTATCGACAGATTAGTGACTACAGGGTACCTAGGATGCATTATGGTAGCCTCGTCTTCCTCAACTTGGTCCGATATGGGGAATGGTTGCACCCTTCTTACAAATTGTACAGTCATTCGTATGTAGTGCCTTGCACATACCTTTTTATCATTTTGGCAGTTGGCCTAGAAATCCTCGATGTGGTGGAGATGGGCATATGCTGGCCCCAACACTTTTCTGACATGCCCATATGGGTCCATCTATGGGCGAGTAGTGTGTAGGTAGAAGTGGTAATTCTTCAGCTCTTTCTCAAAGTTACCAGCACACTAGGAAGTTTGTAGTCGGTACATGCCTTGGCCAAGGGTCATGGGGTAGGAGATCCCTACTATGTGTTTGCTACTAAATATTGCCTATAGGTGTTGGAGTTGCCGAGAAAGCTCTAGAAGAATTATTTGGTCATTGGGGTATCGAGGCAGCTTGTTTAGCCTTTGAGTGAAGCCCTGGGCATAAATGTATGTAAAATTTGGATATTGAATGAAAAGAATGGCATACTACTTCAATAATGCCCTGGTGTTATGGGTGATGCTCCTCTTGAAGTCTCCAGCAATCATTCTGATGATATGGCCAATGAAGGCATCGTTCACTATGCAGTAATCCCTTTTGAAGTTTCAGTATTAGAGCTGTGGATACCTATCATAGGCTTTGAGTCTTTGCCCTTGCTCCTGATCGGGTGCCACAAACAACCCATTGTACTACCTCCAATCTGCCAAGGAATAGATGAGATAGGAAGTCATATAAAATTTGGAGCTCTTCTTCACATTGATGAATTGCTCATGGAAGTAGTTGCTTATGACTCCTCCCCAGTAGAATGATGCCTTTATTGTGACGTCCTCATTTCCATGTAGGATTTGCTCAATGAAGTGTACCATCCATTCTTGAAAGTAGGCAGCCGTAGGAAGACCCATAACCCTGCTCAACATGTCACCAAGTCATGGTAATCTTCATGGAAATCGTTGAGGAAGAGTTCTTGAGGAACCTTTGCAGCGCTGCCCTGCCTTTCCTTGAGCCAATGCAAATTTATTCACTTCTTACAGCCTGCCAGATTATCATCCCATGCCGCCTGGCATTGTTCTATGGTCGGGACCTCCATCTCTTGAAATGTGGGAATATGGAAGGCCTTTCTGATCCCTTCAGGTAACATGTCAGCGAGGACATTGCCTTCTCTATCAATGATCGTTCTTGTGTTGGTCTGATATGCCTCTCGACAAGCCATGAAAAACTCATGAGCCACGAGGGATGGAGGAAATCTAGTAGCCTTTGCTATTCCACTCTGTCTTATCAATCTTACATTCTTCATCGTCGGATTAACCCTGACTCTTTGCGTGAATTCATCAATATCAACCTGGCCTATGTTTGTGTCAGTGATCTCCTTCCAATCTGTGGTGACTTTTGAGTGGAGAGGCTCACCCTGGAATTGGTATTTCATCTGGCTCTTGTCCTCTTTCACCTGAGTGGTCCTTCCTGACTTCTTCCCTTTGTCCTTCTCAATGGATGCCCCTAAAGGTCCTGCACCCGATTCCATATATTCTACAAATAAGGGAAAAGTCAGCACAATGGATCACAAAAGCATTCATGTTACCCAACACTCTAAAAATAATATTTATTTCAAACAATCAATTAAGCATAACATGACCTTTTATCCCCAGACGTTATTGATCTTTTGATTAAGGGCATTTGGACAATTCAGGCCTGGAGGGCTAGACTTCCTTGGCAGGAATGTTGTTTGGAAGGGAAAACACGGTAGAAGGCTCCCAGAGACTCTCTTCGGTCAAATTTTGGTAATTTAAGAGGTTCACACTGAAGAAGACAAAAATTGAGCATGGGGGTTGAAGTTAGATTCCAGATTTGGGATCATTTGGATCAGTTTAGGAGAATTCGGAAGTCTCGGGCTGGAAAGCCATTGGGAGATAGCAGTTTGGAACGACAAACAAAAAATGAAAATCCAAAGATAGAACTCCAGGGTCTAAGGTCTGGTGGCTCAAAGGGCGGCCAATAGTTTCTGATTTTATTTCTGAGCATTGAGGCCAGTGACACCGGGAAGGCATTCGTCTTTCATCGTTTTGGGATGACAAACATTGGACAAAAGTTTGGAAGGGGTAGCTCAGCAGTAAGGGTCCATCATCATGTGATTTCACTTCAAGTTTGGTGGTGATTTGTAGGGCAAAGCCCAGAGGTCGGAGGGGTGAGTGAGAACCTCATTTGCAACAACAGGGGAGGAGAGGAGTCTCGGGCTATAGGGTCCAGCATGGACGAGGGTGATTCCGAGTTCAAGTGACATCCCACGATGAACAGCGGTCTGGAGCCTGGAGGTCAGAAGGATGTTGGAGAAGAGGTTGGCAAAAGGTTATGTTGAATTATGAAGTCACGACGACAGCTGAGAGCAAGACCGGATGCAGCAGAGGGGTCTGCCGTCAACTTTGTTTTCACCCCTATAGTGTACGGAAGGGTGGAGCTCGTAGGTCAGAGGGGCAGAGAGAGTTCACAGTGAAGGATGGTGATGCACTCGCGGAACCCCAGAAACGGAACTCTAAGGTCCCAGGCTCGAGAGACCCAGAGGGCATTTGTTCAATTTTAAATACCCACGGTGAGAAGGGTGAGCTTCGGCGGTCGGGACGTCAGGGTAATGTTGCTATTTTGAAATGGCAGCAATCCAGCAGATTTCTGAATAAGGAAGTTTGACGGGCCGGGCCTGAAGGGGAAATGATTTTGGACAGTGAAGACAAGCCCTAGGGCCGAAGGATATGATGTCCCTACGGGAAGAATAGCCGCGGTGAGGTAAGGTTCTGGATCAGACATGAGGGTACCCTGGAAGGTTTTTTAGGTTTTGAAATCATGGGTTTTGTGTGCGATGCCGTATTTTATCATTTTTATGCCTTCTTAATGATTTCTATTCATTTAAATCCTTAGAGATCACGGAAACAATGCTTAGGAGGGCAAACAGAAAACCAACCTTGAACACGTGATGCGGGGAGATGTGGGATCCACCTATGCTCGATGAAGTGATGTTGAGGGCGATGAACATGAAGGTGTCAAAGATGGTGGGCTCCTTTAGTAGGTTCTCCAAGTGCTCTACAACTCTTTCAATTGATAATGACGGGTTGAGGTGGGTCTTTTATACCCCTAATCATAATTAATGACCCCATTAAGTGAAGGTACGGCAAGAGAAAAGGTTAGTGAGTTTGAAAATTGACAACAGCTTTGGGAAATCTAGGGCCTGAAGGCCAGGGAGGTGTAGGACGGTGGCCACTGTGAATATTTCAGGTTAGTCGGGATGGCGGTGGCGGAGATCGAGTCGGGGCTCGAAGGGTGGAGTTCTGCCAAAGATCTGCCGTCGTGGACGGTGGAGTCATCACAGAATTCCAGGCTTGGAATGCCGAATGGTCCGGCCTGGAGCACTCAAATGCAGTTAGGGCCCCCCATAGATTCAGTTAGCGAATAAGGTGGCGGGACCTCGAAGGCGGGATGCCACAGGAATTTTTCCATAGAGGATGGCGAAGCATGGTTGGAACCCCGGAAACGGAACTCCAGGGTCTAGGTCCGGAGGGAAAAATGGCTGTCAAAATTTCCACAAATTTTGAACAGATGACAAACAAGGGTTTGGACCCCAGGGTCTGAGAGGATGTGAAGAAAATGTCGTGGGGAACAACAGGTTCAGTGGGGAAACCAGGCAAGGGAATCCTAAACAGATGGGCCCGGGGCCGTTGGCAGGGTCAAAATGCTAGAGGGACTCTGCAAGGTGCTAGAGCACAGCAAAATTAAAAGGGGAAGGCATGGTCAACTTATGGTGGAGCTTTAAACCAATATTGACGATCCAAGACACCAAAAAGGGACGTACACAAAACAAGGCGAGGATAAAATGACCCAACAAGGTGAAAGAAAAGAGGGTCCCCATTCCGAACAGGGCATGTGTGCTAAGGGCACAACAAATGGTGACTCCGCTGGAGAATGCTCCCAAACATTCTAAGGATAAACATTCATTTAGGACCCAAAATCTCTAGTTTTGTAGACCAGGAGTGGCTTCCAAAGATGAATCTGGGAGAACGAGATCCTTAATTGGGTTAGTTTATAAGACATCTCAGAAGTGTGTAGTGAGTTCATTCCTTTCCTCGGGATAGTGACCAGGGTTACCAATTCAACCAAGTGAGCTACATAAATCATCTAACACCAAAAGTAACCTAGACATTACTCTACTGCCAGTCAGGCATCCATAGCCCAACAGAGTTGTCACTGCAATCTCATGGATATCGCTCTACTACCGGCTGGGCATCCATAGCCCCGGTAGAGTTACCCAAACACCCATACGGTTGCTTATTTTTTAGAATTTCTTTGCTCTTTTTCTTTGATATTTCCTTCAATGTTCATTTCTCTTTTATCATTCAATTCAACCGGGTAAGCACTGAAGCCTACAATGGGTTTGAGACTGCAGTGGTCACTGGAGAAGACTTGAGATTTTTCACTCAATAGGGTGTCATGACAACCATGGCACAATCCTTTAGAAATAATTATTATGTGTTTTGTGTGAGATCTGAGATGTGTGTAAGTAGATCCAAACCAGGGTCAAGTTCTGAGTAGAGTTCAAACAAGGAAATCATTCATAGGCAGATTTCAAAGACCGATAGTCACGAGTGAATGTTTAGCCGAAGGACACAAAGGATGGTCAACAAAGTAAACCACTTGTTGAGCAAGCACGACCACCGCTAAGGGGCAGGAAACAACTTTCGAAAAAAAACTATTGTGTGAGAGAAAACAAAAGAGCGATGCAAAACAAAAGACACAAGCACAACAAAAAAGAAAACTACCCTAACCTATGTACAAATATTTAGAATGAAGAGCTCGAATGAGCTCAAGCCTGGAAGTAATGCTTCAGTTGTTGCCCATTGATTGGCAATGGGACGTTCTCACCAGTTAAGGTCTTTAGGCAGAAGGCATTGTCTCCCACAATCTCAGCTACTTGAAAGGGGCCAAGCTAGAGCTTGTCAAATTTGTTGTGTCCCCCTTTCTTTTCATGGGAGTTATCTTAATACAGGACCAAATCCACAATATTCAAGGCCTTAATTTTGGCTCGGTAGTCGAACCATCTCTTAACTATTCCCTGATGTTTGGAAAAAATTTCTATTGCATGGTCTCAGAATTCCTCTAAATGCAAGAGCTCAGCTAACTAAGCTTCTCCACAATCTCCTCCCTCATAAAAATCGTTGATGAACTGAAGAGTAGGAATCTTCAAATGGATAGGAAATATATGTTCTAGGCCATAAACTAGGTGGAATGGGGAATTGTCAAGGGCAGCCTTGTGGCGGGTGTGATCTACCTAAAGGGAAAACCAGAGCTAGGTATGCCAATCCTTGGGATTCCTATCTAGCAGCCTCTTCATCACGGTAATCAGGTTCTTATTTGTAGACTCGGCAAGACCATTGCCCTAGGGGTAGTAATTGGATGAGAACTTAAGGGAAATTTTATAGTCAAACGCCCAACCAAATTTTTTTTAATGAGGCCAACGTAGGTCCATTATCATATA
Source organism: Sequoia sempervirens (assembly GCA_007258455.2). Lineage (NCBI taxonomy): Eukaryota > Viridiplantae > Streptophyta > Pinopsida > Cupressales > Cupressaceae > Sequoia > Sequoia sempervirens. Next base: position 533,393,149 of record VDFB02193867.1, read on the forward strand.
CCAAAGCATAAGGACAACTGAAGCAATTTAAAATGGAACTTTCTAAGAAATTAGTAAATACTTTAGTTGTGCATTGCTTATATACTATCGCTTTTGTCCATCTAGTATAGTAATCAGTAGCGGTAAGAATGTACCTGTGTCCCACAGATGATGGAGGACTTACCAGACTGATGAAGTTGAGACCCCATTACGCAAATAGCCTTACCTCCAGCACAAGTTGCAATGGGACAGCAACATTCTTTTCCCTAGTGGCAGCGGTCTAGCATGTGTGACATGAACGAACATGGCAATGGGAATCTTTGAAAATGGTTGGCCAATAATACCCTGCTCTCAATATCTGATGTGTTGTGGAAGAACCAGAACTATGGCCCATGCCAAATTTGTAGTGGAACTCTCTTAAGACTCGATCCACTTCTTCCTTGCCAAGGAATCTTAAATAAATGCATTCATGATTCTTCTTGTAGAGAATGGAACCCTGCAACATGTAGCCATTGCTTTTCAATCTAAGGGCCCACTTTTGGACTCCTTGCAGGTGCGGTGGACACTTATGGTTTAGCAAATAATAGATAACATTTTGGTTCCATTCTCCAGGGGAGACATCTTCAAGCTGGTACTGCTGCACAGTGAGTTCAGGTCCAGCTTCTATCGTTGTTTCAGTAATTTTGCAAGTGATTTCCTATCCTCTTATTAGCTTCATCGGTTGGATCTCCATGTCATATTCTTGGAGTATGGTGACCCATTTAGCTCTTCTTTCACCTAATTCATTTTACATGAGCAACATTTTTACTGCTGGGTCGAGGACAATGGAAAACACCTTATTGCATGGGATGTAGTGTCTAAATTTCTTCACCCCTCTAACGAGAGAATATGCCTACTTTTCAATGTTGTGATATCGCAATTCAGCATCCTTGAGGGGAGCACTCATAAAGGTGATCGGATGCCCATTTATTTCATCGTCCTTCTGGGTCAACATGCTAGCACAGGAATGGTCTGAAGTGAACAAGTAGATATAGAAAGGCTTCAAATAATCCATGCTGACTAGCACAGGCACCTCGGTGATGGCCCATTTAATTTCTTCGAAAGATTGTTTTGCATCAGGTGTCCATTCAACTTTTGCATCTTGTTTCAACATAGCATTGAGAGGTTTAACGATCTCTACAAAAAACATTATAAATTTTCTGGCAAAGTTGATCTTTCCAAAGAAAGATTTTAATCATTTCTTGCTGCCTAGGGGTAGGATTTTAAGTAAGGACTCGATACGTTTAGGGTCTATGGAGATTCCCTCTTCTGAGATGATATGTCTGAGCAATCTGCCTTCAGTCACTCCAAAAATGCACTTCTTAGGGTCAAGAGAAACCTCAAACTCCCTGCATCTCTGAAATACCTTTCATAAATCGAAGACGTGATCACCCCACCTTTTAAAAAACACGGTCAAATCATCCATGTAGATGATTATACACTTGCCAATCAGGTCCTTGAAGGCGATATCCATGGCACGTTGGAAGGTGGCACTAGTGTTGATGAGACCAAAAGGCATTCTCCTGTACGTGAACGTCCCCCACTTGGTGGTGAATGCCATTTTGTGACGATCCTCATATTGTACCATTACCTGGTTGTACCCAAAATATCCGTCAAGGAAATATATCATTTGGGAGCCGTTGATGATCTAAAGGACCTCATCCAATGAAGGTACTAGATAGTTGTCTTTCTTCGAAGTGCTATTCAAATTGCATAAATCTACACACAATCTGATCTCCCCATTTTTTTTCTAAATGGGACCAAGTTTTCCACCCATGTGGAATGTCTAACTAGAAAAATAATTATTGCCGAGAGCAACTTCTACACTTCTTCATACACGATGGGTTCCAACAAGGCATTGATAAGGAGTTGTCGCTGGCGGAATGACCTTACTTTTGTCTTAAGAGGGATAGTGTGTGTAATGACAGAAGTGTCATATGTTTTTAAATCTTCATAGCTCTATGCCACCACATCATGGTACTTTTTCAATGCATCCATAATTCCCTTCTTTTCCTCTGGTGTGCACACCTTGCCAATAAAGACATTCTTGATCTCTTCGGTTGTCCCAAGGTTGTGAGCATCATACTGGTTGCTTATGGCCTCCTTTTTCATTTGCTGATTCTGGTCTCTGATCTAGTCCAAGTCAAATATGTGTTCCAACTAAACCATGCCCTTGGGGATCATATTGGTTTTGAGGTTAATAAACCCCTCTATGTCTAGTTCGGCTTCCTGTGGATCAGCTTCATCAATTATTTGAGCTGCGAAAATATTAGAACTTGTGATGAATTGAAGGATATGTTTTTCATCATTGAAGACTTGCAAGTGGGTAACATTATCTAGGACCGATGGCATGTGTGTCAACTCAATAGTGAATTTCTTGAGCCCAGACAGAGAGAGGGGTTGTAAAGTGTTCGCTACTTGAGCCAAGGCATCAGCTCTATAATTCTAAGCACGAGGGATCAACTATATATTGAATGCATCTAAGCCCTCCAACAGATCCCAAACCCTATGCCTATAGTTTGTAAGTCTTTGATCATGACAAGAATACATCTTCCTGACCTGTTTAACTACGAGCTCGGAATCCCCAAAACTTGTAGCACTTTTACATTTTTGTTGAAGGCCATGAGAAGGCCAAGGATCAGGGCCTCATATTCTGCTACATTATTGGTGCAATAGAACTACAATCTATGGGTAGCTAGAAATGTCTTACCTATTGGACTGATGAGTTCAAACCCAATTCTAGCTCCTTTTTTGGACTTAGATCCATCAAATCAGAGTGTCCAACACGTGGAAGTTTTTTTATCTTCAGGTCCGATCGAGTTCTTGCTCCCTTTATGCTAGGTGACTAGCTCCATGATCTTAGAGAAATTTTCTGGCTCAATGTATTGATCAATAGGTGGTTCTGCTAGTGCTCCCTTTGGCATTTCTATCTGAGGAGCAGCTAATTTTTTAACATGTGCAACTATTGCTTGACACAATCAACAATCTAACTCAAAGTGGGTAGCATTGTGAACCCTGCACTAGTTTGGTAACAAGAGATCCTATAAATTCATTCAGGCCACTAGGTTGAGTTGATCCCCTGCACACTTTTCAATGAACTCCTAGAAACCACTGAGTAGTCCCCAGTTGTCATCCTTATCAGGTTCATCATCGGCTTCTATCAATATTTCTATGTTTGGGGGCATTCATGTAGAATGAGTCGAAGGACTACACATCACTAGTAACACTTCGTTCGCACATTCTTCCTAAAGCTTAACCTCATTTTGGTAGGTGAAAGGACGGTAATTCCCTATGTCAGTTTCAGCAAACAACACCTCATTAATATTATTGTACTCCGTGATCATGTATTTCATACAGGGTTCACAGTCTATACGGATTTGATTTGGCAGCCCCTTCCATAGTAGCCACATGTGAGAAAGGTCTGTGGCTATATATCCATTTAGTGCCTTAGTGAATTCCCTTCCCAAGATGGTTCCATATGCATCAGGAATGTCAACCACTTGAATATCAATGACTTGTATTTGTGGATCTATAGCAATCTTCATCAGGATACGGTTTATTTCACCTACAATGTTGATCTCTGTTTTGTCAAGCTAGGTCACCTTCCTCCTTCAAGGTGTGGGGGTGATGCCAAGAGCCTTGCATACTGCTAAGGGCATGACATTGGTAGAAGCCCCTGAATCGAGCAAGCAGTTATGCAGGTTCTTCCCAAAAATCCTAATGATGGTCAGGAAAGGGGGAGTTTCTGGTCTCCCCTAAAAGATGCTCGTAGGCGTGTCCATGTGAGCTATCTGACCTTTGTTCTTATCACTGCTCGTATCCTTGGTTTTCCTAAATAGTTGGTCCTTAGGAATTTTCCTATTAGTCCGCTCTGGTTCCTTTTCAATTTGTTTACTTGTAGACTGATTCATGGGAACATCCTTCATTTTCCTGGTATTATCCTGTATCTCTGGTTCTTTTCTTGGCTCTTCAAAGGTAACTCTTTTGGCTAACGTTTCCAGAGTTATACTAGAGGATGCACTCCCATTAAGAACCCTAAAGAAGGAATGCCTTACAGTAGGGACTTTGAGTAATTCAAAGGCTGACAAACTAATTTTTACCTTCCTAAACTCTTCTGCTACATATTCACCCATTTGCTCAATTTTCAAACTAAAAGCTTGGCCTATGGTAGAAATAGGAGGTTGGGCTATTGTTTGACTTGATGGATTTTGGGATTGGCCTTGAGGTTGATTTTGTGACTGGTTTTGAGATCCGTTCTTGTTGAGGTATTGGGTGGGTATATGAGAAAGCTCAGGGTTATTGCTGGCATTAAGATCAGGCAGGGTGGTGAAACTGTTTGGTGGGGTAGAAGTTGTAAAGGGTCCACCTGCCTGTCTATTCCTAAGGAAGTAGGGAATCAACCTTTGATGGAACATGTGGACCTCATCTACAAATGCATCCTCTTTATCTACTAGACCATTATCTACTGAATTGAAACACTGAGCCAAAGTTTGTTCATTACTTACCTCTTGTGTTTCTTCACTCTTAACAGGAGTAGGTTCAACTTCGGGCTTGTTGCGGTCACCTTGTGGAAATGATGCTTGATTAACCATGAGATAGGAGGAATCATATGGCTCAAATGGGATGATTTCCCTACAGCTGGCATTATCTAATGCATTATGTACTTCCACCTAGAATATTTCAGCAGCTGTCTAGAACTCGGGGCAATCCAACTCAGAATGTCTGCTAGTTTTGTGAATCCAACACCATCTGGACAAGGCTACCTCAGCAAGGTATACTCCACTAGTCATTTTTTCGTTGCTCACTGGATAGTTGAAAGGTGTAGGGACACCTCCATTATTGGGCCTTGTGTTCCATGTGTGGTTTTTCCTTTGACAAGGTCTCCTTTCTGCATTCTGATTGGCATTTTTCCCCCTATCAAAGTTCTACCCAGAGGAAGTGCTTGCTTCACGATTATCCCTACTATCCCTATTGTCTTGGTTGTCCTGGTTAAGATTGGCCTGAAAATTATGTTGGGAGGCTTGTAACTGATTATTCTAATTTTTTAGGTGCATAATTTCTATGGACATTTTTTTTATCATCACAGTCAGCTCCTCTAACTTGTCTTTCTCAGTCCTGTTCCAAGGTGATGGTGCCATATTTTAGAGAAAAGCGGGTGAGGCTGTCGGCTGATTCTGATAAGCTGGAGGAAACTCTAGTCCTGATAGGTACAATGGCACCTGGGGCTACTGGGAATATGCCTACTATTGTGGAGCAGCCTGAGGATAGTTATACTACTACTGGTGCTGCAAATAGGAAGGTGTAGGAGGTGCATAATTTAGTGGCTATCTTGGATGTGGTACCATAGGCAATTGAGGCACCTAGTTCATAAGAGGGGTTTGATGAGAAAATGCCTAATTAAGCCCCTAAATCTGCATCAGGTGAGCTATTGGCCCTAAAGAAGGCACCAGGCTAGAGATATTTTTCCCCAAGTCCGCACTAGAGACAATAGCCTCCGTATAGGTGGTCACTAGGGTAGTGAGTGATGGGTGCATCCTTTTCACCAAGGCCAACGTGAGGTTGTCCAATTACACATAATAGATCGGGAGAGCCGCAACATCATTATGGAGGTATGGGTCCTGGAGCCTTGTCTAGGCCTGATGAAAATGACCATTGAAAGACCCAATAGGTTCATTAACTTCCCTTCTGATAGACATAAACTATTGGTAAAGTTTTGAAGGGCTAATGGGAATCTTGTATTTCTAGAGGAAGGCATTCTTCATTAGATTCCATGAGGTAATGGATCCTCTCGGCAGATTGATGTACCAATAGAAGGCTTCTTCCCCTGACAAATGTGGGAAAATGCAACATGTGACATCCTCATGGTCGACTTGCATTTCAGTAAATGATGTCTTGAATATTTTGATATGCTCCTTAGCTATTCTTTGTAGGTCGCGTGGATGGAACTTCGAACAAAAACCCTCTATATTCTTAGGCATATCATGGTAAGTGGTGAAATGTATCGGTGAAGGGTTATGTGCTAACCAAGCCATGGAGGGTGCAGAGGTGGTACCTGCTATTTGAAAATGGAAATTTGGGGCTGTATTTGCAATACAATAGCAATCTAGGACTGCACTTGAGCTACTGTTGATTGAACGAAACCCTAGGCTGGAAGGGATGGGAAAGCAGCAATCCCCTGGTTGCCAGAGACAAGAGGTGCAAATGCAGTTTGAGATGGCTGGGTGGAAGACGAAGGCCAGCCAGATAAAGGTGAGGGTGGAATGGAGGTGGATGGAATGGAGGAGGAAGAGTCAACGCTACTTCCTTTAGCTCGCATCGCCCTTGTAGGAGGCTGCAATTCTTTAAATTATCCCTTATTTGGTGTTGACAGTATAACTCTTTGAAATATTTCTGGGGAGAACGATCTAATTTGATCTAGCTTCACTTTTAACCCTTAGCTTGGTATTTCCAATGTATGCCCTCCTTCTAGTGCCAGTTCTGTTGATGGTGTTTTTATGCACTTCTCAACACAGGCAGTGCGTGGGTGCACTACCTCTCTTGAAAGGCAATCTTCCACAATTAGATTACATAACACTATCCCAAGGTCTCTAATGTTAGGTCTTGACAATGCTTAGAATATCTTAGTTGTTTGATGTGATTTGCTAGAATTATAAGGCGGTCTTACGAATGAGTTACAAAGCATGAAAGTTGGATCTTGAAATGGAGTTCTTGGATGGAAGAGTTGTTATGCATTGGCTGTAGGTTCAAACAGCAGTCTCGGACTCCATTTTGTCATTGGATTTGGCTCTACAATGTGCAATGAACCTTAGCATAGGTCAGTCATTTAAAAAAGAAAAGAAGGAAAGGAAGAGGGAAAGTTCCTAAATCTGCAATCAACTGTGAATAGTGACAATGGAGTTCCTACAATGAAGAACCTCTTAAAACAATATCCCACTTAACCAGAGATTTCATAGTATCATGGAACCTGTGCTATCTTCTAAGGTCTTCAAATGCTTTGTCTTTCATTCACCATGTACATGCATGAATCAAAGATAAATGTTTTGGAACAACATTGAATTCAAGCCTAGGCTAACTTTGCACAGCTATCTACCATCAACAAACAACAAAAAGTATGGACTGAGAAGTCATCAACATAGCAGGAATTTTTGTTATCACAAGACAGCATTCCTAAAATCTATTGAAGCAAGAAATAGCTAACTAGGACAGCAATAAAGTCTAAGTCAAACATCTAACAATGGAAATTGAATCAATCAACATGTGAGAAATTCAGAAAATGCACCAAGTCAATGTCTTTTCTTTATAAATTCCTACAGTATGTCTTTATAACAACTCAACTCTCTTTGCAAATGAGAGGAGAGCTCTATTTATAGTGCCCAAAAGATTCAATGAATGGCCAAGATTAATTCTTATTGTGTGGCCAAGATTCATTACAAAATAGGGTTTCACCTACCCCCGATATATCACAATTTAAAATTACATTTTGTTTTTTCCCTATTTCATCCTCTTGCTGACACCACTGTAGCACTTTTATACTTTAGTCAATTTTTGTTTCCTTATAGCTATTGTTCAGGGAGTTCCTCATCTTTGACGGGCCTATCCTCTTGTCTTTTAGAAGCGGTGTATTCAATGAACTTGAGGAAGACCACCTAGAGCTTGTCTATTTCGATGATTTCATATCACATCACCTGGTAGCTCCATTCTTTTGTGTTATCCTCCAGCCTTTTCCAATCCTCATCATACTTTGAGCCTTGGTCTCTGAACAACTCTAATTGATCAAAGGCACGGGTAGCAAAACTCAGGAATTCCACTGTGATTTCACCAGTGATCCCGTCCTTCATCTTCTCGTGGAATAAGGGTTTTATTTTCTCCGAGTCCATCTGTAGTGTGGGCATGTTATAGTCCGTCATCAGCTTAAGGTACTGAGCACATTTTGCCCTCATTTTCTGGATCCATTCAATGTACGGATCTACCTTGCTCAGGATTTGTTCTAGCCTCTCCTTCCGGTTGTCAAAGTCCCGCCACCACACATCCATCAGCCAGTGATCATACTTCTTAAATGCAAGCTCCTTCTCCCACATGGCTTTTGGTAACTGAAGGATAGCCTCGATCCTTAGAAAGGTGGAGTCATAGGTCATAGGGAAGTCGATGCAAAGCTTCCTTGTGCCTTCCAGAGACTACAATAGGTCCAAGAACTTGTTGGCTATTTGCACAACTCAGCTAATTCCCATGTTCCTGATGTATAAGACTCATTGGAACCAGTCCTCTGTGGACTTCTCTAAGTTATTTTTCCTTTTCATCTTATCGATCTTCTCTTTGGATAGCAGCTGAGGTGTGGCCATGGATTTGGTAGACAAGTAGTCCACTGAAGACCATTGCTGTATGTAGTCTGTTAAGGTCGCGACCTATGCCTTGAGCTCATCCTTCGAGATCTTATCTTGCTTTATTAGATGCACGACTGTAGCCACTAACTCCTCAAGGTGCTTGAATTTCTGCTCTCTAGTGTCGGTCCCCAAGTCTATGGTGGAGATGTTGTAACTCACCCTAGCCTGGCCAATCGTAGGAATTGTTATTTGTGTCACTCGAGACCCGAAAGAATCCATCGTTACCTTGGATCAAATGTTGGGCTTCTTCTCCTTTTTTTCATGGTTTGGGCTCAAGCTAAGATGGCCTCTAACCTTGCCCTTGGGTCCTTCAGCACAAAAGTTTTTCTTTCAAGCTGCCTCTCTAACCACTCAGGCACATCAAATTTTCCCTTGGGTGAATCATAGTCACCTTTGCGCCTCTCAGTCAAGGCCAAGATTTCTGCTCCTTTTTCTTCTGGGGATTTTCCTTTTTCTCTGGCAATGTCCTCCTCCTCCTCATCCAAGTCATGGATGAACACAAGGTGTTTGATAGGCAGCTCGGTGGATAGTTGCTGCACGAGACTCTCTTTCCTTGCTGTTTCTTCTTCCTTCCTTTCCTCAGTATACTCAGTCTCGGGGCTTCTTCCAACATGGGTTCCAGCCTTAGGTAAATCCTCTTACTGCTATTTTTTTGGTGGCTGCCCCTCTTCATCATGGGGTGACCCTTTTGCTTCTGCCTCAGTGTCTTTTAGTTGTTGTGCCATCTTCTCCTCAAGGTCATCGTCAAAGGTTTGTATGATCACCTTAGCCCTAGAGCTATCTTCCTCATCCCCACTCTCGGAAGAGCTCGTTCCCTCCTCCTCATAAGCCACCCTGTTGATGGTTCAGTGTTTGTACTCCAGGTGCTCATGGTACTCATCGACCTCCTCCTCGATAGGCTTCAAGGCCTCCTGCTCTTGTTTCTCCCACTCCTTAGAAATTAGCATGGTGGCCTCCATACCTAGTGGCCCTGTCGGTGGTTGTGAAGGCTGAGCAGTAGCGAGGACTTGTGCAAGGGTTGCTTGTAGAGTCAGATCCATTAGGATCTAGGAGAGCTCAGGGGGAAGGTTCTGCATGTGTCTTGAGAGAGCCTTGGACATGGTGGTAGTGGGAATAGACACTATTTTTGTTGCCAGAGGGAGTGATGTGATTGGTGACATGGCAGCGGAGGAAGTGGGAGTAGTCATGGTGGAATAGGATTGAATAACTATTACAGACTTGGCCAGAGGTGAAGGGGCAAGGTGGATAGAAATGTCCACTGCCGGCTAAGATGCAACGACCATAGCCAGGGAGGTGGGTGGTGCAATAGGAGGGGTAGGGAGAGCTAAGAGAGGCTCCAATTTATTTGTATGCTTTGCTTCCTTCTCTTGGGTTGAGGGTTGTTCTACAATGCTCCTTTCCTGTTTGACCCTTTTGGGAGGTGAGCCTCCCGCTTCTTTCCTTGCATAGACCTTGGGGTCTGGAGACTATTCAGTTTTTGTCCCTTTTCACTTTTTGGATCTAGTGACTGGAGGAGACTTGGAGTTCCCGCCAGTTAAAGTGGTGGTAGCAACATTCTCTGTAGCACTTGGCTCACTTTTGAGCCCTTCATAAGTCAAAATTATTCCTTGCTACTTTAACTGAGCTACCTACCCATCGATCCACTCCTTGGTACGGGCCAAGATTAGCTAGGTTATGGTATCAATGTCATTGACCTCCCATTCATCCTAGTCTATTGTTGGTATCAGTAGATTGGCGATTGCAGAGTACCTTGGATGCATTATGGTAGCCTCATCTTCCTCGACTTGGTCTGGTATGGGGAATGGCTGCACCCTTCTTAGGAATTGTACAGTGATTTATATGTAGTGCTTTGTGTGTACCTCTTTATCATCTTGGCAGTCGGCCTAGAAATCCTCAATGTGGTGGATATGGGCATATGCTAGCCCCAACACTTTTCTGACATGGCCATATGGGTCCATCCGCGAGCGAGCAGTGTGTAGGTAGAAGTGGTAATCCTTCAACTCTTTCTCAGAGTTACTAGCACATTGGGAAGTTTGTAGTCAGTACATGCCCTAGCCAAGGGTCATGGGGTAGGAGATCCCTGCTATGTGTTTGCTGCTAAAGATTTCCTGTAGGTGTTGGAGTTGCTGAGAAAGCTCCAGAAGGATGATTCAATCGTTGGAGTATCGAGGCAGCCTGTTTGGCCTTTTAGTGAAGCCCTGGGCACAGATGTACATAAAATTTGGATATTGAATGAAAAGAAAGGCATACTACTTCAGTAATGCCCTGGCACTGTGGGAAACCATCCTCTCAAAGTCTCTGGCAATCATTTTGATGATATGGCCAATGAAGGCATCGTTCACTCTGCAGTAATTCCTTTTGAAGTTCTAGTATTGGAGCTACGGATACCTATAATAGGCTTTGAGTCTTTTCCCCTGCTTCTAAACGGGTGTCACAAACAACCCATTGTATTTCCTTTGATCTACCAAGGAATATACAAGATAGGAAGTCATATAAAATTTGGAGCTCTTCTTCACGTTGATGAATTACTCATGGAAGTAGTTGCTTATGATTCCTCCCCAGTAGAATGAAGCCTTTGTTGTGACATCCTCGTTTCCACATAGGATCTACTCAATGAAGTATACCATCCATTCTTGAAAGTAGGCATCCATAGGAAGACCCATAACCCTACTCAACATAGTCACCAAGTCATGGTAATCTTCGTGGAAATCGCTGCGGAAGAGTTCTTGAGGAACCTTCGCAGCGCTGCCCCGCCTTTCCTTGAGCCAATGCAAATTTATTAACTTCTTACAGCCTACCAGATTATCATCCCATGCCACTTAGCATTCTTCTATGGTGGGGACCTCCATCTCTTGAAATGTGGGAATATGAAAGGTCTTTGTGATCCCTTAAGGTGACATGTCAGCGAGGACATTGCCTTCTCTATCAATGATCATTCTTGTGTCGGTCTGATATGCCTCTTGACAAACCATGACCAACTCAGGAGCCACGAGGATGGAGGAAATCCAACAGCCTTCACGATTCCACTCTATCTTATCAATCTTGTATTCTTCATCATCGGATTAACTGTGACTCTTTGCGTGAATTCATCAATATCAACCTAGCCTATGTTGGTGTCAGTGGTCTCCTTCCAATCTGTTGTGACTTTTGAGTGGAGAGGCTCACCCTGGAATTGGAATTTCATCTGGTCCTTGTCCTCTTTACCCTGAGGGGTCCTTCCTAACTTCTTCCCTTTGTCCTTCTCGGCGGATGCCCCTGAAGGTCCTACACCTAATTCCATATATTCTACAAACAAGGGAAAAGTCAGCACAATGGATCACAAAAACATTCATGTTAGCCAACACTCTGAAAATAATATTTATTTCAAACAATCAATTAAGCATAACATGACCTTTTATCCCCAGATGTTATTGATCTTTTGATTAAGGGCATTTGGACAGTTCAGGCCCGGAGGGCCGGACTTCCTTGGTAGGAATGTTGTTTGGAAGGGAAAAGACGATGGAAGGCTCCCAAAGTCTCTCTTTGGTCAAATTTTGGTAATTTGAGAGGTTCACACTGAAGAAGATAAAAATTAAGCATGTGGGTTGAAGTTAGATTCCAGATTTGGGCTACATTGGATCGGTTTAGGAGAATTCGAAAGCCTCTGGCTGGAAAGCCATCGGGAGATAGTAGTTTGGAATGACAGATAGAAAACGGAAATTCAGAGACAGAACTCTAGGGTCCGGGGTTCGGTGGCTCAAAGGGTGGCCAATAGTTTATGATTTTATTTTTGAGAATTCGGGCCAGTGACACTGGGAAGGCATTTGTCTTTCATCATTTTGGGATGACAAATGTTGAACAGAAGTCCAGAAGAGGCAGCCCGGTAGTAAGGGTCCGTCATCATGTGATTTTGCTTTGAGTTTGGTGGCGATCGGTAGGGCAGAACCCAGAGGTCAGAGGGGCGAGTGAGAACCTCCTTTGCAATGGCGGGCATGGACAAGAGTCCCAGGCTATGGGGTCCGATGTGGATGAGGGTGATTCTAAGTTCAAGTGACATTCCACGGAAAATGGTAGTCCAGAGCCCGGAGGTTAGAAGGATGTCGGAGAAGGGGTCGGTGAAAGGTTATGCTGAAGTATGAAGTCACGCAGATAGCCAGGAGCAAGACCGGACCCAGCAGAGGGGTCCACTGTCAACTTTGTTTTCACCCCGATAGTGTATGGAAGGGCAGAAACCAGAGGTCGAAGGGGCACAGAGAGTACACCCTAAAGGATGGCGATGCACTCGAAGAACCCCAAAAATAGAACTCTAGGGTCCCAAGCTGAGAGACCCAGAGGGCATTTGTTCAATTTGCAATGTGCACGGTGAGGAGAAGGGTGGGCTCTGGTGGTTGGGACGTCGGGGTAAGTTTTCCATTTTGACATAGTGGAAATCCAGCGGATTTCTGAATAAGGAAGTCTAATGGGCCGGGCCTAAAGGGGAAATGATTTTGGATGGCAAAGACAGGCCCCAGGGCCGAAGGATATGATTTACCTGCGGGAAGAACAACCGTGGCGAGGTAAGGTTCCAGATCGGACATGAGGGCACCCTGGAAGGTTTTTTAGGTTTTGAAATCATGGGTTTTGTACGCGATGCCATATTTTATCATTTTCATGCCTTCTTAATGATTGCTATTTATTTAAATCCTTAGAAATCACAGAAACAATGCTCAAGAGGGCAAACAGAAAACCAACCTCAAACATGTGATGCGGGGAGATGTGGGATCCACCTACGCTCGATGAAGTGATGTTGAGGGCGATGAATGTGAAGGTATCAAAGATGGTGGGATCCTCTAGCAGGTTTTCCAATCGCTCTACAACTTTTTCAATTGATAATGATAGGTCGAGGTGGGTCTTTTATACCCCTAATCGTAATTAATGACCCCATTAAATGCAGGTACGATAAGAGAAAAGGTTGGTGAGTTTGAAAATTGGCAATGACGGTGGGAGATCTAGGGCCCAAATGTCGGGGAGGTGTAGGATGGTGGCCACTGTGAATATTTTGGGTCAGTTAGGACGGCAGAAATGGAGATCGATTAGGGGCCTGGAGGGCAGAGTTCCGCCAAAGATCCGCCGTCGTGGACGACAGTCATCATAGAATTTCAGACTCGCAATTCTGGATGTTTAGGCCCAGAGCACTCAAATGTAGTCAGGGCCCCTTGCGGATTCGGTAAGCGAATAAGGTGGCGGGACCTGAAAGGCGGGACACCATAGGAATTTTTTCGTAGAGGATGGCGAAGCACGGTCGAAACCTCAGAAATGGAACTCCAGGGTCTGGAGGGAAAAATGGCTGTCAGAATTTCCACAAATTTTTAACAGATGGCAAATGAGGGTTCAGACCTCAGGGTCCGGGAGGATGTGAAGCGAACACCACCAGGAATGACAAGTTCAGTGGGGAAAGCTAGTGAGGGAATCCCGAATGGCCAGGTCCAATAGGGCCCGGGGCTGTTGGCAGGGTCAAAGTGCCATAGGGACTCCGCAAGGTGCCATAACACAACAAAATTAAAAGGGGAAGGCATGGTCAACTTATGGTTGGACTTTAAAGCAATATTGACCATCCAAGACACCAAAAGGGGAGGCACAAAAAATGAGGCTTTGACAAAATGACCCAATAAGGCAAAAGAAAAGAGGGTCCCTGTTCCGAATGGGGCATGTGTGCTAAGGAAACATCAATAACATTGTTGATGATGCACAACAATGCAAGGATAGTGTTAAGCAACACAAGGATATCTTACTGATTTCTTGATTGGATTTGATTGATCATGATTGATGAAACTTGATTTGGAACAAAAGTTGTTCAAATGATTTGGTGTGACATTTGAAGTGCAACTTAGATGTGACTGATAGTGATTGTTTGGATTGATGTTCGATGAAAGATGAAGATTGATAAGGAACATCTTCTTGTCAAAATATGCCATGGGCTAGTGATTTGGATTTTGGATCACAAATTCTTTGACCAATTTGGTTTCATGTTTTCTAATGTTCAAATTGCCACATAAGTTGGAGGATATAGATCAAGATTTATTCTTAAAGCAAGATGCAAACATTTTCCCCCAGTGTCTAGCAATGTATGGACTGCCATTTGGATGGATGCTTGGATAGGTGTATGGATGGATGGATATGGTATGCATGCAAAGTATTTCAAGGATTATCTTGTGATAAGATAAGGCGTTTGAACAAAGGAATGCTTCATTGGATAATGCTTCATAGCTCAGATAATGCTGCATAGGATAAGCTCAATGAAAATGACCCGTGTCAAGATGTTTACTATAAGCAAGCATAAAGTGTGCACCAAAATTTCTTCAAGATCAAGATAACTAAGATGATGGATGCAAATATATGCGAATGGACTGGATAAATGGTTCATGGATGAATGGATTTATTATGGATAAGATGGATGGAATGCTCAATTTATTACAGATGGGATGAGATGCTTTCACCTAAAGTGGCACACATAGATGCTCGATTCTACACATGACGTTTGTTTTCCAAGTTTTCATCATGGTCTTGCCCAAAGCGCCGCCCATGCAGTTTTCACTAGAGGACGTTGTTTTTTTCTTTATTGTTTTCAATCCTTTTTCTAACTTTTTTGGATTTTCATATTTTATGATTTTTTTTGGTTTTTTTGAAAGATTTTAAGCTCATGCTGAATCATAAGGTGTTGTTGATGTAGATGCCTCTATCATAATGTGCCATCAATATCCTGCTTGAAGAAGTTGCTTTGCTAAGATACGTGCACTTGAATGCAATTTTTGAGATTCCTGATCTACTTCATTGATATTGGGGTTAACTCTATCTTTGTGTGTACATCATGATAGAGTGCCTTCAGAATCCTTATGATGAAAGGTCATTTCCAATACATGGTCAATTTTAAAATTGGATATCATGCGTGGAGGCATAGATGGAGTGTATTTAGGGATACAAGATGGATTGGTTGATAGTTTGGAACCTTTGATTCTGCAAACTTGGGAAGATGAACAATGATGGGTGGATACGAAAGTGTGCATGGAATTAGGACTAACTGCTTGATATACTTTGTACGTCACTTGAAAAGCCTACTTTTGCTTTTGTGGACATCTTCAATGGATACTTTTCCCTCTTTTATTTTTCCCCATAGTTTCTTTGACTAAGGGAGTTTGATAGGGATAATCTTTCTTTGTATGCTTTGGTATCCATATGTATTTTATTTGTCCTTTATGCTTTCTAGCTTCTTTTTCTTTGATAATGTTCTTCATACTTTGATTCAATTCTTTATTTTGACGTTGGTCTCAATTCGTGGATGGGGTGATGGGTGGATGAAGATTCATGACTTGAATGGTTGTAGTATTGGCATTGATTTCATCACAAGGATTCTTTGTGCTCCCTATGTTGATGCTTTCTTGAGACGAAGTCATCCCCACTATTGTGGAAGTAGTACCTTCATGCTTTGATAACGTAAGTTCTAAGATGTCTTTTTCAATAAGCGTTCTCTGATAAATGAACACTGTCGGTGATGTTTCAATTTGCTGCTCTGTTAACTCTAAATTATACTATTCATTCTAACTTACTTCCTTGAGTAGATAATGTTGAATATCTTTATTTATGATGTCCTCAGTCTAGATTTTGGATATATCTAATCCTAATGTTGATAACTCAGTTTTACCATAGGAGTTAATAATTTTCTCTTTTTGTGTAACATAATTTTGTTCTAGCTGAAGATCATCTATGTTTCCATCCATAGAAAGCATCTCATGGGTAGATGGAGTATGTGGTATGTGTATATGATCATCTTGCATAGATAGGAGAGTGTCCATTATATTATTGTAGTATCTTGAAGATACAAATTCCTGATCTCAGTTAATTTTGGACTTACTTTTGATGTGCTTTGGATCAAGTTCTTGAGATGGGTTAGTTTCAAAGGATGGATTTATTACAAAGGGTTCTTGGATGTCATCATTAAACATGGTACGTGGTTCAATATCCTCAAGTGCCAATTTTAGGGTTCCTTTAGTATTTGTAACCCTGAGGTCAAAGGGGATCAACATGTCTTGGAAAGAACCATTGCTAGATCTTAGTGGAAGATTTTGATCATGCTTTGGAATGAATTCTTGAGATATGTCCTCTAACTCATGAGGCAATGTAGAGACATTTTAAACATGATCACAGGTCAACAGATTGTGCATTATGTCAATAGGATCAAATAATCCTAACACTCCTTGAAAGAGATTACTAAAAAGTGGCTCTTGATGTATGGTGAGTTGATCATCACATGGGGTGGAAACATCTTCAAGTGTTTGTGGATGGAGAGATCTTGATCATTGTTTTCAACAATTGTGATGGAGGGATTTCCAATGTCTTCAACCATAGGGTCAAACGATGTTGAAATTTCTTGAATTGGATCCTTGTTGGGTATTGTTGGTTGATTTTTATTATGATTGAAAAGTGACTCTTGACCTATGTTGATTTGATCTTTGGATGGGGTAGAAACATCTTCCATGTGTTCATTGATGGATAGCTCTTGATTATGTGATCGTTGATTTGGATTGATACATGGAGTTGATAACATTGTGTTGAGATTTTGAACAACATTTACTTGTTGGGCTTCGTATTGGACTTTAGCTTGCGCTTGCACTTGAGCCTGGGCTTATGCTAATTTTTGTGTGGCTAGATATTGTTGGATGGCCTTTTGGTAGGCCTGGTGAGCTTTTAGCGCAATGTCATATTGTCTTGCTGCGTTTGGTTTTTGTGGAAGTGGTGGTGGATTCAAAATTATGTTGGATGTAGTGATGAGTCATTGAGATACATTTGGAGTGATCATGAGGGTTTGAGATATGATGGGCATGATAAGGGTAGTTGGAATGATTGAGGTGATAGGAATGGTCAGAATGACCAAGGTGATAGATCCTTGGGAGACTATATTTTGATTTGTCAGGATTGATGTTTTCATTTGATTAGATACCATCTGTTGGTGCGATGTCGATGGTATATTCAAAGGATTTGATGTGATGGCTTGATTGGTGTTAGGTGGATTTATTTGGATGGAGTGATTGGTGCTAGGTAAAGCAGGAAGCCCTAAACCAAGGAATGATGTTGATATGGGTAATGGTGATGGAGATGTCTCTTGGCGCAATGACTCAACTATTTTGGTAAGTGTAGCAATTTGATCTCGCCAAATTTGTTCTTGATTTTGATCTTGACTCCCTTGATTTAGTTGATTTGGCTTTTGTTTGAGAAGATTTGTAGTGTGTACTTGTGTTTGATTTTGGACAATGTTTTGATTTGGGATGACACCTAGATTTAGCATGATAGGTTGAAATTGACCATTATTCATGTTTGGAATATTCATATGATTTGCAAATGTATCCATCCCAAAGTTTTCCGGATTCATGTTTCAAAAACTTGTGCTTGGTAAATTCTCATTTGGCTTGTAGGGATTTGGTGGGATGACATTGTTTGTTTGAAGGCTCATGCTTTGATTGTTCGGTTGACAGACTTGTAGGTTTGAATTTAGATCTACCATCAGGAAACATGTTCCAATCTTTGATTTGGGCATACTCACACTTGTTTGCCACTGGCATTTGTAGAAGGTAATGATCCCATGCATGGCTTGTATAGATGTGAGTGTTGATAATCAATCAGTATTGTAAGGCTTTGAAAGTTCAATTGATTTAGATTACTCATGATGTATGGATCAAGTTTGTATTCCATGTTCTCCTTGTGTTTTGACCTTGTTGCAAAAGTTACTTTCTAAGGTTCTTAGGACTAATGATGAGATGATGGACAAAAGGTGTAAATGATGAGTGATGAACGTTTAGGAACTTTGGATCAATGCTAGACTTAGGGTTTGATTTTGATTGTTTGATTGGATTTGGATAATGGACTTGTAAAACCTAAGATGTAAGATGTTATCTTAGGATGAACTTGTTCAAAGGATTGCTTATTTAATTAAATGTATGAGAAAGGATGCATTCCCATACACCTAACTAAACAAGGTGATTTTGATTTTGCTGATTTACCCAAGTCTAGAATGATGTTTCCAAAGCTCTAAAGTTGTTTGGTGGGATGGAGATGATAAATGTTTGGAATTTGGATGAAATGCTTGATTTTCTCCTAAATGAACCTAGGAAGGACTTGTTTACGAGACCAAGATAATGAAGAACATGCCTTTCTCTAAGAGTAATTTAAAATCAAAAGACCAATGTTTGCATGAAAACCATAAGATCAAAATATATCAAGCACATGTGTGGGGTCCAATTGATTCAATCTTTGCTTAATGGATTCTTTTTACCACAAACACACTCTTGATTAGGTTTTCAACTAATGTCTAATGTCCTAATTCCCTTTCATCCCACAAAGTGTATTATGCAGAAATCGAGGAAATTAAGGCAAAGGTTCCCTAAAGTTGACTTTAGTAGAAGCAAATTGAGATGAAATCCAAATGTTTAGAAGCCTCTAAGGATACAAATCCCAAGGGAAAGCAATAAAATGTGAATTTGTTCAAGGATATTTGCCTCTCCTAAAGGGTTTGAGATTTGATGCTTCGTTGAATGTTGGTTTTCAATGTTTTTGATTAAAGCATTGTGTTTTCAAACTGACTCACAAGCAATTTAACATACCTAGCTCAATTGGTATGCTTTTCTTGGTGGGCTTGCCTCATGCCCTTCGTAGAAGAAGAGATGATTTTACATGCAACCAAGGAAAAAATATAAAGGTATGTTAAGAATAAAGTCTTAACCTCTATATTTCAACCAAGATTGTACATGGCAAGTAACTTCTTGGAATCTAAGTTCCAATGCACCACTCCGATAAACTCGTTGGATGGACTAGTTGGCAACTACAAACAAGGTTCTTAATGACACAACATCAGGGACATGGCACCTTGCAAGCATCCAACAAGCCACTAAAGGCTTTAATCAATCCTACTAGGGGCTCTTATACGTTTTATGATAGTACCCCATTCTGAAAGACACTGTGTGGCTAAGGCCTACATACCATGAGGACTTGACAGTTTAGTCTTATCCATTTGTATACCAGACCGAATGAAAAATTGGTTGGAGTCACCTTCGAGTTCTCCTTTCGGATGTGTCTTTAGAAACAAAGGGAGAACACACATGATATACCTAACTCACACTCACAAAGTGTTTTGTTCAATTTTTAAACCCAAACTGAAGTGTGGAGGCAATCTTTTATGTAACTTAATGTCATCAAAAAGACTTTTGATTCTCAAGGTCGCTGTGAAGCATGAGAGAAGTTCATACGCCTTTTTAGGTGAGATTATTTTGCATAAGAGATTACAAAACATGAAAAGCACATGTTCATTTTAAGCCTCAAAGCAATGATGATTTCATTTTAGAGCACCAAAATGAGATGTGAAGTTGATTTTTTCAATTTGTTATTCCCAAACAAAATCTAGTGGATTTGTTCTAAGATTTGTTTTAAGCCCCTTGCCATGAAAATTGAAAAACTTTTGCTATGTTTGTTTTAGAGCCTTAAAAGAAATGAGTTTAAGACAAAAAATTAAGGCATAAAATAGAGGTTCTAAGCATTAAAAAATGCTTTGTCAACTCCAAATTTCAATGTTCAATTTTTCTTTACTCCAATCTAGCTTCCTTTCACCTTATTCCAATACCGTAGGTTTGGATTTAGATCAGAAAACCATAGGTTTTTTCTTGGCTATCTAAATCTACACAACAAACTATTAGTCAAGTTAGCCAAAAACAATAATCAAACTCCTTATGAAGTTCTTAATCACATCAAGACAAGGAAACATGATAAAAAGCATTATAAAGAAATCATAAACATGTATACCTATCTAAAATGGATTAAACCTTCACTTCATAAGTGGATTGGTGCTTCTTTGATGTGGAAAGAAGCCCTTTCCCAACCCTTGATAATGCAAATGATGATGATGGACAAAATCAATGCGCAGTTTAAGAGAATGACCTTGCATAAAGATTGTTGGATGGAATGATAGAGTTGTGGAGGATTTGATCAATAGAGGAGACCTCTATTTATTGCCAAAAGTGATAGAAGAATTCCAAACATGGAGGATGTGGGACTAAAGATCCACCAATGAGAAGAAGCCACTTTCAAGTTGTGAGTGGTTGAGGAGTGTGCAAGATTTGGGAAATGTGCCCAAGAGGTGGAAATTTCAAATTTGAAAATGAGAGTTAATGCTTAGTTTGACCTTTGCAAGGGGACATGTAAGAGACATTTAAGACCTATTAAATGCCTTGTTGGATGTACCTTCCACTTTCCTTTGAATTCAAATTTGAGGGAAGATGCCATGTTGAGTGAAAATGCTGATTTAATAAATCAATGAATTGATTTATTTGTGCAAGTGGAAAAATCTAGAGGATGTCACATGCATTAGATTATATTTAATCAAGATTAATTAGCTAGGATGATGATTAGGATGTTTTGACCAATTTGACTCAAATATTTGATTTATTTAAATCAAAAAAGGAGAAATATGAATTAGATTAAAGTCCTGATTTACCTAGTGAATGGATTTGTTGCGTTTGATTTATTTAATGAGTGGATGAACGTGAATTGGGTGCACAATGTTAATTTCACGTGTCTACAAGTTTTATTTGTATGTATTTTTGGGATAGTTATAATATTTTTTTTATTATAGGAATAGTCAATAAAAGGGTAAAACTAGGTCATGAGTTTTCTGGTCAAGTATGTGTCATGAGAGGCCAACTATCATTTGTTAAGGTAAAATATGATGAAGAATCAAAGGAAATTTCATCTACTACCATTGTACCCTAGGTTTCTCTAATACATGCCATGCAAGGGTTAGTGTCATTGGCTGAAGTACAAGATTATGAGGAATCAAAGAAACCCTCATCTACTACCATTGGCTGAAGTACAAGATTGGGTTACTCCTAATCTTTGAGGAACAATCCATCAAATTTTCATTTGTATTTCCATTTACTATATATCTTAAGATATGATACGGTTTCTTTTCTTGATAGTCCACATGTAAATATCTTTTATTGATTTTAAGAAAAATCTTATTTTACTATATAAAATTCATTGTATGTGAAAAAATATTAAGTGGATTGTAGACTCGGATTTTGTGTGGAATTTTCTACTTATCAATCATACTTAAATCTATAATTTATTAAAATATAAAAATGAACATTAAGTTTGAGAAGAAGAAAAATAAATAAAAGAATAAAATTACAATTACTTGTATAACTAAAGGATTCTTGTTAAACAAGTGTCATTTTCTCAATAGAGATGTATGGTTGGAGAAAAATGTATGAAGAAGTTGTTGTGAACATAAAAGTATTGATGTTTTGGTATTGAATAAGCCATTAATTTTTCAACATAAATTAATTTAACTATTTCTTTTCTTATTATTCAATTAAAATATCCATGTATTATATATGAAAAACTTCAAGTAGATGGTTGAATCAGATCTAATTTAGTTTTGTTTATAATAATGTATAATAAAATAAGCATTCATTACAATATAAAATATTGTGTAAAGCTTGAGAACCTATAACCATTTTTTTTAAGAGAATAAAAGTAGAATTAACCAAGGGTTTCTTGTTGAGCATGTGTTATTTTCTCATATTGAAGAAAAAAGTGTAAAATAGAAGTTATTGTGTAATTAAGATTTTGGTTTTTTCCTTCAATTTCTACCTTTTCCAAGTTCAATTCTATGTTATTGTGGAAAAGGTAGAAATTGAAGGGGACTTGGCTATTGTGGTAAATGTGATAAGAGCTAAGAAAGTATTGAGCTAGAAATTACAATCTTTACTAGATTCAACAATAAACATGATGGATAATTTTAAAAATGTAACGATTAACCATATTTACAAAGAAGGAAATACAATGGTAGATGCATTGGAAAATATGGGAGCTGATGGAATGACAATTAAATAGATAACTCCATGATGAGCAAGGCTTTATTTAGATAAGGATTTGAATGACATCCGAGAAGAAGAGAAGAGAGATGTTTAGGATTCTAAGAGTGGTGAGACAAGTAAGAAGGCAGAGAAGGAAATAATGGATATCCCATTAACTGAGTTCACCAAACTCCAACCTTAGACCACAAGATCAAGGAGTTTTCTCACTACAAACACCACTTACAATGAGGTCCACAATGAAGAAATTGATTCACTCCCAAAATCGACAGTGGCAGATTCATCTTCAAATTTGGGCATTTAGTTACTATTCGTAATGTGGTCCAATAGAGGAAGAATACATGAGGCAAAAAGGAAAAAGATAATGACTCTTGATGATCTTTGGTGTTTTGTCATTTTTTTTTATCGTCATCTTCTTTTTTCAAACTCAAACTTTGCTCAATCATAGTTGTGGCAATAGGTGGTAGCTTCCTTTTTATGAAAAGGTTATAGACTTTGTTTAGGATAGCTTTAAGGTTTCATGTTTTGATTTTGATCTTCTCATGGAAGCCATGATTCTGATTGTTTTATCTTCTATCGAGGCTTCATGTCTTGTAAATCCTTATATTTTTAATTTTAATACAATCTCCTTGGCATCGGCCCCTTAATTATCAAAAGAAAATAAAAATTGGTTTTTTCCTATTCAATAAATTACTAATTGAAAAATATTATTCAATGAAAATCTTATTTTTTAAAATTAGAAATAAAATTAGGAGGGAGGTGGATAAAGGCAACATCAAGGGTCTTCAGGTCTTTAGCAACATCCCCAATATCTTTAACCTTTAGTTCAATGATTTAAGGCTTTTTGTTGAGTCTTTGGATATAAAACATATCCTTGGGTTTGAGGTCGATCATCCTCCCAATATTTATTTGGGGATGGATCTTGTCTACAAAAGAAATCTTGAGCTAGAATGGACTAAAATGTTGTCCACAGTTCAAGATAAGTTGGCTTCATGGAAAGGGCAGTGGTTGTTCATGGCAAGGAGAATCACCTTGATCAATTCTTCTTTGGCTTCAGTCCCTAACCATTTGATGTCTACTTTTTGAATCCCCATTAACGTGACCAATACCTTGAAAAAAATGTAACATTTATCTCTTTGGAGACGTAATGATGAAACCTTCAAATAAAAATTATTTAAATAGAAAGACGTCAACAAACCCAAGAATCTAGGTGGTCTAGGTTCTCAAACAAGTGAATGCTCCCCTTGGGGCTAAGATTGTATGGATAATTTATGACGAGCATGGGATATTATGGAGTAAATTTTTACAAGCTAAATACCTTTAGTGTGATTCAAAGGATTTGTTTTATGCTTCGCTTGTTTTACATAATGGTTCAAGTATATGGAAATTTTTAAGGGCTTGTTTTTTTCTCATTAGGTCTCACCTTTCTTGGTAGATTGGGAAGGGAGATAAAGTTAGGCTTTGGAGGGATAGTTGGGCATGTGAGACTGCCTTCAAGGATACTCAACTCTTATGACATCTAGCATGTCTTCTAGAACCTAGATTGGGAAAATTTTCCAAAGACTATATGAAGGATAATCATGACCTATGAAGGTGGAGTTTTTTTGAGGAAATTAGTCATGCTTTGGTGGATTCCAACAAGGAGGTACAACATAAGATTGAGTGCTTTCCAATCTCGAGTAATGGGGATAGAGGGTTGTGGAGAGGTAATTTCAGTAGTGCTAAGATCTCTATCAAGTCTACTTACTACTTATTTCAGTATGAGCTAAATATGCATAAGGGGACTTCAAATATTATTTGGAAGAATGTTGACATACCAAAATCCAATTATTTTGTATGGGTGGCTTGGAGACATAAGGCATTGACTTGGGATAGGACTTACTCTTTGGGGAGTGGGGGTCCCTCTGGATGTGATCTCTACAAAGTTAATGGTGAGGACAATGATCATTTGTTTCTTCTTTGTAGTTTGGCTATTGATATTTGGTAGTTGGTATTGATTAAATGGGGGATTAACTAGATTATGCCTCATAATATTCTAGCTCTTTTGGATTTTTGATTTTTTTATATTAGTAACCCTTGAATCCAATTTTTATGTTGTGGCATTCCTCCCATCATAATTTGGAATCTTTGGATGGAATTTAATAGAAGGCTATTTTAGTATAAGGAAAAAATTATTTGTAGATTTTGGGATCTTATTGATTCTTCCTTGGCTAAACATGGGATGGTGAAGTGTGAACCACAAATTTTTGTATTGGCTTCTCTCTTAAACTTCTAGGGTTTTTCACCTAAAAGGAGAAAGGTATCCCAAATAAAATTGGGGGTTCACTCAAAAATAATGATACTATGATTGAAATATGCCTAAATGTAATGTCCTAAATGCAATAAATTGATAAATGATGTTGATTATTAATGTAAAACCTAAGAAATGGAATTTTATTGAAAACACATTGTGATAAGCAGAAAGATAGATTGAATGCAATATAAAACAAAATAGAGATGCTAAACAGAAATTTCACACCTGGAATCTATTGAAGGACAAAATGAAGAGTATAAATGTCCCTGAAATTGTAGAAAATCTATTTTTTTGGCCAACTGGGACACTTACGCCAAGCTGGGTGACTTTGTCCCAGATTAGGGAAACTACTCCAGAGCATGTTTCAACCAAATGGGTATCCAAGTCTTTGAAACAATTTAAAAAATAGGTGTAGTGGGACTATGTCACCACTGTTGGTGACTTAGTCCACTTTGGATTTTTTGAAAATCTAAAAGTGGTGTCAAAAGCCCTTAGTCTGCTATTTCTGTTCATTTAGGTGTATGGTTCTGAAACTGCCAAATTCAAGCCTAAAAGTGACTTTTTGTGTAGATTTTGACCTAGTCAATAAGGGAAATGACTCCAACAAGTTTGAAACCTAGTCTTCAATCATGTCTAATCCATCCAAGCACCTAAATTTGCAATCACACACAGGAAGAGAGAGAAACTGTTGATTGTTAGGAATTAGGGGTTTGCCTTGGTCAAAAACTATTTAGGTAATTAAACCAAAATGATAAAATAAAATAATGAAACATGAAACATGAAACAATTTAATTAGAAACTTTCCATGATGATAGATCTTGAGTTTTTGCAACAATGGATGAAGAATCTTTCTATTCAATGCCTTAGAAGTGAACTTGAATGTTATATTGAATGCTTAATTCTTTCTTTCTTGACTTGACAATATGAATAAATGATGAACAATGACTGAATGAGGGATTTAATTAATCATTAATGATATTAATTAGGGTTTAAAGGTCTCCTTTTATAGATGAGAGTTAATTGAATGGTTAGAATAAGGATCATGATCAAGGGCCAAGATAAAATTGGAAAACAATTTAATCATAGGTGGAGGTTAATTGAGAGAAGAAAGACATGGATAGATAATGACTTGAGATGGAAGATAAGATTGACATAGACAAAGAGATGATAAATATTATTTAATTTAGGTGGCCAACATAGGAGAAATAACTAAAATATTAATTTTATTTATTTCAAAAGAAAGGTGAGAACAAATTATATAATTAAATAATTAAAAATAATTATTTAATTGGGGAGGTAAAGAAGGTATGAATAATTAAATAAATATAACATTTATTTAATTATATAGAGAAATGGCTAATGAATAATTAAATAATTAAAATAATTATTTAATTGTAGAAGAGGGAAAAGCTAACTTTTTGAATTAAAATAATATTAGACTTAAATGCTTAATAAAAGTCAAGAAAATGTGTGAAAGTCATTTACAATTCTTTACAAC
Source organism: Sequoia sempervirens (assembly GCA_007258455.2). Classification (NCBI taxonomy): domain Eukaryota; kingdom Viridiplantae; phylum Streptophyta; class Pinopsida; order Cupressales; family Cupressaceae; genus Sequoia; species Sequoia sempervirens. Next base: position 533,419,213 of record VDFB02193867.1, read on the forward strand.
ACCTTTACAATACATGCATTTTATTCAATTTGCAAGTGTCCAAGACCTAATGTGGACGTGTAAAACACCTCACAACACTAGATCAAGCCAATATTAAGTCCAATTCATCATCAATTATTCCCATACCATGCAAGAAATACATTTTTTTTGTGAAACATTATGCCCCCACTTCAATGAAAGGATGAACTTGCTTCAAATTCACACTAAAGTATACATTCAAGAAGATTCCAATCGTACCAATGTGGATAACAAATAATGACAAAGATAAAGGCATTGATCAAGCCCCTAGGATCCAAGATCCTAATTCATACCAACATAAGTACAAAAGGGCATGCACAAGGTGAATAATTTGAGAAAAACAAGATACGAAATCATGAAATGAAAATATCTAAAGGAAAGAAAAATGAGGTGGATCAAAGGTGTGCTTACTCTAGGGCTAGGGAACTTCAGTTCATCCATAGGGTGAGTTTTCCAAAGAAGCAGTTTAGTGAGAAAGTTATGTTAGTGTGTTAGCTTCCCCTTATACTAACCTTACCAAAGTTATCCTCTTGATAACCTTGATAAGGCACCACAATGAAAATGTTTTTTGTAAATGTTTTTGAATATCATGTAAATATTTTTTTGAAGGGAATTTTGCTTTGTTCATGTAAGGTATTCTTATTAAGGAGCATTGTGCTTAATGTGTCCAAGAGAGGACAAGTCAAGGTGTCATATCGTTGCCATGGGATGCCTCACTCACATCATGTCATGAAATTTGATGGTACACTCTTGGATGACATCAAATCCAATGACACCACCAAAAATAGGACACATCACAAGAAAAAAAAAGAAGAGAAAAATCATGCCATGAATTTTTTTTTCCAAAAGATGCCTTCTATGTATGTCCCCACTTTAAAGTGGTTTCTTACACCATTAATATGAAAAATTGCTTTAAAGTAGCCAATGAAAGAAGACATGAGAGCCAGCATGGAAATCCCTATGCCAAGTCATATGTTTCTGAATTGAGCTACATCATGGATAAGTATGTCACATGCAAATAAACTTAAGACATGTCATTCACATCCCAAGCTTTCTCTTGTATATTCATGAAAGGTTAACGACTAGCCAAAAGAAGAAATGGCAAGTGACATACAAGGATAAGGCTACTTAACCCCTTTCCTCCACTTGGTGCAACACAAAGGTGAGCTTGGAATGGATGATGATATGCTTCTCCTTGCGATGAATGTAAAACATGTAACTATGGCAAGGAGAAGCAATTAATGTTGTTTAGTTTGATGAGTAAAAAAAGTTTCTATTTGATACATATTTAATGAGATATCGATTAGTCTATGATGTACCAAGGTTACAGTTGTCTTGGAAGAATATTTGGCAATAGTATTGATGTTGAGTGAATGTTTGTTTGATGGTGTGACTTCTATGAAAGGATAATCACCAAGACCATGATTTGGTTCTTGTGTTGTAGACTCTATAGGGGTATGGAGACCTTACTCTATAGCATCACATCCTTTCTCAGGTTTCTTCATAAGTCTTTCAAGTTCGAGGTTGTCCTTGATTGTATACACTTTGTCATAAATGTGAACAATGTCAGTGTAGCTTCGTTGGTGCAAAACATTGTTCTTAGGCTGGTAAAGGATGAGTTTGGGTGTGTTGTGAGCTTGTTTCTTGTGTGACGGTTGGTAAAGAATTAGGGATTCTTTGGATGTCCCATAGGGTATCTATGAGGTTCATTGATCAAGGGGGATCTAATGGAAACTTGCACATTCATAACCTCAGTGGCCTTGGTTTGATGTATCCCTAAGGAAGACATATCATTTTCTTCCACCATATTAGTCTTCCTAGGAGGAGAATTTGTAGGAGAAAGACAACCCAAATTTTCTTGACTTTCAAGGATTGGTTCTTTCAAAATGACTACAAACATAGAAATTAGGGGAGTAAGCAATGCTTGAAGTGTCTTGTTCCATAAGATTCTCATGATTCTCATCAATTGGGTCTTGTACACCATAATATTGTCTTCACTAATAGGAGAGATATTAGGAGAGGGGGAAATTTTATTTTTTTTCCATAATCTCAATGTCTTGTGTCATAATGTCTACCCTAGTAGGAAAGCTTTCAAGAGGTTCATCACATTTGATGGTTAAATGTTGCAAGGAAGGATCATCTATCAGTTATGTAATATTAACCTCCCAGGGAATGAGAAGAGCAAACAGACTGTGATTATCATGATTGTAACCTCTTCCGAGACTTTGTACAGCTCTTAAGGAGGTGTCAAAGAGTAAGGCTGCCCAGTCCATCATGGGGTTTGTCACATATGTTCACTCCTAGCATCATGCCTCTCACTAATAGGAGGATATGAGGGATTTGTGGACTTGAAGCAACATTTTTGGGTTCTCTTGCTAAGGGAGACTATCCTTAACTGGGAATCTATTGGATTGTTATTCAGAATGGCATTAAGCAACTTTTTGTTCTCGACTTAGAAAGGATAGATATAAAGATTTTGAATAACAATCCATATGAGCTAAAGTAAATGTAAGAATGAAATACAGTTTTTAGATGGTAATAGACTAGTTCTACAGTACAAATAATGATACAGCTTTGAAATTAGGCATTTATAAAGTAAGGATAATTTAAGTTAGATCTAATGATTTCATGTATGAAACATCAGCTAATATAGATGGGTAAAGGGCAGCAAACAAAAGTTTAAAAATAGGGTTTTTAGTGTTGTAAATGATAGTTTCAAGGCTAAACAAGGACTAAGTAACCCAAGGTGTTTCATTAGTCCTATTAGGGATATTTTTTAAGAATTTTTAATTTTTTTGGTTGATTTTTTATGTTTTCTGAGTTCTATGAAGCAAACCTAACTTTAAAATGTAGAATTTCAAAAAAAAAATGATTTAAAATGTTAAAAATGCAACCTATATGCACTTTCACTAATACAAAATTTGAAACCCTAGAATTCAAATACAAAGTGCAATGTAAGTTAATTCTACTATGATGATGGAATCCAAATCAAACAAGAAGGTATTCAAAAATTAGGTTCACCAAAATAAACCACAAATTTTTGTAGGGGCTTCTCTCTTACACTTCTAGGGTTTTTCACTTAAAAGGAGAAAGGTATACAACAAAAATTTGGGTTCTGAAGCACTAAAAATCTGCAAACACTCAAACCTAAAATACACATTAAATAATGGGTTAGTCCAAGACATGCACATCTACAAGTGCTCCTATGGAATAATACATCATGTTTTATAAACAAATCAATTAAAAACATGAAAGAAGCAAACATGATCTATACCTATTCCATATTGGATTATTGTCAATTATGCAAATGAACCTTTCCCAATCCTTGAGAGTTAAATGCTAAGTGGGGGACATGTAAGAGAGAAGTTATTGCCATGTTGGAAGGGACAAGTCAACTTGTCTTCATATTCAAACTTGAGGAATATTCTCAAAAGATGCTTTGTTGAGAGAAAATGATGATTTTATAAATAAATTAAAATGCTTTATTGGTGCAAGTGGGAAAAGCTAGAGGATGTGATAGGTGGTTAGATTAGTTTAATTAGGATTAGCTTAACTTAGATGATGATTAGGGGTTTTGACCCATTTGACTTAAATATTTTGATTTATTTAAATCAAGAGGGAGAAATATGAATTTTGAGATTTAATTAAATAAATTTTGGTTTATTTAATTAAAAGGATGATGCAAGATAAAGGTTGATTAATTTGAGGAGGATGAATCTAGGAGATGATTTATGAAAGATGAAATGTTAGGATTTGATTGATTTATTTAAATGAGGTAATGATGTAGTGAATTGAAGGATGAAATATTAGATTTGATTAAATGAAGGTTATTTAATTAAACTAGTGGATTGAAATGTATGCATATTTTGTGTGTCTACATTTTTCCCCGTTTTGAAGCAATGTACTCGCTACATTGGTTCAAAGAATAAAATTTCTGCAAACAAAATTCAAAAAATTTCTAATTTTTTTGGATGCCCCAGCAAAAAGTACACTAGTACATTGCCCCCTCGAGAGATTGAGCGAAAAGATTCGATTTGAGGGTCGATCTCCTGATAAAGAGGTTCAAAATGGATGGTTATGGATGATGATGCAAATGAGATGGTTTTAGGATGCTTAGAATAACCAATCAATATTATCCTAAACAACTTAAATGATGATATGATGCATGTGAAATGGATGAGATTGATGATGTGATATGCTATGATTATGCAAATGTATGATTTTATGAGATGCTTAGACTAATAGATCTATATTATGATGATGATTACGTATGTGAGATGATATGTCGACTGTTGATGGTTTGTGGATGCAAGATGGATGCACTGGTGATAATGATTAACTATTCATGATGTGATGTTAGTGTGGAAAAGAAGAAATTAGATGACGAAAAGAGGACCGAATAGGCTAACTTTATGAGAGATGATGATGTGAAATGGATGATTTTCTTATCAAGGATTGGGATTTTAAAAGGTTCACTTACCTTATGTTTGATAACATGCGTAAGAATGATGCATCAAGGTATAGAGGACTAGGATGGTGTTGTACTTAGTGTGATGGACTTTGACTCGACAAATAGATAGGAGTATTCTTGTTCACCCCTGACATATGAAAACCTTGCTAGGATGCATTCTAGAAGTTTCAAACACCTCAGACCAAAACATGAAAAGGTATAACCTATAAATGCAATAGTCAACAAGATGCCCAAAACACCCTCCATACATATCTAACAAAGCAAGTATTCACCAGGGTTATTTTACAAGAACATCCAACAAGCATAGTAGACAAAAGATAATGAGTGTTGCCCCATTCCTATCTCTCTAATTCCTTTGTTTGGACATCATTGAGAGGTAACTGGAATGATTGAAAAGAGATAATTCAAAAGACCAAGATAAAGTAAACAAACAAGCTGATGTTCTTCAATATTGCTAACCAAAAGGAAATGTGATTTTAAGGATAAGAACTAAAACTTATTGCCAAAAGATAATGCCCATTGTGCAAAGGATACATCCTAGGACATGTTAGTGGATGGCGGCACGTCATTTTGCTTATCCAAAGTGTTCTTTCTGATAAATAATGCCCATTCTAGGAAGGATACATCCTAGGACATGATGTTATTAGATGTTTGAAATGGGATTGATTGGATGATGGGCTATTGATGTGAAGAGTTGACCAAATTGTTTACGTAATGACTTAGACCTGAGGCTTGAGGTTTCTAAGTTTTCACTTTTAACTCACTAGACTTGTTTCTAACTATTTCACCAAAGGTTGAGGATGACGATCAATTTATCATGGATGGTGTTATTTCAAGTGAAAGCGAGATGAGAAAGATGGATTTTTTCAAATATTTGGATGTTTTTGGAGTTTTGCAATGTTTTGAAGCTATTTTTAGTGCTTTTTGAGTTCAAATGTTTTAATTTTCAAATTTTCCAATGTTTTTGGGGTTTTCTAGATATTTTGACCAAGAGACTAACCTAAAGACCTACCCTAGGGGCCTCAGGGGATTATCAATAGATTAGCCTTGCCTACGATATACACACAGAGACCATGTAGTTCAACTAATGACTTGACTGATTTACAGATGAAGATATACATGATGAAATGCCAGTTTATTATGACAGGCTCCTAAAGGACTAACCTAAGTGTCTTGGGGGATGATCAAATATCAACCTTGCCTATGTTCAAGGCTCAGAGACCCATAGTTCGACAAGACAACTTTTTTTTTTACTTTTTGAATGACTTTTGACTTGTTTTTGGATTTTTTGTTATGTTTTGAATGTTTTTGGATTTTCTGATGTTTTGATGTTTTTGGATTTTCTAATTTTTGATGTTTTTGGATTTTTTTGATTTTTGATGTTTTTTTATTTTTTGATTTTTGATGTTTTTGGATTTTTTTTATTTTTAGGACCTTAGGGATATACACAAATCCGATCCGATGAGAACATACACCCAACATGATGGAATAGACTACTCTGATAAAGGTAGGACAAACTTACCTTTAGGATGGGTCAAGTAGTACTAGGAGGGATCATAATAGGAACACATGACCAAGCTATGGTGCAGGTGCGGATGGATAAGTGATGGATGGAGATCTGAATGCAATGGATGATGGAAACATAATGGATGGATGATGTAGAACAAACCGTAAAGATCCTGGTGGATGGAAAGTGCTTATTTAGACAAGGCACCTATTTGCCAAGTTTTCACCAAGGTACTTGACCAAAGTGCCATCGAAGTTGTTTTCACTAGAGGATGACTTTTCTCTTTACTATTTTTTACCTTTTTCTAAATTTTTCAGATTTTTTGCTTTTTTGATTTTTTTTCTTATCACCTATAGACACGTCAAATTGACATAATGCATTCAACTAGGTCTCATTCATCCAATTCAGAAAATAAATCAAGTTTATTTATCAATCTCCTAAAGTCATTAGCTTAAATCAAATAAAAAAAATTATCATCAACCTTTTTAATCAAATAAATCAAACATCCATCATAATGCATATTCCATCCTTCTTGATTTAAATAAATCAAATATCTAAATCAAAGAGGTCAAACTCATCCTAATCATCATCCTAGCTAATTAATCCTGATCTAATGCTAATCTCACCCACTTGCATTCTCTAGATTATGCCCCTTGCACAAATAAATCAATTTATTGATTTATTGAAACCAATATTTTCACTCAACATGGCCCTCAAGTTTGAAAATCATGACAAGTTTATTTGTTCCTCCAACATAGCATTTATTGCTCTTTTTCTTGTCCCCCTCTCTAAATTTATTGCCAAATTTGAATTCAAATTATCCCTCTCATGGGCACTCTTCCCAAATCTTGCACATCCATTGACCTATCACCACTTGACATGTGGCCTTATCTTATTGGTTTGATCTTTGTCCCACATTGGTCCATTTTCAACACTCTTAGCATTTGAAAATCTATAAGATAGAGGCTTCATCTCTTATCAAATCGTCAAGAATCTTTATGCAAAGTCATTCTCTTAAACTTAGAACTGATTTTGTCCACTCCACAACTCCACAACCTTAACATTTCATCTCCAAGATCATGCAAGGTCACTCTCTTCATTTGAGAAATGATCTTGTGCATCATTATCATTAGCTTATCTAAAGGGGTTGGGAAAGGGATACTTTCCACATCAAAGTAGCACCAATCCCCCTATAAGATCATGTGTTTGCTTTGTTTAGGAATGAGGAATAGTTATTTTCGATTGTATTTTCTCAAGTATTTCATCTTTTTTCTTGTTTTCTAACAATGCATGCGAATTTTATGGGGAACTCATGTTTTAATCTTGCATTTGGATTTATTAGCGTGATTTTTCATTTCTTCCATGCAAGTTTGAAATAGGGTTCACATTTTGGTGCTAGAAGGAGGGCCTAACGACTTATAGGATTTTAAGTATTTCTTTTTATGTGAATATTTCTTATTGATTAATCTTCATAAGTCAATAGATTTCTTTTGTGTTTGATTTCAAAAAATGAAATTAAAAAAAAATTGTGTTATTTGGGTATAGAAGCAATGATTAGCAGTGATTGAGGAGTTGAAGAATTCAACTTTAGGCTTGCTAATGCTAAATCCTTTTCAGCAAGTCCCTTTTGGTGCATTTCCCGCAAATCATTGTAAATCCTGCAATTTGTATTTATTTAGACATTTTACCATGTGGTCGTGTGCCTGTCCAAATACACATAGTTTGCATACATAGCATATTCAGACAGAATAGTGGGAAAGTCTGTAATACTCATTTGTGACAGCAATAGATTGGTAGGCCTTCTTATCAAAAGGACATACTCTTTTATGAAAATGATAACAAGACCTTATTTCATTTTATGAGTACAATTCACAGTCCCAGATCTACATATTTATCTCATACACGTACCTTGCCTATACTTGTTAGAAAAGGATTTGAAAAGCATGGTAAAGCTAAGTCCTTTTTCTTTTATGACTGTTGAAAGTTTGATCTTACTTGGCAGGGTTCTTGATATTTGATCTTTTACTAAAGTAATTCATGTAGGTTTTACTTTTAAGCCATTACTTTTGGCTTTCTCTCTTTTCACTGTGCTAATGTTAGTTGCATACATAGATTTATAGAAAAGAGAAAGGAAACAACATGAATGTGAAGCTTCCCTATGCACCACCTATTGCAATGCACATCCTTCATATTAGGGTAGAACCAAGCCATAGATCTCCTTATGGAAGGCTTCAAAGCACATTTCATAAAAGAGAATGTGCCTATGACCTGCAATCATTGCAGACTTAGTTTTACACCTTCTAGTCGTGTTCATTTACTTGCTGCTTCATTGGATCTCTGATGAGTCACGCCTTTTCTCACATCCCTAGTGTGTTGTATCCATATGGCTTCTGATCTTAGACTTATATCTAATATTTTTTGTTTCCCATCATATCTTTCCTAAGTTTTCTATAATATTTCCTACAGATGGTTATGTTTATATGTACACGCTTATCCTTTAAATGCATATGTTTGTGTACCATTTTTTGCAGGTATGAGAAGGCCCCAAAATGACACTGCCAAGGGCACACTTGAATCTCCTCACAAATCTTTGGCACCAACAAATGAACTCTGTTTCCTTCAAAATCTGCGCTGATAGATATCAAAGGCCGTTTTCCTCATAGTCTGATCTATTGTAGTGGCAGTCACCATAATCTGCTATTTATTTGTGTACCTAGGCTATCCTTCATTTTCTCTACAACAACAAATTCTCATATGCGTATCTTTTATCTTTAATCACCAATACCCACAATATGAGCTATGCCCTTGACTGAATTCTTATGTGGGAGGGAATCATAGAGAGTAGACCAGGGTTAAATGATACCCATGCAGATTAGAAAGAACCTCTTCATTTGCGCGGTCTGAAGCCAAGAAAAGATCTAAATTTATGATGGGTTCGATTTTACACAAATTGATTGCATTGAATTTAAGGGTATTTTGAAGGGCAGTGGGGCACAACTTTACACCTACCATGTATAATTACATTTAGTATGAAAACCTTTGTTCTTTTTGAATGATAACTGAAGGCGCAACTTTTTGGACTGGACAAAAGCACTTAATAGTTTCTATGTACTTTTTTTGAACAAAATCTACTTTAAATCTACTGTAATCAACGCTATGTGATTCCTTTCTGACATATAATCTACTGAAATGTGACATTTCAATTTATGTTAGATTTGTGTGGTTATTGTGTTGGATCAACATGACTTTTACTCTCGCCCAAAAAGTAAAAAGACTAAAAGAGGGAATTGTCTGGCATTTGAATGTTACATAGCAACATGTACAGGCCTACACATTTATCTCACATACATCATATCATGTGACTTGGGCTGTCATCTACAAAATCTAAGCTCACAATTCTCAGTTCTCTTTGACAATATAGTCAGTGTACGAATTTGATGTATTGGTCTTACAATCTTTGTTGTCCATGAGATAACTTCCCTTTGAGGCATCCTATCAAGCCATAAAGAAGCATCATTACTCCTACCTTCACACATTTATTTGTCACACGTAAATTGCTCAATAGATTATAATAAAGGCATGAGATCTAATATTTCTTGCATGCTAGGTGGCTTTTATTCTCTGTGGAAATCTTATTGATAAGAATGCAGTGACATCACTCTTATTGTGGAGATGTTTACTGCAATGATATCCTTAATGCATTGAAGGCTATACTACTTTATTCATTGTGCTTTACTCATCGTGCTTTGTTCATATCTAACATCTATTTTCTTGGAAGAATGTGCATTTATTCCTTGAAGTCACTCATTTATGTTTCTGCAGGGATCCTCATTAATTGGTGTTGCTCCTTTGTGACTTTTTTTAGGCTAAGTGAAGAGGATTTAAAATCTTACTTGAAGTGTTGAAGATATTTATCTATTTGCAAATTGGATTCTAATTAATGCTTCATTTTATTAGTTTGAAATCATTAGTGTTTTCATTCTATTGTTTGAATTTTATGATCAAAACTAATTTAATATAATTATCTTCACATGATTGTTTCTTGTTTAAACAGGAAAACAAGGAATAGGCAAAAGAAGAAGAAACGAAGAACGACGAAGGAGCATTTCGTTTGCACATGAAACTTGCAACATTAAAACATTGGAGGCAATTTTTGAAGACTTTGTAGTTGAAGAAAATCAAGCACTTAACTTAAACTTGACAAAATAATTTTTAAATGCTTAAGACTTTCATTCTAGCTTTTATTTTCAATTTTAGTCCAATTAGATTAATTTGGGGTTTATAGTCAATCATTGATTTGTTTCTTTTCAAAATTTGGGCTAAAATTGAACCTTACAAACTGACTAGACATTATTTTTTGGACTAAAATTGAACAAATCAAATTTCACACTTCATCTTGGTGCTTTAAAATGAACTTGCAATTGCTTTGAAGGCTATAAAATGAACAAGTGCTTGAATTGTGTGATTTTGTCTTTGGTGCATTTTGAGTGCATATCCTCTCCCCTTGCTCTTTGTGTGATCTAGGGTGCAAGAGAAACACTCAAAATGCATTTTATTACTTTGAAACACTTCGATTTGGGCTTAAAAATTGAATAATATCTTGTACGAGTGTGAGTAGGGGAATTTTTGCGTATATTCTCTTTCTTTGTGCCATCAAAGATTGATCGAGTTACAGATTGTGTCTTTGATTGCTTTTGTTTATCTTAGAGGGCCCGCCTTGGGGAAAAAGTACTCACCCAAGGGAACGACTCAACCGGTCACACTCTAAAGCCAAGAGTATTTCTAGCCAGGATATAAATGTGGGTATTGGTTAAATGCCAGTATCATGCGGTTGGCTCCAACAAGATGGATCTGAAAGGGGACTCTTGTCGTATGGGTCAATCTCCACGAACGGAAAGTCCTTACTAGAACCCATGTGCTAGAATTGGCCAAAATCCTTAATCTATTTGGTGGTGCAAGAACGGTCATTCTGAAGCCACCCCACACTTTTATGGTCTTCTAGTAGAGATGGAAAGCATGCCATGGGAGTTTCATGGGTGTTGATGCTTGGCTACCCCAATTGACGATAATGAGTCGTGGAGGGGAGCCAGTGGGGTCAAGCATCTAACCATCCACTAGAGATAGGCGTAGCTAGACTTTTCCAAGTGGGGATTCAACAAATATTGTCTTACACATCCATAGGGCTTGTACTTGTCTTGGTTTGAAAACATAGTGCATTTATTGAAAACATTGGAAAACCAACATTCAACATCATCATAAAAATTTCAAACCCCTTAGTTGGAGAAAATACCTTTGAAAAAACCCAAGAACTATTGCTTACCCTTGGGATTATGTCCTTAGAGGTTTCTAAGTAATTGGGTTTACATCTAAATTTTCTCTTACAAAGGTCAAAATTAGGCAACCCTTGTCCTGATTTCTTGGAACTTCCACATAGCACTTTGTGGGATGAAGAGGAGTTGTGACATTGGACATTCAGTTTGAAACCTAATCAAGTGTGTTTGTGGTAAAAAGAACTCATTAAGCAAAGATAACAAATTGGACCCCACAAATGTGCTTGATATCTTTTGGTCATCTGATTTTCATGCAAACATTGGTCTTTTGATTTTTAATCGCTCTTAGAAAAAAGTGTGTTCTTCACTATCTTAGCTTAGTAAACAAGTCCTTCCTAGGTTCATTTAGGATCCAATCAAACACTTCATCCATTTCAAACATTTATCATCCCATCCCACAAGCAACTTTAGAACTTTGGAAACATCATTCTAGGCTTGGGTAAATCATCAAATCAAAATCACCTTGTTTAGTTAGGTGTATGGGAATACATCCTTTCTCATACCTCTAGTTAAATTAGCAACCTTTTGAACAAGTTCATCCTAAAGATCACATCCAACATCTTAAGGTTTACAATTTCATCATCCAAATCAAACCAATCAAAATCAAACCCTAAGTCTAGCATTGATCCAAAGTTCCTAAACGTTCATCAATCATATCATTTACACCTTTCATCCTTCATCTCATCATTGGTCCTAAGAACCTTAGAGGTCACTTTTGCTACAAGTCAAAACATAAGAGGAACATGGAATACAAACTTGATCCATACATCTTGCGTAATCCAAATCAATTGAATCTTCAAAGCCTTACAATTCTTATTGATTATCAAAACTCACACTTATACAATCCATACATGGGGCCATTACCTTCGACAAATTTCAATAGAACAACAAGTGTGAATATTCCCAAATCAAAGTTTGGAACACATTTCCCAATGATAGATCTAAGTCCAAACCTACAAATCCACCAACCGAACAATCAATGCATGAGCCTTCAAATGAACAACGTCATCCCACCAAATCCCTACATGCCAAAGGAGAATGTACCAAGAACAAGTTTTTGAAACATAAATCTGGAAAATGTTGGGATGGATACATTTACAAATCATATGAATATTCCAAACATGAGCAATGGTCAATTTCAACCCATCATCACAAATCAGAATATTTTCCAAAATCAAACACAACTACACATCCCAAATCTGCTTAAACAAAAGCCAAATCAAGGGAGTCAAATTCAAAATCAAGATCAAATTTCACTAGAGCAACTTGCTTCACATGCCAAACTGATTGAACTATTGGGCCAAGAGATATCTTCACTCCAAAATCAATACAATCTTCCATTGGTTAATCCACATCATCAAAGCATTGAGTTGTGTCCACAACTGCAACAATATCTCCAAGGTCAAGAAGTTAGATATCAAGGTCAACCACATCAACAAATCCAACCCCCACATGTCGAAGATCAATCACCACATCTCCAAAATTCATCACCACAAGGTCAACTTAAAGTGAAAATCTCACAAAGAAACAAGCAACAATACACACCACTTGGGAGACCAATCGAATCAGTCTTGCAACAATTGGTACAAGAAAGTCTCATCAAGCTCCCCATCTATGGGAACTATCAAGAACCCTTAGTTAAACCACCAGGGTATAATGAGGAGCACCATTGTGATTATCACAAAACAAAGGGACACACAACATTAAGTTGTATTCGACTAAAAAATCTCATCCAAGACCTAATTGATCAAAAGATAATTGCTATTGGGGACAATGATAAAATTGCCAATCTCTCCACCACAATTGTTGAAAACAATGATCAAGATCAATCCATCAATAAAGATACTTTCATCTCATCCAATGAGGCATTGACCAATAATCATGTTGAAAATGTCTCTACATTACCTAATGGGTTAGAAGGAATATCTCAAGAATTTATTCTAAAGCATGATAAATATCTCTCACCAAAGTCTACCAATGGTTCCTTCCAAGACATGTTGACCCCCTTCAACCTCATGATTACAGATACTGAAAAAATCCTAAACTTGACACTTGAGGATATTGAACCACTTACCATGTCTAATGATGACATCCAAGCACCCCTTATAGGAAATCCATCCTTTGAAACTGATCCATGTCAAGAAATTGATCCAAAGCATGTCGAAAGCTACTATGAAATCATTCAAGATCAAGAATTTGTATCTTCAAGATACTAGAACAATCTAATGGACACTCTCCTATCTATACAAGATATCACAAAGGATGATCACATCGGCATAGCACATACTCCTCCATCTACCCATGTGATGCTTTCTATGGATGGACACATAGATGATCTTCATTTAGAACAAAATTTTGTTACACAAAAAGAGAAAATTCTTAACTCCTATAGACAAACAGAGTTGTCAACATTAGGATCAAATATATCCAAAATTCAAACTAAGGACATCATGAATAAGGATATCAAACATTATCCACTCAAGGAAGTTGGTCAGACAGAACATGGCATTCCAGAGTTAGTGGAGCAGCAAATTGAAATGTCACCTACGGTGGTCATTTATCAGAGAATTCATTCTAAAGAAAAGCTCTCAGAACAAGCAAAATCAAAGAATAAAGGTACTACTACCACCATACTAGGGGCAACTTTGTCTCAAGCAAATGTCAACATAGGGAGCACGAGGAATCCTTGTGATTAAACCAATGCTAATACTACAACTAGCCACATCATGAATCACAATCCACCCATCACCCCATCCATTAATTGGGACCAACGTCAAAAGGAAGATTTGAATCAAAGTATGAAGAACATTATCAAAGCAAAAGAAGCTAAGAAGCATATCGAACAAATCAAATACAAATGGATACCAAAGAAAGATCATCCCTATCAAACTCCATCAGTCAAAGAAACTATGGGGCAAAATAAAAGAGGGAAAATTATCCATCAAAGACATCCACAAAAGAAAAAGAAAGCTTTTCAAGCAACGTACAAAGTATATCTAGCAATTGGTCCTAATTCAACACACTTTCATATCCACCCATCATTGCTCATCTTCCCAAGTTTGGAGAGCCAAAGATTCCAAGCTATCAACCAATCCATCTCTTATCCCTAGACACACTCCATCCACACCTCCACACATGATATCCAATTGTCACATTGACCATGTATTGGCAACAACCCTTCATCATAAGGATTCAAAAGGCACTCTATCACGATGTATGCACAGAGACAAAGTTAACTCTGGTATCGACGAAGCAGATCAAGAATCCCAAAAGCTGCATTCAAGTGCATGTATCTTAGCAAAGCAGCTCCTTCAAGCAAGATATTGATGGCACATTATGATAGGGGCATCTACATCAGCAACACCTCATGATTTGGCATTAGCTTTAAATCTTTAGAAAAAATCAAAAAAATCAAAAAAGCAAAAAATCCAAAAAAAATCAGAAAAAGGATTTAAAACAGTAAAGATAAAAATCATCCTCTAGTGAAAACTGCATGGGCGGCGCTTTGGGCAATACCATGATGAAAACCTAGAAAACAAGCATCATGTGTAGAATCAAGCATTTATGTGCACCAATTTAGATGAAAGCATCTCATCCCATCCGTAATAAATTGAGCATTCCATCCATCTTATCCATAATAAATCCATTCATCCATAAACCATCGATCCAATCCATTTTCATCCGTCTGCATCCATCATCTGAGTGATCTTGATCTTGATGAAAGTTTGGGGCACGCTTTGCACTTGCTTATGGTAAACATCTTGACATGGGTCATTTTCATTGATCCTATCATATGCAGCATTATTTGAGCCATGAAATAGTATCCAAATGAGCATTCCTTATTTGAACATTGTATCTTCTCGCAAGATAATCCTTGCCATCCTTTGCATGCTTTCCATATCCATCTATCTGTACACCTATCCAGGCATCTATCCATAACATTCCATACATTGCTAGACACTGGGGGCAGAGATTTACATCTTGCTTCGAGAATAAATCTTGATCTATATCCTCCAACTTATGTGGTGATCTGAACATTGGCAAATGAGAAATCGAATTGGTCAAACACTTGTGAGTAAGAATCCAAATCACTAGCCCATGGCATATTTTGATGAGAAGACATTCCTTATCAGTCTTCATCTTTCATCGAACATTAATCAAAACAATCACTATCAGTTGCATCTAACGCACCCTTCAAACATCATGTCAAATCATTCGAACAACTTTTGTTCTAAACCAAGCTTCAACAATCCTGATCAAATCGAATACAATCAATCTATCATCATCTTGGGATATCTTTCTCAATCCTTGTGTTTCTTAACACTATCCTTGCATTGTTGTGCATCCTCAACAATGTTATCATCATCACTCCTGATCAATCAAATCCAATCAATCCTCATCAATCAATCCTTTCATTGTTGTGCATCCTCAACAATGTTATCATCATCAATCCTGATCAATCAAATCCTTGCACTGTTGTGTATCCTCAATAATGTTATCATTATCGTCAATCCATCGACCCGATTGATCAACCTTAGCTTGGTTTTCAACAAAATCCCAAACAGAGCACTGATATCGTCACACATATCCATATCCAAATCGTCAAAATCATGCGAAAATCCAAAAACATCAAAAAAATAGAAAATCGAAAAACATCCAAAACATTAAAAAAATCCAAAAACAGAAAACATCAAAAACATCAAAATCTAAACTATGTCATCTCTGAGCTTAAACATAGGCAAGGCTAATCTTTGATTAGCCCCCGAAACATCAAAATCCAAAAACATCCAAAGACATCAAAATCCAAAAAATTCAAAAAAATAGCAAAATCCAAAAACATCAAAATCCAAAAACATTCGAAAAACATCAAAATCCAAAAACATTCAAAAACATCAAAATCCAAAAACACTCAAAAAAACATCAAAATCCAAAAACATAAGCAAATCAAAAAATCAAAAACATCACAAAATCCAAAAACACCAAAACAGCCTCAAAACATTCCAAAAACATAAAAAACATCCAAATATTTGAAAAAATCCATCCATCTCATCTCGCTTTCACCCACAATAATCATTCATCCATAATAAACTGATCATCACCTTCATCCTTTGGAAAAACAAGCAAAAACAATAATAGCAGTCAGCGAAAGCAAGCTTCAATCGTAAAATCAAAATCGTAACAACAAATCTTTTAAACACAAAACCAAACTCTTGATCATTTTCAAACATGTCAGTCAACCTTATATCAACATCCTATCAATCAACTTATCAAAACCATCATCATCCTATACAATGCATGTCTTAGGGTATATCGTTTAACAATGGGCATCATTTTGGATATCACTTGGATTCCTATCCTATCAAAACACATCCCTCTGGCTAAAGGTATGAGGAACATTGGCTTGTTTGCATACTTGATCTTTTATTTTGATTTATCTTATTGCACTCATTCCAAGGACCTCTTGATGATATCCGAACGAAGAATTTAGAAAGATAGGAATGAGGCAATGATCATTATCTTTTGTCTGTTGTGTTTGTTGGACATTCTTGTAAAATAACTTTGCAAATACTTGCTTTGTTAGATATGTATAGAGGATGTTTTGGATGCCTTGTTGACTATTGCATTGATTGGTTATACCTCTCCCTGTTTTGGTCTAAGATATTTGAAACTTCTAAAGTGTGTCCTAGCAAGGTTTCCTTATGTCAGGTGTGAATAGGAATACTCCTATCTATTTGTCGAGTCAAAGTCCATCACACTAAGTACAATGCCATCCTATTCCTTCATACCTTCATGCATCGTACTTAGGTGTGTTATCAAACATAAAGTAAGTGACCCTTTTAAAATCCCAATCCTTGATAAGCAAATCATCCATCTATCATCATCATTTCTCATCATCATCTCTCATAATGTTGGCTTGTTGGATCCTCTTTTCATCATCTAATTTCTTCATTTTCCACACTAACATCACAACATGAATAGTTAATCATCATCACCAATACATCCATTATGCATTCATCTTGCATCCATAAATCATCAGAATTCTGCATATCATCTCACATACATCATCATCATAATATAGATCTATTAGTCTAAGCATCTCATAACTCATCCATTGCATAATCATAACATATCACATCACCCATCTCATTCATCTCATATCATATCATCATTTAAGTTGTTTAGGATAATATAGATTTGTTATTCTAAGCATCTTGGAATCATCTCATTTGTATCATCATCCATAACCATCCATTTTGAACCTCTTTATCATGAGATCAACCCTCAAATCGAATCTTTTCACTCGATCTCTCGAGGGGGTAATGTACCAGTGTACTTTCCACTGGGGCATCCAAAAAATAAGAATTTTTTTGATTTTGATTGTGGCAAGTTTATTCTTTGAACCAACGCAACAAGTACATTGCTTCAAAGAAGGGAAAAATGTAGACACGTCAAATTGACATAATGCATTCAACTAGGTCTCATTCATCGAATTCGGGAAATAAATAAAGTGTATTTATCAATCTCTTAAAGTCATCAGCTTAAATCAAATAAATCAAACTTATCATCAACGTTTTTAATCAAATAAATCAAACATCCATCATAACACATATTCCATCCTTCTTGATTTAAATAAATCAAATATCTAAGTCAAAGAGGTCAAACTCATCCTAATCATCATCCTAGCTAATTAATCCTGATCTAATGCTAATCTCACCCACTTGCATTCTCTAGATTATGCCACTTGCACAAATAAATCAATTTATTGATTTATTGAAACCAATATTTTCATTCAACATGGCCCTCAAGTTTGAAAATCATGACAAGTTGATTTGTCCCTCCAACATAGCATTTATTGCTCTTTTTCTTGTCCCCCTCTCTAAATTTATTGCCAAATTTGAATTCAAATTCTCCCTCTCATGGGCACTCTTCTCAAATATTGCACATCCATTGACCTATCACCACTTGACAAGTGGCCTTATCTTATTGGCTTGATCTTTGTCCCACATTGGTCCATTTTCAACACTCTTAGCATTTAAAAATCTATAAAATAGAGGCTTCATCTCTTATCAAATCCTCCAGAATCTTTATGCAAAGTCATTCTCTTAAACTGAGAACTGATTTTGTCCACTCCACAACTCCACAATCTTAACATTTCATCTCCAAGATCATGCAAGGTCACTCTCTTCATTTGAGAAATGATCTTGTGCATCATTATCATTAGCTTATCTAAAGGGGTTGGGAAAGGGCTACTTTCCACATCAAAGTAGCACCAATCCCTCCATAAGATCATGTGTTTGCTTTGTTTAGGAATGAGGAATAGTTATTTTTTATTATATTTGCTCAAGTATTTCATCTTTTTTCTTGTTTTCTAACAATGCAGATGGATTTTATGGGGAACTCATGTTTTAATCTTGCATTTCGATTTATTAGTTTGATTGTTCATTTCTTCCATGCAAGTTTGAAATAGGGTTCACATCACCAAGATGCCTGTTTGCCAAGTTTTTGCCGAGGTAATCATTTTTCAAGACATTTTTTGATTTTTTTGAGTTTTTGGTTCTATACCTTGAAAGATTTAGGCATAATTTTTTTTGAGACGAGAGCTATTCATGGGCTCTTGCAGAGGTTCCCCTTTAGGTGTTGATAACTGATATGCCCCTGACTTATAACTTGTGATAATGAATGGTCCCAACCAATTGGGTTCAAATTTTCCTTTGGGTATGTTGAGGATCATGATGGGCCAAAATGTGGCAATATGATGGGTATGTGGCTGACGACTTTTTTTTACCAAAATTTGATAAAATAAAAAGGGTTTTTAAAGGATATTCTCACCTTTCCACCAATATAGATTATGCTTTACTTTGAATTTAATAAATAATTATTATTCATTTTCTATTCAAATTAAGAATAAATTCCTGATTGATAGATTGATTGAAAAGCATCTATAACTTTCAAATGGTATCACATTTTTTGAATCCAAAACATGTGTCACATTCTATCTTCACATATTATAGGATTAAAAAATAAAAATGAATTTCATGAAGTTTTGACCAAGTTAAGGTGGTTAGACATACGAGTTTTTATATTTTTTAAAAGTTGTAATAAAAAAATTCATAATTAATTATTTACTTGGAAAAAACTTACAAAAAATATGCATCACATTGGGACATGAGTCCTCTACTTATATCTAAAATCTCATAAAAAAATATTATCATTTTATTGTGGTTAGGGTGGTCAGACAGACACCTACTTCTTATTTTTTCCCTGAAATTTAAGTACTACTACATTGAAATTTCAAATTTTCACCAAATAGTTAAAAAAAAAGAAAAAAACCTAGTAGTTTAGAAACTATATTCAATGTGCTACAGATTCTATTCTTACATATTTTTGAAATAATATACATAACCTATTCAATTTTTTATGTCAAGTTTCCTAACTTTGATTTTTCTAATCTTTTTGCCACTTAAGGGCCTATTTTTTCCATGATGATCTTGCACATACCCCTTTGCTGCTTTGGTTTGGGACATTCTTCTCATTCTCCTTTAATACCAGTTCTCTGACTTGGAAAGTCCTGCTTTTGATTTTCTTATTAAATAGCTCTTTTTGAGTCTATTCTGATAGACTTGCAAATGATTTAAAGCATCTATACGCCGCTCATCTAGTAGCTCCATCTCATTTAGTCTTGATACTCAGTACTCTTCATCTGTGATGAGGTTTTGCAGTGATATCTTGAGTGATGGGACCTCGATCTCAATGGAGAGTACTTCTTCTAATCCATAGACCGGGGAGAAGGGGGTGGCGCTGGTGGGTGTGCAGATACTGGTTCGATAGGCCTAGAGGGTGGGAATAAGCTGCAAATGCTAGTCATGACCTACGTCATTGACTGTTTTCTTGAGGATTTTCAAAATGGTTTTGTTTGTAGCTTCTGCTTGGCCATTGCCTTGGGGATAGTATGGGGTGGAGAAGTGATGTTAGATTTTGATTTTTTCACATAAGTCACAGACATCCTGATTCTTAAATGGTGTCCCATTATATGAGATAATGGCTTATGGAACACCACAGCGGCAAATGAGATAGTTCAGGATGAACTTTGATATTTGCTTCCCAGTTATATACGTCATGGGTATGGCTTCCACCCACTTAGTAAATTACTTCATGGTGGTGATGATAAATTTATGGCCATTAGATGAAGTGGGAGTGATTTTTCCAATGAGTTCGAGTCCCCACTGCAAAAAGGGCCATGGTGTGACGATGGGATGAAGCTCTTGAGTTAGAGCATGGATGAGGTCCCCATGTTGCTGAAATTGTAGAAACCTTCTGATATAGTCATGTGCTTCTCTTTCCATTGTCGGCCAATAATACCCCATCCTTAGCAATTTCTTGGCTATAGTCATTCAACTCAAGTGTGAACCACAGATACCATTGTGTACTTCATTTAGAGTGGTCAATTCCTCCTCAGCATTTAAGCAGTGTAGTAGGGTTCCTTCTATGCTCCTATGACATAGGGTATCTCCTAGGATAACGAATCGGTATGCCTTTTTTACAAAGGTTCATTTTAGGTTTGAAGGTAATTCGGCGGGTATGACTCCTATTCGAAGGTATGTATAAATGTCATAGTACCAAGGATCACTGGGACCAACGATTTTGCACATGAATTCTAATTCAGGTACCTCGAATGCAGGCACAAGAAGCTACTCTATCAGGAATTCATATTTTTTTAACATTGTTGTGGATGTCCAGTAGGGACCCAATTGTTGCCATGGCGTCTGCTGCTCTATTGTTGGCTCTAAGTATCTACTCAAATGTAATTTCAATGAAGGATTCCTTGAGAGTCTCCACCAATTTCTTGTATGGAGTGAGCTTGTCATCCTTGGTTTGGTATTCATCATTCACTTGATTTATTATCAATTGGGAGTCTTCATATAATTTGAGAGCTATAATGTTCCACTACACTGCTATTCTGAGACCTATGGTTAAAGCCTCATAGTCTACAATGCTATTGGTGCAGGGAAACGCCAACTTATAGGACCTTGGTATGCAATCCCCTTGTGGGGTGATAAAGAAGACACCGGCTTCTGATCCATGCTGTGTGTACGAGCCATCAAAATATAGTTTCCTATGGTCAACTATGTTGAGATTGAAAATAGATTCATCAGGAAACTCTTAGATGAGAGGATTCTCTAAATAGATTGGTGCTTTTGCAAGCTAGTCTGCGATGACTTGGCCTTTGATTGCTTTCTGATCCACATATTCAATGTTATATTCTGATAGTATCATCACCCATTCGGCCATTCTTCTAGTGAGCATTGCTTTTGGCAGTAAGTACTTGAGGTGGTGAATTTTGGCGATGAGTTTTATTTTGTGTGCCAACATGTAATGTCTAGATTTTTGTGATGCAAACACTACTGCTAGGCATGCTTTCTCGATGAATAAATAGTTTATCTCATGGCCAACCATTGTTTTGTTGATGTAATAGATAGCCCTTTCTATTCCATTTTCATCATGTTGAGCTAGGAGAGCTCCAAGTGCTACTATTGTTGCTGATACATAGAGAATCAATGGTTTTCTTGGGATTGGTGGAATTAATATTGGTGGTGTCAGTAGATATTATTTTATTTTATTGAATTCCTCCACACTTGGTATCCCATTTGTACGCTACTCCCTTGTGGAGTAGGTGAGAATATGGGTTTTGTTTTTCCGCCAACTATGTTATGAATCTTCAAATGGATTGGAGCTTGCCTTGGAGACCTCTCAATTTCTTTAATATTTTTGGTGCCTCCATTTCAAGGAGTGCTTTTACCTTTGTTGGATCTACCTCGATACCTCTCATTGACACTATATATCCTAGGAGCTATGCTTATTGTACGCCGAAGATGCACTTCTTTGGGTTTAATCTGACCTTGTACTCCTCCAGCGTATCAAAAATGGCACTTAAGGTTGCTATGTGATCCTTTCTCCTTCTAGATTTGGCTAGAATATCATCAACATAATCTTCGACTGTCTTATGGATCATGTCATGGAAGATCAATGTCATGGCCCTTTGATATGTTGCTCTTGCATTCTTTAAGGCAAATGGCATCATTTTCTCCAGCAGTAAGTCCCCCATGGAAGAGTGAAATTTTTTTAATGTCGGTCCTCTTTAGCTATCATAATCTGATTATATCCAGAAAATCCATCCATTAGTGACAACATTTCATGTCCAGGTGTCATATCGATGATCATATCAATGTTTGGAAGTGGGAAGTCATCTTTTGGACATGCCTTATTCAAGTCTCTGAAGTTTGTGTAAATTTTGATGCTTCCATCAGGTTTTGAAACTGGCACCAGGTTTGACACCTATTCTAGATAATCTATCGATCGAATAAATCCTGCATCTAATAGCTTTTTTAATTCCATTTTTACCAACAGGGAAATCTAAGGGTGCATTTTCCTAAGCTTTTGTCTGACAGGCTTTGCTTCTGGGTATATTGCTAAGTGATGAACCACGATTTCTAGATCAAGTCCTGGCATGTTAGGATAGCTCCATGCAAAGTTTATCTATCTTTCTCTTAGGAAGGCTGCTAGGAGCTCTTGTTCTTATGATAGTAATGACTATATATAGAATGTAATGTGTGGGGTTTCCTCTATTCCTAGATTGATTGGATTGCATCTTTTTGCAAGGACTATTGATTTTTCTTGATGAATAGCTCTAAAAGGAAGATTGAATCCCCCATCCTCAGGTGCCTTGGAGAGGTTTTCACCATTGGATGTGTCCTTTCTTTTTACTTTTTTCTAGTCAGAGAGTGCCATAGTGTGGTTTTCACTCAAGGACATAGATATTATTCTTCATTTTTCACTTTTGCGACTGAGGGATTCAATCATTTCCCCATAATAGCCATATATATCTAGCTCCATTATGAACCCTGTTTTGTGATCTCCGCATGGAATGTTATCCTGCAGTCCCATGAATTTTGAGAGTGACTCATTGTTTTCAAATGTATCAAGAATTGGTGCTCCTCGTTGGTCATAGTCAATGAGTTGGGGGTATATTAGGAGGATTTCCTAATTTTGGTGGTCTGATTCAAAAGATAGGGTGATAATTTTGAAAAGAGTGGTATCCTCAAATAGCCTAGGTAGGTTGGTTATGTGATCCTCGTCATCGCTACTACTATAGACGTCGATTATGTCAAATGTAAAGTTGTTTATGAATCTACCTATAGATACTGGTAAGCATAGTTTTGTTACAGTTTGCTGAGGATGATTATTGACCATTCTAACTGGAGGACTTTGGCCACGTATGGCTATACTTGTAGGGGTACATCCAAGGCTAAGATTTTTTATTCCTCGTCTCTGGAATGATAGGTATTATAAGCCCATTGTCGTTTCTCCCAAGTCTTTGGTTTCTATCATAGCCCATTACAAGCATCATTTCTAGACCCTTACTTTTGTCATCCATTGGTATATCAACTACTAGTCTCTCATCTTGATATAGCATATGAGATGGATCTGCCTCAATAACTTCTTGGCCATGATCTCCCCAACTTGTAAAGTTGGGATAGTCTTCAGGAGATGTTTGGGATGTGGAGGCTTCATTTATTTCTAGATGTCCCCGTGATATAGGAGATTATGGTAACTCTCCTACCACAAAATTTTTTTTAGGGATCGTTTAGTTTCCACAACCCTTATCTTGGATGATGGCCTTAATGTCAGAAATGGTGGGAATGGCTGGAATGATGGGTGTATTTGTCACAAAAATGGATGCAATAGTGGCGGGATCAATGTATGGTGTAGATGGACCCTCATCATTTTTCTGTACTTGAGGGATTTTATAGTACTTTGCTTCAAGTTTTTTTGCAATAGGAGAAGGGTTTAGGATCTCCATGGATGGTGACTTCTTTTCCCACATGTGTGAATTTCACACATTGATGGAAAGTTGACGCTACTTCCTTCATTGCATGAATCCATGGATGTCCTAGAAGGATGTTATATGGTAAGTTGATGTCTAGGACCTGACAAGTGGTTTCCATGATAGCAGGCCCTACTTGAATAAGGATTTTGATCGTGCCTTGGGATGCTCTTTCTTGATCATCATATGCTCTTATTGTGACACCATTTCCTTTGTCGATAGAATCCTCTGAGATTTTTAATTATTTGATGAGCTTGAGAGAACATATATTCAAGCTCGCCCCTCCATCCACCAAGACCCTTTTGAACTTTCTTTTCTGTACTATGACTTCTAAGTGGAGTGCACAGTTGTGAGATGGTTGAGAGGGGAAATACTGGTCAGACAATGTGGGAAGATTTGGCGTAATGATATTTTTGACCATAGCTTGGAATTTTTCTGCATCAAGATCTATAGGGATAGTGGATGAAGCCAACCCTTCCTCACAGATTTTCTTATGGGCTAATGAGATTTTTAGTAACTCCATGATGGAGATTTGCGCTTGTGTTATTTTGAGCTGATGAAGGATGTTATATCCATTAGGGACTATGTTTGGCTAGGATGATCCTGCGATGGTAACTTTGTTGCCTCTTGTGGTGACTCCACAATCGACATGGGCACCTTTGATGGTGATGACTGTGCAGTACTCATCTAGGGAGGCAATGACAGTTTCATACACATGATTCATGTTTGTGTGGGTGACTTTCCCCTTATCGGTGTTATTATTCCCTTTATTTCCATGGTTAGGCATCAGATTCATGTATATCTTAAGGTCTTGGTTTCTTGTTGGTTGTTCCACTTTTATAATTCTTTGATCAATGAGATCTTGAACTATGTTTTTTAACCTCATACAATTGTTTGTGGTATGCCCTTTGATTTTATGGAAGTCACAAAGTTTATTCTCATTATACCAAGGAGGTTTCACATCTGGTTCTTGGTAATTCTCAAAGGTGGGAGTCTTAATGATTTTTTTCATTTAGTAGCTTCTTCATGATGATTTCAAGTGGTTCCCCCAGAGCGGTGTATTTTTGCTTAGGGTAATTTTTGTTCCATTGGGGTGGTCCCCTTTGATCATTGATATTGTTAATTTCTTGATTGCTTTTTGGTTGTTGTGTGGCTTGATGATTGTTTTGGTGTTGGATTTGGTTTTGTGGTGCAGGAATGTTTTGGTGAGGGCCACAAATGACAACTTTGGTGTTGACAACACCATCATTGGTAATGTTTTTGTTTCTTTCCCATGTGTGAGGTTTGTCATTGTAATTGGTAGGTGGGCAGGTGTTCTATTGTTCAGGGTATGAAGTTGATCCCACAGGTTGAGTCATAAGGGCTCATTTGATGCTAATTAATAAGACCCTTGGAGATCAACTAGTCATATGTGGTAATCCCTTGAACCTTGAGATGGAATGCCAAGAAGTCATCAAGGTTGGATACGATGGTGCATACTTGTTGTTCCTCAAGCATGGCCCACTTGCTCCAATTTGCCTTGGATCTCCATTGTTGTAGGAATGAAGCGAATGATTCATTCTTACCTTATTTTAGAGTTGAGAGTTCTTCTAGACTGACATCCATGGCGATGTTGCATGCATAGTTTTTTATGAATGCGTCTATAATTTCTTGGAATTTTCTGATGCCTGTAGGTAGGCGAGAGAACCATTCCATAGCATGGACAACCAAACTTCTAGGAAATATCTGCATTAGATAGGTATCATCATATGCGACTTCTATGCAATGAACCTAAAATTCCCTGATGTGATCCTTAGGTTTTCCCAATCCACGATATTTTTTGAATTTGGGGATCTCAAATCGCTTTGGGAATGGTTTCATCACAAGGCTCCTGTCAAATGGATAGGGACACAAGTTTCTTGGTGTTTTTGTGGTTTTCCCTAATTGAAGATTGAGCACTTGTTGCAAGAACAACCTGATTTGTTTCGTTACATTGTTTTACAGATCAGGGGGTGGGATGAAGGTGTTCTGGGGTGTTTCGATTATTGGTTGGATGGGTGGGTTGTTTGATGTGTTGTTTGATGGTATTTGCACATTCTATCGAGCCATGTATGCTTCCACCTATTGCTGTATGAATAATGCTTGTTGTTGATCTTGTTGTTGTTGTGATAGAATTTCCTTTTGTTGAGCCTATTGTTGTGCTTGTTGTTGTTCTAACAACAATTTTTGGGCTGCTAACTGGGTTGCTTCTTGTTGCTCTTGATATTATTTTATTGCTTGCTGATATGATTGTCGTTGTGCTGCTTGTTTTTGGGCTTGTTCCTATACTTGTGCTTGAGCTTGTGCTTGTGCTTGTGCAACTTTTTGTTGTTGTTGTAAGAATGCTTGGGCTTGTGTAGCTTGTTGTGCTTGTAATGCAACTTGGGCTACTTGGGCAGTTTGCATAGCTTGAGTGGCTTGTTGAGTAGCTGGTTGTGCGGCATTTTGTTTTTGCACTTGTAGGAATCCCCTTTGATAAGTAGTTTGCTAAGCTACTTGCAATACCATGTTGTATTGGCTTGATATGCTAGAAGTTGGTGGTGGTGGGGGTGGTGGTGGATTTAGAATTGTGCTTGTGGTGGTGGTGAGAGTTGTCGTCATGTTAGTGATTGGGGTTTGAGTGGTAGATGGCGTGATTGATGTGATTGGTCCTTGAGAGACCATGTTCTAAGATATTATGTGGGTGGTTGATGATGTTGTGATTGCTTGTGTAGTTTTCATCTATTGTTCGAATGTCAATGACAAGTTCTAGGTGATGTTTTGATTGATATTTGGGATGTTGGTTTGATTGATAGTTGGTAAAGGGGGAAGCCCTAAGCCAAGTAGTGGTGTGGATGATGATGGCAATGGAAGAAGTGGTGGAAATGTGAGGGGTGTGATTTCTTGAGAAAATGGTGTAGTTTTGAAAATGCCCCCTAGTTCGAATATGTCCTCTCCTTGTGAAGTTATGGGGAGAGAGGTTTGGGGTGTTGCACGGAATGATGATGATGATGTGTCATTCGGATCATGAAAGGTGAGAGGGAAATATGTATGCAATGGATTTTGGGGTATGTTTTGTTCCAAAATGGTGTTTTTATCCAAGTCTTGATTATTGACAAGGTGGTGTGTTTGAATAGCATTGAAAAATGCACTTCCCTTATTGACGTTAGGTTGGATTGAAGCAAAAGATGTGATTTGTGGAATGTTTTGAGTGATATTTTGGGACGGGGGTGTAGATGAAATGG
Source organism: Sequoia sempervirens (assembly GCA_007258455.2). Lineage (NCBI taxonomy): Eukaryota > Viridiplantae > Streptophyta > Pinopsida > Cupressales > Cupressaceae > Sequoia > Sequoia sempervirens. Next base: position 533,446,664 of record VDFB02193867.1, read on the forward strand.
GGATGGTGGATGAGATTGGGGGTGTGATCCCAAAATATGTCTCCACAATAGTGCTCATGTTGAAATCAGAAGGGATTTTAGCTCCTTATTTTTCTAATTCAACATGTATAGTGAAGGGTTGAGTCTCATCATGATATTGACAATTTTATGGTTTTTCGTATTTTGAAGCATTTCAGTGATTTCCTCATGGGACATTCCAAAGGGGTTATTGATAAGACCTTCTTGTTGATGGTCTTGTGAAGATGTAGGAAGGCTAACTATGAGATTTCCAGACCTAATGGGATCCATTTCAGGAGTGGTTTGACTTAAGTCACTTATCGTAGATGTTTCTTTGTTAGCTTCCATGTTCTTCTTGTGTTGTGATCTAGTTTGCTCCATAAAATAGGGATCAATCTTCAAGAATTCAGAAGGTGAATTCTTTAATTCTTTTGGGACATTGATCTAACTTTAGGTATAAAATAGAAATTTTAGGGTAATTTAAGGATCAAAGGGTGATAATGATATGGATGTAAGATGGATGTTTGATGGATGAATGGAACTCATGCGAGAATCTTGAAGGGAAATGTTAAACTTTAGGACTTGATTTAGGATTGATTTGTTTTAGATTCATATTTTAGTGGACTCATAAACTCTAAGAGGTTGGATGTTGTCCTAGAGTTAAATTTTTCACAAGATGATAATTTTTCTAGGTGTGAGAAGAAGGATTCATCTAATCACTCCTATCCAAACAAGATGATTTTGATAATGAAATCCTAAATCCCAAGATGTTGGATGTTATCAAGAGATGAATTCATTCACAAGTTTTGATAATTTGATCAAATATGTGTAGAATGATGCATCAACACACATTCAATCAAACAAGGTGATTTTGGATTGATTTCAAATGCTTTGCCCAAAGTTTAACATGAAGGATTTTTACAATACTTTTGAGTTGTTGATGAGATGATTTTGGTTTTGATGTTCAAGGATGGATGAAAGTTTGATTTTGATCCTAGGATGTACCTAAAAAGACACTTGTTTACTTAGACCTCGGTATTGACGAACAAGCTTTCCTCTAAACAAGATGTTCAAACTCTCTAAAAAGATTTGGGTTTTGATAGTAATAGAATGAGTACAAACCAGGATTGTTTCTTGAAGCCTTTCTGTAAAAGTTAAAAAGCAATCTTTGTCTAAATTTGTATAGCGTTGAGAGATGCTTTTGATGGGCTTTCAGACTAAGGGATTTTTCTTTTGGTTTCTTGATCTTGATCTTGCGTGAATTCATTGGAGGCACATGTGTGGGGTCCAATGTTTTTTAGTGTTTGCTTTATGACTTTGTTTTACCACAAACACTTCTTGATTAGGTTTTCAAACTACATGTCCAATGTCTCAACTTCTTCTCATTTCACAAGGTTTATTATGCAAAAATTTGATGAAATTAAGGCAAGGGTTACCTATCGTTTAGCTTTAGTAGGAAAATTGAGATGAAAATCCAAGTGCTTAGAAACCTCTAAGGATGAAATCCCAAGGGAAAGAAATAACACATGAATTAGGTCAATTGTATTTGCCTCCTAAAGGTTTTGAAATTTTGAGGATGAAGTTAAGTGTTTGTTTTCAAATGTGTTCGAACTGTAAGGAAAGTGTTTTGTAACCAAGAACAAGCACAATCCTATGGATATGAAAGACAATATTTGTTGACTCACCACTTGGAAAAGTCTAGCTACGCTTATCTTTAGTGAATGGTTAGATGCTTGACCCAACTGGCTCCCCTCCACGAAACTCACTTATACGGGGTAGCCAAGCATCAACACCCATGATACTCCCATGGCATGTTTTCCATTTCTACTAAAGACCGTAAAAGTGTCGGGAAGCTTCAAAATGATCGTTCTTGCACCAACAAATAGATCAAGGATTTTGGAAATTCTGAAACAAGGGTTTTAATTCAGACTTTCCATTTGTGGAGATTTTCCCATACGGTGAGAGTCCCTTTTCAGATCTATCTTGTCAGAGCCAACCGTGTGATACTAGAGTTTACTCCAATACCCACATTTATATCCTGATTGGAAATACTCTTGGCTTTAGAGTGTTACTGGTTGAGTCATTATGTTGGGTGAGTACTTTTTCCCCAAGTTAGGTCCTCTAAGATAAACAAAAGTGAGTAAAGACAATATCCGTAACTTGATCAATCTTTGTTTGCAACATAAAGAGAGAGAATGTACGCAATAATTCTCTACTCACACTTGCACAATGTTTTGTTCAATTTTAAACCCAAAATGAAGTGTGGAGGTGATTGCTTTATCTCAACCTAAGCTCACAAAAAATTCCTTTTGATTCTCAAGATCGCTATAAAGCACAAGAGAAGTGCATACGTCCTTTTCAATGATGTTAGTTTAAGTAAGCAATCACAAAAACAAAGTTGCACATGTTCATTTTAAATCCACAAAGCAATTATTTTGATTCGTTTTAAAGCACCAAAATGAGATATGAGTGTTTCCTTGTTCAATTTGTTAACCTCAAACGAAATCTAGTCAATTTTTCCTAAGGTTCATTTTAACCTCTTAGCAATGATGATTGAAGTCTTTTGAAATGTTTGTTTTAAAGCTCAAAGAGCGAGTTAGTCTAAAACATAAAATTAAAGCATACAACAGAATCTCCAAGCATTTTGAAATGTTTTTTTTAAAGCCCAAAACCAAGTGAGCTAGCCTAAAATAGAAAATTAAGGCATAAGGTGGAATCCCCAAGCATTAAAAACTGCTTTTGAGTTTCAAGTTTTAATGTTCGATTCTTCAACTCCAAGGTTCTTCCAAGATCGCTTCTTATCTGTCAATGTTTCAAATCCCTTGTGCGAACAAAATCCTTCCTTCTCTCTTTTCCTATAAATATCACAAATAAGAGTTACACATGTATTGCAAAACAAGAGAGGAATAAAATTACATTAACCAATGATGTGAGTTCCTTATGATAGATTTAACTCAATAATAAATGTCAATAAATTGTTAATTCACCCCTACTTTCATAAAGAAACAATTGATTTCAAAATCTCATATTATTAATGTATAAAACCAAAATGATATCTTTAACATCTGTTGTAATCATTTGAAAAAAATACTCAGTTCAGTTTGCAACAGTAATAATATTTTATCATGTGGTAAGTTTTATTGAAAATAAATTCCACTCTTTCAAAAGATACACATGTAGTTGTAAAGAAAAACAAATAATACCAATGGTAAAATCACATGAAATATTTCTCAAATTATAACTCATGATATGCAACAAAGAACCAAAATAAATAGATTGGAATGGAGAATGTAAGGTATGACAACGTTGCCCAAGAAATATGTCACACAAGTACACTTGCTTTCAGTGTCAAAAACTTCTCACTTCCATCGCCAAACAAAAGAGACATTTCAACAACTTTAGTAAAGAATGACTCAATCATATATTTAAGTTTTCACTGTCCATAGCTATGTCACCTTGTATGAGGAGATTTGTAGACTTTGTAATGATATGTAGAGAAGTTAGGTGAATAGTTGACGTGATCAGTGTATTAAATCAAATTCAAGAAGCTTTTAATGGTTTTGGCTTTCAGACAAAAAGTAGACCTATGCAATCTCCAATAGGCACTTTGTAAATCAATTTTGTATAGTGTATATAGTCATAGTGAATAGATCGGACAATCTCTCCATTAAATTGTAGATCATTACTTTTGATCAAAGACATGCATGCATTAAATGAGATATTGGAAACTAGTCGATATTAGCATACAGTCCAATCATAAAGCAACATGAATTTCAAAAAGAGATTGTGCAATTTTTTTTCTTAGAAATGGACAATTGGAAGCAACTATCAAATCATGTAACGCTTTGGGGAGACACTTAAAATTAGCTAGCAGCTGCTGCAATTTAAAGAACAATAGTCTCATGGAATATAAATGCTCAAGAAAATGTAATGGGCGGGTGTACTACCAAATTCCACAAACTATGTGCAGCTTCCTCCCAGCATGCATGAGAAATAAATTTAGACTCTGTGGCACTTGGGTTTCAAAATTTGTAGATGTAGACTGGTAACTCGAAAACACATAATTATTCATCATGTCCTGCTGACACTATGGTTGATAAGGATAAAGGGCCTGAAAATGCAACTTGGGAAAGCTCCAAAGTATATTGTGATGTTGCATAATCATTCAATTATGATGATGAAGAAGGGATAGTGAAACAAAAACCAAAGGTTGAGGTAAATGGAGGAGAATCAGGTGTTTCAAGGAATGGGACACAATGCAATGATGAACTACTTGACAAAATTTCTAAAAGAAAAATCTTCTTCCATTTCCTCAATCAGAACTTTCACCAAATGGAACATCACAATTCAGGTAACATAGATTCATTTAATCAATGTAAATATTATGAAAAAGTAAATAAAATTTTAGTAAAGCACAACAATTGTCAAGGAATGTCAATGTAATTTTCTCCTCCCCTAGGTTTGTCATAACAAAATCTTCTCACATATAGGCATATATATTTGGAAAAAAAATAGAGGAATTTACTTATCAATTAAATTGAGGTCCCATCAATCTATCATTGGAAGAATAAATTCACCTCTTAAGCAAATATCTAATGCAACAAGACTCTGAGATACGTTTTTAATGCAACAAATTTCAAATAGTGAGATTCTTTTGAGTTATTTAGTGATAAGTACTTACATCCTTATGTTGCACATCTGTGCACTTACTTAATTTCCATCAATCAAATGTGCTCATGTACATCTTTCAAAATCAAATCAAAGATTATTTATACTAGTAGCTTCAATGATCTTTTATCAGCTTGTGTAGTGCATAAAAGTTGTGTCCTATACATAGTTTGAGCCAAAAATAATGAAGAAGGAGCAAGTTAATATGTATATGTATTTAGATGGTTCTAGAGTAGATCGAGCCTTCGAAAAGGTAACTGTCAGGGATGTAATGCCTGTGCTAGATTTTGAAAATATGAGTTTAAACTAATAAAGCTCAAGACAATGATTAACCTCTAATGCTTGTTATATGCTGCCTAGACTAGACTAAATGAACATACTCATGAAGTTTTATCGAGCCTATCAATTCAAGATTCAAGAATGCGTGCAAAACATGAACACAAGCATAGTTAGGTATGGAAAAATACATTAATTATGACATAATGCAATCATGAAAAGCACAAGAATGTGGATTTATAGACAATACATATTAGCCTTTGGAAATTTATTCAAAATGCAGAAGCATAGGCTAAACATGTTAGCTTTTGGAAACTTTCCAATGAATGAAATCTAATGCTAAACTATCATATCAGTTATTAGAGAAGCTCAATACATAGTTATCCTCCTTCTCAATGCCATGATGAAGCACTACAAATCTGCAAACACTCAAACCTCAAATACACATTAAATAATGGGTTAGTCCAAGCCATGCACATCTACAAGTACTCCATATTGGATTGGTGTCAATTGTGCAAATGACCCTTTCCCAATCCTTACTAAAACTTAAATGATGCAATGCCTTGAAGATGGAGTAAGATGGAAAAAATTAGTTCTCAATTGAAAAGAGTGACTTTTCATAAGCTTGTAGATGGATTGATGAAGAATAAGCCCTCTATTTATAAAATTTCAAATGCTAAGAGTGTTCAAAATAGAGCAATGTGGGATAAAGTTTTGACCAATGAGATGAAGCCACTTGTCACATTGTGATAGGTTGAGGAATGTGCAAGTTCTGGTCAATGTGCTGAAGAGGGGGAGATTCAAATTTGAATTTGAGAGTTAAGCTAAGTGGGGGACATGTAAGAAAGAAGTTATTGCCATGTTGGAAGGGACAAGTCAACTTGTCTTCATATTCAAACTTGAGGAATATTCTCAAAAGATGCTTTGTTGAGAGAAAATGATGATTTATAAATGAATTAAAATGCTTTATTGGTGCAAGTGGGAAAAGCTAGAGGATGTGATGGGTGGTTAGATTAGTTTAATCAAGATTAGCTTAACTTAGATGATGATTAGGGGTTTTGACCCATTTGACTTAAATAGTTTGATTTATTTAAATCAAGAGGGAGAAATATGAATTTTGAGATTTAATTAAATAAAGTTTGGTTTATTTAATTAAAAGGATGATGCAAGATAAAGGTTAATTAATTTGAGGAGGATGAATCTAGGAGATGATTTATGAAAGATGAAATGTTAGGATTTGATTGATTTATTTAAATGAGGTAATGATGTAGTGAATTGAAGGATGAAATGTTAGATTTGATTAAATGAAGGTTATTTAATTAAACTAGTGGATTGAAATGTATGCATATTTTGTGTGTCTACAGATTCACTGAAAACTAATGCTTGTATGATTGAAATATGCCTAAATGTAATGTCCTAAATGCAATAAACTAATAAATGATGTTGATTATTAATGTAAAACATAATAAGTTCAAGTTTCTTGAAAACACATTATGATATGCAGAAAGATAGATTGAATGCAATATAAAAAAAATAGAGATGCTAAATAGAAATTTTGTACCTAGAAACTGATGTAAGAAATGAAGATTATAGACGTCCCTAAAATTCTAGAAAATTTGACATGACACTTAGCCAAGCTGGGCGACTTAGTCCTAGATCAGGGAAACTGTTTCAGAGCCTATTAAGCCAAATGGGTATCTAGGTCTTCAAAAATTTATGACAAACAGGTGCAGTGGGACTAATTTGCCACTTTTGGTGACTTAGTCCACTTTGGCTTTTCTAAATGTAGATGTTGAAAATCTGCAAATGGTTAGCATTTTAAAACCAAACTAATAATTCAACATCCCTATGAAATAATGAAACATGTTAGATATGCTAAATAAGATATCAAAACAGCAAGAAGAACTAAATGAGCATACCAACAACATGAATCAACCTTATCTCATAGTGGATTGGTGCTATTGTAGAAAATATCCCTTTCCCAATCCTTCCTTGAGCTCCATGATATGAAAATGATGTGAAAGTGCTATGAGGATGATATGAGGTGGGAAAAATTAGTTCTCACTTGAAGAGAGTAACTTTGCATAAGCTTTGTGGATGATTTGCTAAAAAATGATGCCTCTATTTAAAGATTTTCAAATGCTAAGAGTGCCAAACATGGAGGATGTGGGACTAAATGTATACCAATGAAAGAAGGCCACTTGTCAAGTTGTGATAAGCTGAAAGTTGTGCAAGATTTGAGAAATGTGCCCATGAGAGGGAGTTTCAAATTCAAATTTGAGCAATAAATTTTGAGAGGGGGACAAGAAAATGAGAAATAAATGCAATGTTGGAGGAACAAATCAACTTGTCATATTTTTCAAACTTGAGGGAATATTCCCCATAAATGCCATGCTTAGTGAAAATGAGGGTTTTAATAAATCAATAAATTGATTTATTTGTGCAAGTGGCTAAATCTAGAGAATGCAAGTGGGTAAGATTAGCATTTAATCATGGTTAGGTTAGCTTAATGATGATTAGGTGAGTTTGAATTTTATGATTTAAATACTTGATTTATTTAAATCAGAAAAGGATGGAGAATGCATTATGAGACTTAATTAAATAAAGTCCTGGTTTATTTAATTAAATGGATGGGGCATCTAAAAAATTAGATTTTTTTTGAATTTTGATCGCGGCAAGTTTATTCTTTGAACCAATGCAACAAGTACATTGCTTCAAAGAGGGGAAAAATGTAGACACGCAAAATGTGTAGCATGCATGTGTGATCCAATGGTTTAATCAAATGGCCTTCATTTGAGATCTAACATTTTCGTCCATTTGGTGAAATGAAGCTAGGACTTTGACCCCAGTAAATCTCAAATCTCCATCTAGTAGTCAAATGTAAAGAAACTTTCACCTATCGTAAGCTTCTTCTTCCACTAGACCCAACCACTTGCACCAAATAAATCATTGATTTATTAAAACTAATTTCACTCATGGCATTTATGGGGGAACTTCCTCGAAATTTGAAAAACCTTGACAATTTACCTCATTTATTGCTTCGACAAATCTTGCGCAACAGCAAGTGGCTTCTTCATTGGTCCCTCTATTTATTTCTGGCATTTGAAATAAGGGCATCGTCCCTGGCACTCTTTTCAGAAGTGAACTAATTTTGATCATCAACATATCATTTTCATATCATGGAGCTTAAGCATGGATTGGGAAAGGACTATTTTCTACAATAGCACCAATCCACTATGAGATGATTTACTTCATGTTTTTCATGTTCTTATTTAGCTTGTTTTTTTCATTTGTTTGCATTTGAAAGCATTGATGTATCATTTCATATGGATGTTGTTATTTGCTTTGTTTTAAACTAACCATGCTAATGTGTGTTGTTTGTTTTGTGCAAATGCAGATTTCACCATCTACACTAAAAATATGAAAGTGGAATCAAAAGCTCTCGATCTACTTTTCTAAAAATCTGAAAGTGGAATCAAAAGCTCTTAATGTTGAGTTGCTGTAACAATGGATGAAAACTCTTGCTCTTGAATTCCTTAGAAGTTAACTTGAATGCTATCTTGAATGCTTAATTCTTTCTTTCTTGACTTGACAATATGAATGAATGATGAATGGCGATTGAATGAGTGATTGAATTAATCATGAATGAATTATGAATTAGGGTTTAAAGGTCTCCTTTTATAGAGGAGAATTAAGCAAATGGCTAGAATAAGAATCATGATCACAGGCCAAGATTAAATTAAAAAATAATTTAATCAAGGGTGGAGTCTAATTGAGAGAAGAAAGCCATGGATAGATAAAGAATTGAGATGGAAGATAAGATTTTCATGGATAAAGAGGTGATAAAGATTATTTAATTTTGGTGGCCAACAAAAATGACTAAAATATTAATTTTATTTATTTCAAAAGAAAGGTGAGAACAAATTATATAATTAAATAATCAAAAATAATTATTTAATTGGGGAGATAAACAAAGGATAAATAATTAAATAAAAATAACATTTATTTAATTGTAGAGAGAACAGGCTAATGAATAATTAAATAATTAAAATAGTTATTTAATTATAGAAGAATATTGAAAAGCTAAGTTTTTAATTAAAATAATATTAGACTTAGATGCTTAATAAAAGTAAAAAAAAAATGTGAAAGTCATTTACAATTCTTTACAACACCTTTACAAGACATGCATTTTATTCAATTTGCAAGGGTCCAAGACCAAATGTGGATGTGTAAAACACCTCACAACACTAGATCAAGGTGATATTAAGTCCAATTCATCATTAATTATTCCCATACCAAGCAAGAGATACTTTTTTGGGTGAGACAAAGTGTAAAGATGATTAGTTTATTAGAGAGGATGAGAAGGTCTTGGTTGATGCTTAGCCAAATTTTAGATTGTTAGGTAGTAGTCAATAGTTTTGAGAAGCTAATTCTTACCTCTATCTTTGGAAATTCCCTAGTGTTAATTAGATCAATTTCAATTTCAATGGCATTTCGAAGGGTAATTTGGGAAGGGCTAAAGATGGTAGTATTTTTGAGGTCCATCATGGCCAACCTCTAGGATGGTTTGTGTAGGAATTTGGTGTAGATTCCAAAAATGTGGTTGAAGCCCATTCTTCTTTGGTTTGGTCTGAAGATTTCTAAGGAGAAAAATGGAATAAGATTTGGGTTGAAGGTGATTCAAAGTTAATTATTGATTTAATGAATGGTGCCACTTGTCATCACTAGAAGTTGAATAACATTATGGATGATGTCTGTAGTCTATGTTCTTTTTTGATATATTTTTTTCTCATATTGGTAGAGATGATAATTGTGTTGTAGATTTTACTACAAATGTTGGTGTAAGTCTTCGGGATGGAGAGGGTTGCATCGATAAAAAGTGGATGGTTACCTACCATGAGTTAGTTTTAAAATTAATACTAGATGATATCAAAGAGCACCCTCCTAACTAAGGGATTATATGGGTCTCCTTCTACCTTGTGCATTAGTTATTTTGTATGTGTTTCTATGCTTCTCCATGGTGTTCCTTAATTCTTCTTGCATGGGCATGTGTTTATCTGCTACTCAAGTCTTATGTCTTTTTTGTCTACACTTTGGGATCTTTCATTGACAAGCAATTTAATTGTCGAAATATCTATTGAAATGTTATGCTGAAGAACTATAAGGCATTCAAGCATTCAAGTATTATCAATTATTATCATTGTCATTTATCAATCATAAGTATTAGTTTCTAGTTGAGTAAGTTATCATTGTCATTTTCATTATCATTTTCTAGCCTAGGTAAGTTATCTAGAATGTAACTATAATGTTCTATAGTATGGTAGACATATAGATCAAACTAGGTTTGATATAGGATTTCCATTAATTGAGAAACTTATTCACCAATCTTTTTCTAAGTTCCAAAATTTACCTACACCTTCTAGAAGTCTATTTTCTAACAAACCAATGATCCAAAGTAGAAGACTTTCAAGTATAGATATCAAAACTATTCTAGAAGAAACTCTACTTGACCAACTGCTTACAATAGCCTATGGTAGACCTAGTTTTTCCTCATCACCCAAATCATATTCACTATCTAAATCATTCCAAAATTTTTACCATAATCTATTAATTGAATATAATCTTATAGAAGATTATCCTTCAAATATCTATTTACCTCTAATATACCAACCATTTTTCTATATTTATCCCTCTAGATCGTCTCTAGTAACATTTTTTGATCTAAGGTAGAAATTAGAGCTAATAGAAAAATTGGCTAGACAAGTAACAAAAAAATATGGATTTAGACAAAATAAATATTAGAAGCTAGACAATAGAGGAAAGTGGAATAGAATTATAGTAGTTAAAAAATATATTGATGAAATAGAAAATTTCCAAGAGCTAGCAT
>VDFB02193867.1:533457591-533503210 GCA_007258455.2 Sequoia sempervirens
GCTCACCTTTGTGTTGCACCAAGTGGAGGAAAGGGGTTAAGTAGCCTTATCCTTGTATGTCACTTGCCATTTCTTCTTTTGGCTAGTCGTTAACCTTTCATGAATATACAAGAGAAAGCTTGGGATGTGAATGACATGTCTTAAGTTTATTTGCATGTGACATACTTATCCATGATGTAGCTCAATTCAGAAACATATGACTTGGCATAGGGATTTCCATGCTGGCTCTCATGTCTTCTTTCATTGGCTACTTTAAAGCAATTTTTCATATTAATGGTGTAAGAAACCACTTTAAAGTGGGGACATACATAGAAGGCATCTTTTGGAAAAAAAAATTCATGGCATGATTTTTCTCTTCTTTTTTTTTCTTGTGATGTGTCCTATTTTTGGTGGTGTCATTGGATTTGATGTCATCCAAGAGTGTACCATCAAATTTCATGACATGATGTGAGTGAGGCATCCCATGGCAACGATATGACACCTTGACTTGTCCTCTCTTGGACACATTAAGCACAATGCTCCTTAATAAGAATACCTTACATGAACAAAGCAAAATTCCCTTCAAAAAAATATTTACATGATATTCAAAAACATTTACAAAAAACATTTTCATTGTGGTGCCTTATCAAGGTTATCAAGAGGATAACTTTGGTAAGGTTAGTATAAGGGGAAGCTAACACACTAACATAACTTTCTCACTAAACTGCTTCTTTGGAAAACTCACCCTATGGATGAACTGAAGTTCCCTAGCCCTAGAGTAAGCACACCTTTGATCCACCTCATTTTTCTTTCCTTTAGATATTTTCATTTCATGATTTCGTATCTTGTTTTTCTCAAATTATTCACCTTGTGCATGCCCTTTTGTACTTATGTTGGTATGAATTAGGATCTTGGATCCTAGGGGCTTGATCAATGCCTTTATCTTTGTCATTATTTGTTATCCACATTGGTACGATTGGAATCTTCTTGAATGTATACTTTAGTGTGAATTTGAAGCAAGTTCATCCTTTCATTGAAGTGGGGGCATAATGTTTCACAAAAAAAATGTATTTCTTGCATGGTATGGGAATAATTGATGATGAATTGGACTTAATATTGGCTTGATCTAGTGTTGTGAGGTGTTTTACACGTCCACATTAGGTCTTGGACACTTGAAAATTGAATAAAATGCATGTATTGTAAAGGTGTTGTAAAGAATTGTAAATGACTTTCACACATTTTCTTGACTTTTATTAAGAATTTAAGTCTAATATTATTTTAATTCAAAAGTTAGCTTTTCCTCTTCTACAATTAAATAATTATTTTAATTATTTAATTATTCATTAGCCATTTCTCTATATAATTAAATAAATGTTATATTTATTTAATTATTCATACCTTCTTTACCTCCCCAATTAAATAATTATTTTTAATTATTTAATTATATAATTTGTTCTCACCTTTCTTTTGAAATAAATAAAATTAATATTTTAGTTATTTCTCCTATGTTGGCCACCTAAATTAAATAATATTTATCATCTCTTTGTCTATGTCAATCTTATCTTCCATCTCAAGTCATTATCTATCCATGTCTTTCTTCTCTCAATTAACCTCCACCTATGATTGAATTGTTTTCCAATTTTATCTTGGCCCTTGATCATGATCCTTATTCTAACCATTCAATTAACTCTCCTCTATAAAAGGATACCTTTAAACCCTAATTAATAATTCATTCATGATTAATTAAATCACTCATTCAATCATTGTTCATCATTTATTCATATTGTCAAGTCAAGAAAGAAAGAATTAAGCATTCAATATAACATTCAAGTTCACTTCTAAGGCATTCAATAGAAAGATTCTTCATCCATTGTTGCAAAAAATCAAGATCTATCATCATGGCAAGTTTCTAATTACATTGTTTCATGTTTCATGTTTCATGTTTCATTATTTTATTTTATCATTTGGGTTTAATTACCTAAATAGTTTTTGACCAAGGCAAACCCCTAATTCCTAACAATCAACATTTTCTCTCTCTTCCTGTGTGTGATTGCAAATTTAGGTGCTTGGATGGATTAGACATGATTGAAGAATAGGTTTCAAACTTGTTGGAGTCATTTCCCTTATTGACTAGGTCAAAATCTACACAAAAAGTCACTTTCAGGCTTGAATTTGGCAGTTTTAGAACCATACACCTAAATGAACAGAAATAGCAGACTAAGTGCTTTTGACACCACTTTTAGATTTTAAAAAAATCCAAAGTGGACTAAGTCACCAACAGTGGTGACTTAGTCCCACTACACCTATTTTTTAAATTGTTTCAAAGACTTGGATACCCATTTGGTTGAAACAAGCTCTGGAGTAGTTTCCCTAATCTGGGACAAAGTCACCCAGCTTGGCGTAAGTGTCCCAGTTGGCCAAAAAAATAGAGTTTCTACAATTTCAGGGATGTTTATACTCTTCATTTTGTCCTTCATTAGATTTCAGGTGTGAAATTTCTGTTTAGCATCTCTATTTTGTTTTATATTGCATTCAATCTATCTTTCTGCTTATCACAATGTGTTTTCAATAAAATTCCATTTCTTAGGTTTTACATTAATAATCAACATCATTTATCAATTTATTGCATTTAGGACATTACATTTAGGCATATTTCAATCATAGTATCATTATTTTTGAGTGAACCCCCAATTTTTTTTGGGATACCTTTCTCCTTTTAGGTGAAAAACCCTAGAAGTTTAAGAGAGAAGCCAATACAAAAATTTGTGGTTCACACTTCACCGTCCCATGTTTAGCCAAGGAAGAATCAATAAGATCCCAGAATCTACAGATAATTTTTTCCTTATACTGAAATAGCCTTCTATTAAATTCCATCCAAAGATTCCAAATTATGATGGCAGGAATGCCACAACATAAAAATTGGATTCAAGGGTTACTAATATAAAAAAATCAACAATCCAAAAGAGCTAGAATATTATGAGGTATAATCTAGTTAATCCCCCATTTAATCAATACCAACTACCAAATATCAATAGCCAAACTACAAAGAAGAAACAAATGATCGTTGTCCTCACCATTAACTTTGTAGAGATCACATCCAGAGGGACCCCCACTCCCCAAAGAGTAAGTCCTATCCCAAGTCAATGCCTTATGTCTCCAAGCCACCCATACGAAAGAATTGGATTTTGGTATGTCGACATTCTTCCAAATAATATTTGAAGTCCCCTTATGCATATTTAGCTCATACTGAAATAAGTAGTAAGTAGACCTGATAGAGATCTTAGCACCACTGAAATTACCTCTCCACAGCCCTTTATCCCCATTACTCGAGATTGGAAAGCACTCAATTTTATGTTGCACCTCCTTGTTGGCATCCACCAAACCATGACTAATTTCCTAAAAAAAACTCCACCTTCATAGGTCATGATTATCCTTCATATAGTCTTTGGAAAATTTTCCCAATCTAGGTTCTAGAAGACATGCTAGATGTCATAAGAGTTGAGTATCCTTGAAGGCAGTCTCACATGCCCAACTATCCCTCCAAAGCCTAACTTTATCTCCCTTCCCAATCTACCAAGAAAGGTGAGACCTAATGAGAAAAAAACAAGCCCTTAAAAATTTCCATATACTTGAACCATTATGTAAAACACGCGAAGCATAAAACAAATCCTTTGAATCACACTAAAGGTATTTAGCTTGTAAAAATTTACTCCATAATTTCCCATGCTCGTCATAAATTATCCATACAATCTTAGCCCCAAGGGGAGCATTCACTTGTTTGAGAACCTAGACCACCTAGATTCTTGGGTTTGTTGACCTCTTTCTATTTAAATAATTTGTATTTGAAGGTTTCATCATTACGTCTCCAAAGAGATAAATGTTACATTTTTTTCAAGGTATTGGTCACGTTAATGGGGATTCAAAAAGTAGACATCAAATGGTTAGGGACTGAAGCCAAAGAAGAATTGATCAAGATGATTCTCCTTCCCATGAACAACCACTGCCCTTTCCATGAAGCCAACTTATCTTGAACTATGGACAACATTTTAGTCCATTCTAGCTCAAGATTTCTTTTGTAGACAAGATCCATCCCCAAATAAATATTGGGAAGATGATTGACCTCAAACCCAAGGATATGTTTTATATCCAAAGACTCAACAAAAAGCCTTAAATCATTGAACTAGAGGTTAAAGATATTGGGGATGTTGCTAAAGACCTGAAGACCCTTGATGTTGCCTTTATCCACCTCCCTCCTAATTTTATTTCTAATTTAAAAAAATAAGATTTTGATTGAATAATAGTTTTCAAATAGTAATTTATTGAATAGGAAAAAACCAATTTTTTTTTTTTTTTTGATAATTAAGGGGCCGATGCCAAGGATATTGTATTAAAATTAAAAATATAAGGATTTACAAGACATGAAGCCTCAACAGAAGATAAACAATCAGAATCATGGCTTCCATGAGAAGATCAAAATCAAAACATGAAACCTTAAAGCTATCCTAAACAAAGTCTATAACCTTTTCATAAAAAGGAAGCTACCACCTATTGCCACAACTATGATTGAGCAAAGTTTGAGTTTGAAAAAGGAAGATGATGATAAAAAAAAATGACAAAACACCAAAGATCATCAAGAGTCATTATCTTTTCCCTTTTTGCCTCATGTATTCTTCCTCTATTGGACCACACTACGAATAGTAACTAAATGCCCAAATTTGAAGATGAATCTGCCACTGTCGATTTTGGGAGTGAATCAATTTCTTCATTGTGGACCTCATTATAAGTGGTGTTTGTAGTGAGAAAACTCCTTGATCTTGTGGTCTAAGGTTGAAGTTCGGTGAATTCAATTAATGGAATATCCATTATTTCCTTCTCTACCTTCTTACTTGTCTCACCACTCTTAGAATCCTAAACATCTCTCTTCTCTTCCTCTCGGATGTCATTCAAATCCTTATCCAAATAAAGCCTTGCTCATCATGGAGTTATCTATTTAAGTGTCATTCCATCAGCTCCCATATTTTCCAATGCATCTACCATTGTATTTCCTTCTCTGTAAATATGGTTAATTGTTACATTTTTAAAATTATCCATCAGGTTTATTATTGAATCTAGTAAAGATTGTAATTTCTAGCTCAATACTTTCTTAGCTCTTATCACATTTACCACAATAGCAAAGTCCCCTTCAATTTCTACCTTTTCCACAGTAACATAGAATTGAACTTGGAAAAGGTAGAAATTGAAGGAAAAAACCAAAATCTTAATTACACAATAACTTCTATTTTACACTTTTTTCTTCTATATGAGAAAATAACACATGCTCAACAAGAAACCCTTGGTTAATTCTACTTTTATTCTCTTAAAAAAAATGGTTATAGGTTCTCAAGCTTTACACAATATTTTATATTGTAATGAATGCTTATTTTATTATACATTATTATAAACAAAACTAAATTAGATCTGATTCAACCATCTACTTGAAGTTTTTCATATATAATACATGGATATTTTAATTGAATAATAAGAAAATAAATAGTTAAATTAATTTATGTTGAAAAATTAATGGCTTATTCAATACCAAAACATCAATACTTTTATGTTCACAACAACTTCTTCTTCATACATTTTTCTCCAACCATACATCTCTATTGAGAAAATGACACTTGTTTAACAAGAATCCTTTAGTTATACAAGTAATTGTAATTTTATTCTTTTATTTATTTTTCTTCTTCTCAAACTTAATGTTCATTTTTATATTTTAATAAATTATAGATTTAAGTATGATTGATAAGTAGAAAATTCCACACAAAATCTGAGTCTACAATCCACTTAATATTTTTTCACATACAATGAATTTTATATAGTAAAATAAGATTTTTCTTAAAATCAATAAAAGATATTTACATGTGGACTATCAAGAAAAGAAACCGTATCATATCTTAAGATATATAGTAAATGGAAATACAAATGAAAATTTGATGGATTGTTCCTCAAAGATTAGGAGTAACCCAAGGTACAATGGTAGTAGATGAGGGTTTCTTTGATTCCTCATAATCTTCTACTTCAGCCAATGACACTTGCCCTTGCATGGCATGTATTAGAGAAACCTAGGGTACAATGGTAGTAGATGAAAGTTCCTTTGATTATTCATAATATTTTACCTTAACAAATGATAGTTGGCCTCTCATGACACATACTTGACCAGAAAACTCATGACCTAGTTTTACCCTTTTATTGACTATTCCTGTAATAAAAAATATATTATAACTATCCCAAAAATACATACAAATAAAACTTGTAGACACGTGAAATTAACATCGTGCACCCAATTCACGTTCATCTACTCATTAAATAAATCAAACGCAACAAATCCATTCACTAGGTAAATCAAGACTTTAATCCAATTCATATTTCTCCTTTTTTGATTTAAATAAATCAAATATTTGAGTCAAATTGGTCAAAACATCCTAATCATCATCCTAGCTAATTAATCTTGATTAAATCTAATCTAATGCATGTCACATCCTCTAGATTTTTCCACTTGCACAAATAAATCAATTCATTGATTTATTAAATTAGCATTTTCACTCAACATGGCATCTTCCCTCAAATTTTAATTCAAAGGAAAGTGGAAGGGTACATCAGCATTTTCACTCGACATGGCATCTTCCCTCAAATTTGAATTCAAAGGAAAGTGGAAGGGTACATCCAACAAGGCATTTAATAGGTCTTACATGTCTCTTACATGTCCCCTTGCAAAGGTCAAACTAAGCATTAACTCTCATTTTCAAATTTGAAATTTCCACCTCTTGGGTACATTTCCCAAATCTTGCACACTCCTCAACCACTCACAACTTGAGAAGTGGCTTCTTCTCATTGGTGGATCTTTAGTCCCACATCCTCCATGTTTGGAATTATTCTATCACTTTTGGCAATAAATAGAGGTCTCCTCTATTGATCAAATCCTCCACAATTCTATCATTCCATCCAACAATCTTTATGCAAGGTCATTCTCTTAAACTGCGCATTGATTTTGTCCATCATCATCATTTGCATTATCAAGGGTTGGGAAAGGGATTCTTTCCACATCAAAGAAGCACCAATCCACTTATGAAGTGAAGGTTTAATCCATTTTAGATAGGTTTACATGTTTATGATTTCTTTGTAATGCTTTTTATCATGTTTCCTTGTCTTGATGTGATTAAGAACTTCATAAGGAGTTTGATTATTGTTTTTGGCTAACTTGACTAATAGTTTGTTGTGTAGATTTAGATAGCCAAGCAAAAACCTATGGCGTTCTGGTCTAAATCCAAACCTACGGTATTGGAAAAAGGTGAAAGGAAGCTAGATTGGAGTAAAGAAAAATTGAACATTGAAATTTGGAGTTGACAAAGCATTTTTTAATGATTAGAACCTCTATTTTATGCCTTAATTTTTTTGTCTTAGACTAACTCATTTCTTTTAAGGCTCTAAAACAAACATAGCAAAAGTTTTTCAATTTTCATGGCAAGGGGCTTAAAAAAAATCTTAGAACAAATCCACTAGATTTTGTTTGGGAATAACAAATTGAACAAATCAACTTCACATCTCATTTTGGTGCTCTAAAATGAAATCATCATTGCTTTGAGGCTTATAATGAACATGTGATTTTCATGTTTTGTAATCTCTTATGCAAAATAATCTCACCTAAAAAGGTGTATGCACTTCTCTCATGCTTCACAGCGACCTTGAGAATCAAAAGTCTTTTTGATGACATTAAGTTACATAAAAGATTGCCTCCACACTTCAGGTTGGGTTTAAAAATTGAACAAAACACTTTGTGAGTGTGAGTTAGGTATATCAAAAGACACATTCGAAACTCCAACCGATTTTTCATTCGGTCTATACAAATGGATAAGACTAAACTGTCAAGTCCTCATGGTATGTAGGCCTTAGCCACATAGTGTCTTTCAGAATAGGGTACTATCATAAAACGTATAAGAGCCCCTAGTAGGATTGATTAAAGCCTTTAGTGGCTTGTTGGATGCTTGCAAGGTGTCATGTCCCTGATGTTGTGTCATTAAGAACCTTGTTTGTAGTTGCCAACTAGTCCATCCAACGAGTTTATCGGAGTGGTGCATTGGAACTTAGATTCCAAGAAGTTACTTGCCATGTACAATCTTGGTTGAAATATAGAGGTTAAGACTTCATTCTTAACATACCTTTATATTTTTTCCTTGGTTGCATGTAAAATCATCTCTTCTTCTACGAAGGGCATGAGGCAAACCCACCAAGAAAAGCATACCAATTGAGCTAGGGATGTTAAATTGCTTGTGAGTCAGTTTGAAAACACAGTGCTTTAATCAAAAACATTGAAAACCAACATTCAACGAAGCATCAAATCTCAAACCCTTTAGGAGAGGCAAATATCCTTGAACAAATTCAAATTTTATTGCTTTCCCTTGGGATTTGTATCCTTAGAGGCTTCTAAACATTTGGATTTCATCTCAATTTGCTTCTACTAAAGTCAACTTTAGGCAACCTTTGCCTTAATTTCCTCGATTTCTGCATAATACACTTTGTGGGATGAAAGGGAATCAGGACATTGGACATTCAGTTGAAAACCTAATCAAGAGTGTGTTTGTGGTAAAAGAAAATCCATTAAGCAAAGATTGAATCAATTGGACCCCACACATGTGCTTGATATATTTTTATCTTATGGTTTTCATGCAAACATTGGTCTTTTGATTTTGAATTACTCTTAGAGAAAGGCATGTTCTTCACTATCTTGGTCTCGTAAACAAGTCCTTCCTAGGTTCATTTAGGAGAAAATCAAACATTTATCATCTCCATCACACCAAACAACTTTAGAGCTTTGGAAACATCATTCTAGACTTGGGTAAATCAGCAAAATCAAAATCACCTTGTTTAGTTAGGTGTATGGGAATGCATCCTTTCTCATACATTTAATTAAATCAACAATCTTTTGAACAAGTTCATCCTAAGATAACATCTTACATCTTAGGTTTTACAAGTCCATTATCTAAATCCAATCAAACAATCAAAATCAAACCCTAAGTCTAGCATTGATCCAAAGTTCCTAAACATTCATCACTCATCATTTACACCTTTCGTCCATCATCTCATCATTAGTCCTAAGAACCTTAGAAAGTCACTTTTGCAACAAGGTCAAAACACAAGGAGAACATGGAATACAAACTTGATCCATACATCATGAGTAATCTAAATCAATTGAACTTTCAAAGCCTTACAATACTGATTGATTATCAACACTCACATCTATACAAACCGTGCATGGGATCATTACCTTCTACAAATGTCAATGGTAAACAAGTGTGAGTATGCCCAAATCAAAGATTGGAACATGTTTCCTGATGGTAGATCTACATTCAAACCTACAAGTCTATCAATCGAACAATCAAAGCATGAGCCTTCACACAAACAATGTCATCCCACCAAATCCCTACAGGCCAAATGAGAATTTACCAAGCACAATTTTTCGAAACATGAATCTGGAAAACTTTGGGATGGATACATTTGAAAATCATATGAATACTCCAAACATGAATAATGGTCAATTTCAACCTATCATGCCAAATCTAAGTGTCATCCCAAATCGAAACATTGTCCAAAATCAAACACAAGTACACACTACAAATCTTCTCAAACAAAAGCCAAATCAACTAAATCAAGGGAGTCGAGATCAAAATCAAGAACAAATTTGGCGAGATCAAACTGCTACACTTACCAAAATATTTGAGTCATTGCGCCAAGAGACATCTCTATCACCATTACCCATATCAACATCATTCCTTGGTTTAGGGCTTCCTGCTTTACCTAGCACCAATCACTCCATCCAAATAAATCCACCTAACATCAATCAAGCCATCACATAAAATCCTTTGAATATACCATCGACATCGCACCAACAGATGGTATCTAATCAAATGAAAACATCAATCCTGACAAATCAAAATATAGTCTCCCAAGGATCTATCACCTTTGTCATTCTGACCATTCCTATCACCTCAATCATTCCAACCACCCTTATCATGCCCATCATATCTCAAACTCTCATGATCACTCCAAATGTATCTCAACGACTCATCACTACATCCAACATAATTTTGAATCCACCACCACTTCCACCAAAACCAAACGCAACAAGACAATATGACATTGTGCTAAAAGCTCACCAGGCCTACCAAAAGGCCATCCAACAATATCTAGCCACACAAAAATTAGCATAAGCCCAGGCTCAAGTGCAAGCACAAGCTAAAGTCCAATACAAATCCCAACAAGAAAATGTTGTTCAAAATCTCAACACAATGTTATCAACTCCATGTATCAATCCAAATCAACGATCACATAATCAAGAGCTATCCATCAATGAACACATGGAAGATGTTTCTACCCCATCCAAAGATCAAATCAACATAGGTCAAGAGTCACTTTTCAATCATAATCAAAATCAACCAACAATACCCAACAAGGATTCAATTCAAGAAATTTCAACATCGTTTGACCCTATGGTTGAAGACATTGGAAATCCCTCCATCACAATTGTTGAAAACAATGATCAAGATCTCTCCATCCACAAACACTTGAAGATGTTTCCACCCCATCCGATGATCAACTCACCATACATCAAGAGCCACTTTTTAGTGATCTCTTTCAAGGAGTGTTAGGATTATTTGATCCTATTGACATAATGCATGATCCATTGACCTATGATCATGTTGAAAATGTCTCTACATTGGCTCATGAGTTAGAGGACATATCTCAAGAATTCATTCCAAAGCATGATCAAAATCTTCCACTAAGATCTAGCAATGGTCCTTTCCAAGACATTTTGACCCCCTTTGACCTTAGGGTTACAAATACTAAAGGAACCCTAAAATTGACACTTGAGGATATTGAACCACATACCATGTTTAATGATGACATCCAAGAACCCTTTGTAAGAAATCCATCCTTTGAAACTAACCCATGTCAAGAACTTGATCCAAAGCACATCAAAAGTAAGTCCAAAATTAACTAAGATCAGGAATTTGTATCTTCAAGATACTACAATAATATAATGGACACTCTCCTATCTATGCAAGATGATCATATCCACATACCACATAATCCTCCATCTACCCATGAGATACTTTCTATGGATAGAAACATAGATGATCTTTAGCTAGAACAAAATTATGTTACACAAAAAGAGCAAATTATTAACTCCTATGGTCAAACTAAGTTATCAACATTAGGATTAGATATATCCAAAATCTAGACTGAGGAAATCATGAATAAAGATATTCAACATTATCTACTTAAGGAAGTAAGTTAGAAAGAACAGTATAATTTAGAGTTAACAGAGCAGCAAATTGAAACATCACCGATGGTGTTCATTTATCAGAGAATGCTTATTGAAAAATACATCTTAGAACATACAGTATCAAAGCATGAAGGTACTACTTCCACAATAGTGGGGATGACTTCATCTCAAGCAAGCATCAACATAGGGAGAACAAAGAATCCTTGTGATGAAATCAATGCCAATACTACAACCATTCACATCATGAATCTTCATCCACCCATCACCCCATCCACGAATTGAGACCAACGTCAAAATAAAGAATTGAATCAAAGTATGAAGAACGTTATCAAAGAAAAAGAAGCTAGAAAGCATAAAGGACAAATCAAATACATATGGATACCAAAGCATACAAAGAAAGATTATCCCTATAAAACTCCCTTAGTCAAAGAAACTATGAGGAAAAATAAAAGAGGGAAAAGTATCCATCGAAGATGTCTGCAAAAGAAAAAGTAGGCTTTTCAAGTGACGTACAAAGTATATCAAGCAGTTAGTCCTAATTCCATGCACACTTTCATATCCACCCATCATTGCTCATCTTCCCAAGTTTGGAGAATCAAAGGTTCCAAACTATCAACCAATCCATCTTGTATCCCTAAATACACTCCATCTATGCCTCCACGCATGATATCCAATTTTCAAATTGACCATGTATTGGAAACGACCTTTCATCATAGGGATTCTGAAGGCACTCTATCACGATGTACACACAAAGACAGAGTTAACCCCAATATCAATGAAGTAGATCAGGAATCTCAAAAATTGCATTCAAGTGCATGTATCTTAGCAAAGTAACTTCTTCAAGCAGGATATTGATGGCACATTATGACAGAGGCATCTACATCAACAACACCTTGTGATTCAGCATGAGCTTAAAATCTTTCAAAAAAACCAAAAAAAATCATAAAATATGAAAATCCAAAAAAATCAGAAAAAGGATTGAAAACAATAAAGAAAAAAACAACGTCCTCTAGTGAAAAATGCATGGGCGGCGCTTTGGGCAAGACAATGATGAAAACTTGGAAAATAGATGTCATGTGTAGAATCGATCATCTATGTGTGCCACTTCAGGTGAAAGCATCTCATCCCATTTATAATAAATTGAGCATTCCATCCATCTTATCCATAATAAATCCATTCATCCATGAACCATTTATCCAATCCATTCACATATATCTGTATCCATCATCTTAGTTATCTTGATCTTAATGAAATTTTGGTGCACACTTTATGCTTGCTTACAGTAAACATCTTGACATGGGTCATTTTCATTGAGCTTATCCTATGCAGCATTATCTGAGCTATGAAGCATTATCCAATGAAGCATTCCTTTGTTCAAACGCCTTATCTTATCGCAAGATAATCCTTGAAATACTTTGCATGCATACCATATCCATCCATCCATACACCTATCCAAGCATCCATCCAAATGGCAGTCCATACATTGCTAGACACTAGGGGAAAATGTTTGCATCTTGCTTTGAGAATAAATCTTGATCTATATCCTCCAACTTATGTGGCAATTTGCACATTAGAAAACATGAAACCAAATTGGTCAAAGAATTTGTGATCCAAAATCCAAATCACTAGCCCATGGCATATTTTGACAAGAATATGTTCCTTATCAATCTTCATCTTTCATCGAACATCAATCCAAACAATCACTATCAGTCGCATCTAAGTTGCACTTCAAATGTCACATCAAATCATTTGAACAACTTTTGTTCCAAATCAAGTTTCATCAATCATGATCAATCAAATCCAATCAAGAAATCAGTAAGATATCCTTGTGTTCCTTAACACTATCCTTGCATTGTTGTGCATCATCAACAATGTTATTGATGTGTCCTTAGCACACACGCCCCATTCAGAACAGGGACACTCTTTTCTTTCGCCTTGTTGGGTCATTTTGTCAAAGCCTCATTTTTTGTGCCTCCCCTTTTGGTGTCTCAGATGGTCATTATTGCTTTAAAGTCCAACCATAAGTTGACCATGCCTTCCCCTTTTAATTTTGTTGTGCTATGGCACCTCGCGGAGTCCCTCTGGCAGTTTGACCCTGCCAATGGCCCCGGGCCCTGCTAGACCTGGCCATTTGGGATTCCCTCGCTGGCTTTCCCTGCTGAACTTGTCATTCTTGGCAGTGTCCGCTTCACGTCCTCCCGAACCCCGAGGTTTGAACCCTCGTTTGCCATCTGTTAAAAATTTGTGGAAATTATGACAGCCGTTTTGCCCTCCGGACCCTGGAGTTCCGTTTCTGAGGTTTCGACCGTGCTTCGCCATCCTCTATGGCAAACTTCTTGTGGCATCCTGCCTTCTGGGTCCTACCACCTTATTTGCTAATCGAATCTGTGGGGGGCCCTGACTACATTTGAGTCCTCTGGGCCCGACCATCTAGAATTCTGAGTCTGAAATTCTATGATGACTATGTCATCCACAAAGGCGGATCTTTGGTGGAACTCCGCTCTTCAGGCCCCGAATCGATCTTCGTCGCCGCTGTCCCAACCGACCCGAAATATTCACAGCGGCCCCCATCCTACGCCTCCCTGACATTTGGGCCCTAGATCTCCCACCGTCGTTGCCAATTTTCAAACTCACCAACCTTTTCTCTCATCGTACCTACATTTAATGGGGTCATTAATTGCGATTAGGGGTATAAAAGACCCACCCTGACCTGTCATTATCAATTGACAAAGTTGCAGAGTGATTGGAGAACCTGCTAGAGGAGCCCACCATCTTTGATACCTTCATGTTCATCGCCCTCAACATCACTTCATCGAGCGTAGGTGGATCCCACATCTCCCTGCATCGCATGTTTGAGGTTGGTTTTCTGTTTGCCCTCCCGAGCATTGTTTCTATGATTTCTAAGGATTTAAATAAATAGCAATCATTAAGAAGGCATGAAAATAATAAAATATGGCATCACATACAAAACCCATGATTTCAAAACCTAAAAAACCTTCCAAGGTGCCCTCATGTCCGATCCGGAACCTTACCTTGCCGCGACTGTTCTTCCCGCAGGTAAATCATATCCTTTGGCCTTAGGGCCTGTCTTCACTGTCCAAAATCATTTCCCCTTCGGGCCTAGCCCATTAGACTTCCTTATTTAGAAATTCATTGGATTGCCACCGTGTCAAAATGGCAAACTTACCCTGACATCCCAACCACTAGAGCCCACCCTTCTCCTCACCGTGCGCATTGCAAATTGAACAAACGCCCTCTGGGTCTCTCAGCTTGGGACCCCAGAGTTCTATTTTCAAGGTTCTGCGAGTGCATCGCCATCCTTTAGGATGAACTCTCTCTACCCCTCTGACCTCTGGTCTCTTCCCTTCCGTACACTATCGGGGTGAAAACAAAGTTGACAGTGGACCCCTCTGTCGGGTCCGGTCTTTCTCCCGGCTGTCTGCGTGACTTCATAGTTTAGCATAACCTTTCGCTGACCCCTTCTCTGACATCCTTTTGACCTCCGGGCTCCGGACCGCCCTCATCCACACTGGACCCCATGCCCTGGGACTCCTGTCCTTGCCCGCCATTGCAAAGGAGGTTCTCACTCGCCCCTCTGACCTCCGGGTTCCGCCCTACCGATCGCCACCAAACTCAAAGAGAAATCACATGATGACAGACCCTTACTACTGGGCTGCCCCTTCCAAACTTCTGTCCAACATTTGTCATCCCAAAATGATGAAAGATGAATGCCTTCTCGGTGTCACTGGCCCGAATGCTCAAAAATAAAATCATAAACTATTGGCCACCCTTTGAGCCACCGAACCCCGGACCCCAAAGTTCTGTCTCTGAATTTCTATTTTCTATTTGTCATTCCAAACTACTATCTCCCAATGGCTTTCCAGCCCGAGGCTTTTGAATTCTCCTAAACCGATCCAATGTAGCCCAAATATGGAATCTAACTTCAACCCACATGCTCAATTTCTGTCTTCTTCAGTGCGAACCTCTCAAATTACCAAAATTTGACCGAAGAGAGACTTTGGGAGCCTTCTGCCATCTTTTCCCTTCCAAACAGCATTCCTACCAAGGAAGTCCGACCCTCTAGGCCCGAACTATCCAAATGCCCTTAATCAAAAGATCAATAACATCTAGGGATAAAAGGTCATGTTATGCTTAATTGATTGTTTGAAATAAATATCATTTTCAGGGTGTTGGCTAACATGAATTCTTTTGTGATCCATTGTGCTGACTTTTCCCTTGTTTGTAGAATATATGGAATTAGGTGTAGGACCTTCAGGGGCATCCGCCGAGAAGGACAAAGGGAAGAAGTTAGGAAGGACCCCTCAGGGGAAAGAGGACAAGGACCAGATGAAATACCAATTCTAGGGTGAGCCTCTCCACTCAAAAGTCACAACAGATTGGAAGGAGATCACTGACACCAACATAGGCCAGGTTGATATTGATGAATTTACGCAAAGAGTCACAGTTAATCCGATGACGAAGAATGCAAGATTGATAAGACAGAGTGGAATTGTGAAGGCTGCTAGATTTCCTCCATCCCTCGTGGCTCCCGAGTTGGTCATGGTTTGTCAGGAGGCATATCAGATTGACACAAGAACGATCATTGATAGAGAAGGCAATGTCCTCGCTGACATGTCACCTTAAGGGATCACAAAGACCTTCCATATTCCCACATTTCAAGAGATAGAAGGTCCCCACTATAGAAGAATGCCAGGTGGCATGGGATGATAATCCGGTAGGTTGTAAGAAGTCAATAAATTTGCATTGGCTCAAGGAAAGGCGGGGCAGTGCTGCGAAGGTTCCTCAAGAACTCTTCCGTAGCGATTTCCACGAAGATTACCATGACTTGGTGACTATGTTGAGTAGGGTTATGGGTCTTCCTATGGATGCCTACTTTCAAGAATGGATGGTATACTTCATTGAGTAGATCCTATGTGGAAATGAGGACATCACAACAAAGCCTTCATTCTACTGGGGAGGAATCATAAGCAACTACTTTCATGAGCAATTCATCAACATGAAGAAGAGCTCCAAATTTTATATTACTTCCTATCTTGTCTATTCCTTGGTAGATCAAAGGCAGTACAATGGGTTGTTTTTGGCACCCGTTCAGGAGCAGGGGCAAAGAATCAAAGCCTATTATAGGTATCCGCAGCTCCAATACTAGAACTTCAAATGGGATTACTGTAGAGTGAATGATGCCTTCATCGGCCATATCATCAAAATGATTGCCGGAGACTTCAAGAGGAGGGTTTCCCATAATGCCAGGGAATTATTGAAGTAGTATGCCTTTCTTTTCATTCAATATCCAAAGTTTACATACATCTATGCCCAGGGCTTCACTAAAAGGCCAAATAGGCTGCCTTGATACTCCAATGACTTAATCATCCTTCTGGAGCTTTCTTGGCAACTCCAACACCTACAAGAAATCTTTAGCAGCAAACACATAGTGAGGATCTCCTACCCCATGACCCTTGGCCAGGGCATGTACTAACTACAAACTTCCCAATGTGCTAGCAACTCCAAGAAAGAGCTGCAGGATTACCACTTCTACCTACACACTGCTCGCTTGCGGATGGACCCATATGGCCATGTTAGAAAAGTGTTCGGGATAGCATATGCCCATCTCCACCACATTGAGGATTTCTAGGCCGACTGCCAAGATGATAAAGAGGTACGCACAAAGCACTACATGCAAATGACTGTACAATTGATAAGAAGGCTGTAGCCATTCCCCATACCAGACCAGGTCAAGGAAGATGAGGCTACCATAATGCATCCAAGGTACTCTGCAATCACCAATCTACCGATACCAACAATAGACTAGGATGAACAGGGGGTCAATGACCTTGATACCATAACCTAGCCAATCTTGGCCCATACTAAGGAGTGGATCGATGGGTAGGTAGCTCATTTAAAGTAGCAAGGAATAATTTTGACTTATGAAGGGCTCAAAAGTGAGCCAAGTGCTACAGAGTATGTTGCTACCACCACTTTAACTGGCGGGACCTCCAAGTCTCCTCCGGTCACTAGATCCAAAAACTGAAAAGGGACATAAACTAAATAGTCTCTAGACCCCAAGGTCTATGCAAGGAAAGAAGTGAGAGGCTCACCTCCCAAAAGGGTCAGACAGGCAAGGAGCATTGTAGAACAACCCTCAACCCAAGAGAAGGAAGCAGAGCGTACAAATCAATTGGAGCCTCTCTTAGCTCTCCCTGTCCCTCCTGTTGCACCACCCACCTCCTTGGCTATGGTCGCTGCATCTCGGTCGGTAGTGGACATTTCTGTCCACCTTGCCCCTTCACCTTCGGCCAAGTCTGTAATAGTTATTGACTCCTATTCCACCATGACTACTCCCACTTCCTCCACTGCCATGTCACCAATCACATCATTCCCTCTGGTAACAAAAACAATGCCTATTCCCACTACCACCATGTCCAAGGCTCTCTCAAGACACATGCAGAACCTTCCCCCTGAGCTCTCCCAGATCCTAATGGATCTGAATCTACAAGCATCCCTTGCACAAGTCCTCGCTACTGCTTAGCCTTCACAACCACCGACGGGGCCACTAGGTATGGAGGCCACCATGCTAATTTCTAAGGAGTGGGAGAAACGAGAGCAGGAGGCCTCGAAGCCTATCGAGGAGGAGGTCGATGAGTACCATGAGCACCCAGAGTACGAACATTGAACCATCAACAGGGTGGCTTATGAGGAGGAGGGAACGGGTTCTTCTGATAGTGGGGATGAGGAAGATAGCTCCAATGCTAAGGTGATCATACAAACCTTTAACGATGACCTTGAGGAGGAGATGGCACAACAGCTGAAAGACACTGAGGCAGAAGCAAAAGGGTCACCCCATGATGAAGAGGGGCAGCCATCAAAAAAATAGTAGCAAGAGGATTTACCTAAGCTTGGAACCCATGTTGTCAGAAGCCCCAAGACTGAGTATACTGAGGAAAGGAAGGAAGAAGAAACAGCAAGGAAAGAGAGTCCCGTGCAACAACTATCCACTAGGCTGCCTATCAAACACCTTATGTTCATCCATGACTTGGATGAGGAGGAGGAGGACATTGCCAAAGAAAAAGGAAAATCCCCAGAAGAAAAAGGAGCAAAAATCTTGGCCTTGACTGAGAGGCGCGAAGGTGACTATGATTCACCCAATGGAAAATCTGTTGTGCCTTAGTGGTTATAGAGGCAGCTTGAAAGAAAAACCGTTGTGCTGAAGGACCCAAGGGCAAGGTTAGAGGCCATCTTAGCTTGAGCCCAAACCACGACAAAAAGGAGAAGAAGCCCAATGTTTGATCCAGGGTAATGATGGATGCTTCTGGGTCTCGAGCGACACAAATAACAATGCCTACGATTGGCCAGGCTGGGGTGAGTTATAACATCTCCACCATAGACTTGGGGACCACCACCAGAGAGCAAAAAGTCAAGCACCTTGAGGAGTCAGTGGCTACGGTCGTGCATCTGATAAAGCAAGATAAGATCTCGAAGCATGAGCTCAAGGCACAGGTCGCGACCTTAACAGACTACATACAACAATGGTCTTCAGTGGACGACTTGTCTACCAAATCCATGGCCACACCTCAACTGCTATCCAAAGAGCAGATCGATAAGATGAAAAGGAGAAAGAACTTAGAGAAGACCACAAAGTACTGGTTCCAATGAGTCTTATACATCGGGAACATGGGAATTAGCCGAGTTGTGCAAATAGCCAACAAGTTCTTGGACCTGTTGTAGTCTCTGGAAGGCACAAGGAAGCTTTGCATCGACTTCCCTGTGACCCATGACTCCACCTTTCTAAGGATCGAGGCTATCCTTCAGTTACCAAAAGCCATGTGGGAGAAGGAGCTTGCATTTAAGAAGGATGATCACTGGCTGATGGATGTGTGGTGGCGGGACTTTAACAACTAGAAGGAGAGGCTAGAACAAATCCTGAGCAAGGTAGATCTTTACATTGAATGGATCCAGAAAATGAGGGTAGAATGTGCTTAGTACCTTAAGCTAATGACGGACTATGACATGCCCACAGTACAAATGGACTTAGATAAAATAAAACCCTTCTTCCATGAGAAGATGAAGGACAGGATCACTGGTGAAATCACAGTGGAATTCCTGAGTTTTGCTGCCGGTGCCTTTGATCAATCAGAGTTGTTCAGAGACCAAGGCTCAAAGTACAATGAGGATTGAAAAAGGCTAGAGGATAACACAAAAGAATGGAGCTACCAGGTGCTGTGATATGAAATCATCGAAATAGACAAGCTCCAGGCAGTCATCCTCAAGTTCATTGAATACACTACTTCTAAAAAACAAGAGGATAGCCCCGTCACAATAGTGGTTTACAATTCCTGAGAGGAACTTTTAGCTGAAATCACATGAATAGTCCAGCTATAGTGATGTGGGAGACATTTACAATTGACTAAAGTATAAAAGTGCTATAGTGGTTAGTCAAGCTAAGAGGATGAAATAGGGATAAAGACAAAAAATGTAATTTTATCAATTTGTGATATATTGGGGAGTAGAATGTGATAACCCTATTTTGTAATGAATCTCAAAGATGAGGAACTCCCTGAATAGTAGCTATAGTGAAACAACAATTGACTAAAGTATAAAAGTGCTATAGTGGTGTCAGCAAGAGGATGAAATAGGGAAAAGACAAAATGTAATTTTAAATTGTGATATATTGGGGGTAGGTGAAACCCTATTTTGTAATGAATCTTGGCCACACAATAAGAATTAATCTTGGCCATTCATTGAATCTTTTGGGCACTATAAATAGAGCTCTCCTCTTATTTGCAAAGAGAGTTGAGTTGTTATAAAGACATACTATAGGAATTTATAAAGAAAAGACATTGACTTGGTGCATTTTCTGAATTTCTCACATGTTGATTGATTCAATCTCCATTGTTAGATGTTTGACTTAGACTTTATTGCTGTCCTAGTTAGCTATTTCTTGCTTCAGTAGATTTTAGGAATGTTGTCTTGTGATAACAAAAATTCCTGCTGTGTTGATGACTTCTCAGTCCATACTTTTTGTTGTTTGCTAATGGTAGATAGCTGCGCAAAGTTAGCCTGGGCTTGAATTCAAAGCTATTCCAAAACATTTATCTTTGATTCATGCATGTACATGGTGAATGAAGGACAAATAATTTGAAGACCTTAGAAGATAGCACAGGTTCCACGATACTTTGAAATCTCTGGTTAAGTGGGATATTGTTTTAAGAGGTTGTCCATTGTAGGAACTCCATTGTCACTATTCACAGTTGATTGCAGATTTAGGAACTTTCCCTCTTCCTTTCCTTCTTTTCTTTTTTAAATGACTGACCTATGCTAAGGTTCATTGCACATTGTAGAGCCAAATCTAGTGACAAAATGGAGTCTGAGACCGCTGTTTGAACCTACAGCCAATGCATAACAACTCTTCCATCCAAGAACTCCATTTCAAGATCCAACTTTCATGCTTTGTAACTCATCCATAAGACCACCTTATGTTTCCAACAAATCATATCAAACAACTAAGATATTCTAAGCATTGTTAAGACCTAACATTAGAGACCTTGGGATAGTGTTCTGTAATCTAATTGTGGAAGATTTCCTTTCAAGAGAGGTAGTGCACCCACGCACTGCCTGTGTTGAGAAGTGCATAAAAACACCATCAACAGAACTGACACTAGAAGGAGGGAATACATTGAAAATACCAAGCTAAGGGTTAAAAGTGAAGCTAGATCGAATTAGATCGTTCTCCCCATAAATATTTCAAAGAGTTATATGGTCAACACCAAACAAGGGAGAATTTAAAGAATTGCAGCCTCCTACAAGGGTGAGGCGAGCTAAAGGAAGTAGCGTTGCCTCTTCCTCCTCGATTCCATCCACCTCCATTCCACCCTCACCTTCATCTGGTTGGCCTTCATCTTCCACCCAACCATCTCAAACTACATTTGCACCTCTTGTCTTTGGAAGCTAGGGGATTGCTGCTCTCCCAGCCTTTCTAGCCTAGGGTGTGGTCCAATCAGCAGCAGCTCAAGTGCAGTCCCAGATTGCTATTGTATTGCAGATACAACCCAAAATTTCCATTTTCAAATAGCAGGTACCACCTCTGCCACCCTCCATGTCTTGGTTAGCACATGACCCTTCACCAATACATTTCACCACTTACCATGATATGCCTAAGAATCTGGAGGGTTTTTTTTCGAAGTTCCATCCATGCGACCTACAAAGAACAGCTAAGGAGCATATCAAAATATTCGAGACAACATTTACTGAAATGCAAGTTGACCATGAGGATGTCACATGCCACGTTTTTCCACATTCGTCAGGGGAAGAAGCCTTCTATTGGTACATCAATCTGCTAAGAGGATCCATTACCTCATGGAATCTAATGAAGAATACCTTCCTGTAGAAATACAAGATTCCCATTAGCCCTTCAAAACTTTACCAGTAGTTTATGTCTATCAGAAGGGAAGTTAATGAACCTATTGGGTCCTTCAATGATCATTTTCATCAGGCCTAGACAAGGCTCCAGGACCCATACCTCCATAATGATGTTGCAGCTCTCCCAATCTATTATGTGGCATTGGACAACCTCACGTCAGCCTTGGTGAAAAGGATGCACCCACCACTCACTACCCTAGTGACCGCCTATACGGAGGATATTGTCGCGAGTGCGGACTTGGGACAAAATATCTATGGCCTACTGCCTTCTTTAGGGCCAATAGCTCACTCGATGCAGATTAAGGGGCTCAATTAGGTATTTTCTCATCAAACCCCTCTTATGAACTAGGTGCCTCAATTGTCTATGGTATGACATCCAAGGCAGCCACTAAATTATGCACCTCTTGCACCTTCCTATTTGCAGCACTAGCAGTAGTATAACAATCCTCAGGCTACTCCAAAATAGCAGGTGTATTCCTAGTAGCCCTAGGCACCATTGTACCTATCAAGACCAGAGTTTCCTCCAGCTTATCAGAATCAGCCGACAGCCTCGCCTGCTTTTCTCCAAAATCTGATGCCATCACCTTGGAACGAGACTGAGAAAGAAAAGTTAGAGGAGTTGACTGTGATGATAAAAAAAATGTCCATAGAAATGATGCACCTAAAAAATTAGAATAATTAGTTACAAGCCTCCCAATGTAATTTTCAGGCCAATCTTAACTAGGACAACCAAGACAATAGGGATATTAGGGATAATCATGAAGCAAGCACTTCCTCTGGGTAGAACTTTGATAGGGCGCAAAATGCCAATCAGAATGCAGAAAGGAGACCTTGTCAAAGGAAAAACCGCACATGGAACACAAGGCCCAATAATGGAGGTGTCCCTACACCTTTCAACTATCCGGTGAGCAACAAAAAAATGACTGGTGGAGTATACCTTGCCGAGGCACCCTTGTCTAGATGGTGTTGGATTCACAAAACTAGCAGACATTTTGAGTTGGATTGCCCTGAGTTCCAGACAACTGCTGAAATATTCTAGGTGGAAGTACATAATGCATTAGATAGTGCCAGTTGTAGGGACATCATCCCATCTGAGCCATATGATTCCTCCTATCTCATGGTTAATCACACATCATTTCCACAAGGTGACCACAACGAGCCTGAAGTTGAACCTACTCCTGTTAAGAGTGAAGAAGCACAAGAGGTAAGTAATGAACAAACTTTGGCTTAGTGTTTCAATTTAGTAGATAATGGTCTAGTAGATAAAGAGGGGCCATTTGTAGATGAGGTCCACATGTTCCATCAAAGGTCAACTCCCTACTTCCTTAGGAATAGACAGGCAGGTGGACCCTTTACAACTTCTACCCCACCAAACAATTTTGCCACCCCACCTGATCTTAATGCCAACAATAACCCTAGGCTTTCTCATATACCCACCCAATACCTCAACAAGAACGGATCTCAAAACCAGTCACAAAATCAGCCTCAAGGCCAATCCCAAAATCTGTCTAGTCAAACAATAGCCCAACCTCCTATTTCTGCCATAGGCCAAGCTTTTAGTTTGAAAATTGAGCAAATGGGTGAATATGTAGCAGAAGAGTTTAGGAAGGTAAAAATTAGTTTGTCAGCCTTTGAATTACTCAAAGTCCCTGTTGTAAGGCATGCCTTCTTTAGGGTTCTTAATGGGAGTGCATCCTCTAGTATAACTCTAGAAACGTCAGCCAAAAGAGTTACCTTTGAAGAGCCAAGAAAAGAACCAGAGATACAGGATAATACCAGGAAAAGGAAGGATGTTCCCATGAATCAGTCTGCAAGTAAACAAATTAAAAAGGAACCAGAGCAGACTAATAGGAAACTTCCTAAGGACCAACTATTTAGGCAAACCAAGGATACGGGCAGTGATAAGAACAAAGGTCAGATAGCTCACATGGACACGCTTATGAACATCTTTTAGGGGAGACCGGAAACTCCCCCTTTCCTGACCATCATTAGGATTTTTGGGAAGAACCTGCATAACTGCCTGCTCGATTCAGGGGCTTATACTAATGTCATGCCCTTAGCAGTATGCAAGGCTCTTGGCATCACCCCCATGCCTTCAAGGAGGAAGGTGACCTAGCTTGACAAAACAGAGATCAACATTGTAGGTGAAATAAACCTTATCCTGATGAAGATTGCTATAGATCCACATATACAACAAGTCATTGATATTCAAGTGGTTGACATTCCTGATGCATATGGAATCATCTTGGGAAGGGAATTCACCAAGGCACTAAATGGATATACAGCCACAGACCTTTCTCACATGTGGCTACTATGGAAGGGGCTGCCAAATCAAATCCGTATCGACCATGAACCCTGTATGAAATACATGATCACGGAGTACAATAATATTAATGAGGTGTTGTTTGCTAAAATTGACCTAGGGAATTACCATCCTTTCACCTACCAAAATGAGGTTAAGCTTTAGGAAGAATGTGCGAATGAAGTGTTACTGGTGTTGTGTAGTAGTTCGACTCATTCTACATGAATGCCCCCAGACACAGAAATATTGATAGAAGCTAATGATGAACCTAATAAGGATGACAACTGGGGACTACTCAGTGGTTTCCAGGAGTTCATTGAAAAGTGTGCAGGGGATCAACTCAACCTAAGGGCTTGAATAAATTTACAGGATCTCTTGTTACCAAACTGGTGCAGGGTTCACAATGCTGCCCACTCCAAGTTTGATTGTTGCTTGTGTCAAGCAGTAAATGCACATGTTAAAAAATTAGCTGCTCCTCAGATAGAAATGCCAAAGGGAGCACTAGCAAAACCACTTATTGATCAATACATTGAGCTAGAAAATTCCTCTAAGATCACAGAGCTAGTCACCTAGCATAAAGGGAGCAAGAACTTGATCGGACCTAAAGATAAAAAAACTTCCACGTGTTGGACACTCCGAATTGATGGATCTAAGTCCAAGCAAGGAGCCAGAACTTGGTTCGAACTCATCAGCCCAACGGGTAAGATATTTCTAGCTGCCCATAGATTGTAGTTCTATTGCACCAATGATGTAGCAGAATATGAGGCCCTAGTCCTTGGCCTTCTCATGGCCTTGAAGAAAAATGTAAAAGTGCTACAAGTTTTGGGGATTCTGAGCTCATAGTTAAACAGGTTAGGAAGATGTATTCCTATCATGATCGGAGACTTAAAAACTATAGGCATAGGGTTTGGGATCTCTTGGAGGGCTTAGATGCATTCAATATACAGTTGATCCCTCATGCTCATAATTGTAGAGCTGATGCCTTGGCTCAAGCAGCCAACACTTTACAACCCCTCTCTCTATCTGGGCTCAAGAAATTCACTGTTGAACTGACACCCACGCCATCGGTCCCACATAATGTTACCCACTTGCAAGTCTTCAATGATGACAAACATATCCTTCAATTCATCACAAGTTTTAATGTTTTTGCAGCTCAAATAATTGATGAAGCTGATCCACAGGAAGCTGAACTTGACATAGAGGGGTTTATTAACCTCAAAACCAATATGATCCCTAGGGGCATGGTTCAGTTGGAACACATATTTGACTTGGACTAGATCAGAGACCAGAATCAGCAAATGAAAAAGGAGGCCATAAGCAACCAGTACGATGCTCACAACCTTGGGACAACCGAAGAGATCAAGAATGTCTTTATTGGCAAGGTGTGCACACCAGAGGAAAAGAAGGGAATTACGGATGCGTTGTGGAAGTACCATGATGTGGTGGCATAGGCATAGAACTATGAAGATTTAAAAACATATGACACTTCTGTCATTACACACACCATCCCTCTTAAGACAAAAGTGAGGTCATTCCACTAGCGACAACTCCTTATCAACGCCTTGTTGGAACCCATCATGTACAAAGAAGTGCAGAAGTTACTCTCGGCAAGAATTATTTTTCTATTTAGACATTCCACATGGGTGGCCAACTTGGTCCCAGTTAGAAAAAAGAATGGGGAGATCAAATTGTGTGTAGATTTATGCAATTTGAATAGCACTTCGGAGAAAGACAACTATCTAGTACCTTCATTAGATGAGGTCCTTTAGATTGTCAACGGTTCCTAGATGATATCTTTGCTTGACACATACTCTGGGTACAACTAGGTAATGGTACAATATGAGGATCATCACAAAATGGCGTTCAACACCAAGTGGGGGACGTTCACGTACAGGAGAATTCCTTTTGGTCTCATCAACACCAGTGCCACCTTCCAACATGCCATGGATATCGCCTTCAAGGACCTGAATGGCAAGTGTATAATCATCTACATGGATGATTTGATCGTGTTTTTTAAAAGGTGGGGTGATCACGTCTTCGATTTATGAAAGGTATTTCAGAGATGCAGGGAGTTCGAGGTTTCTCTTGACCCCAATAAGTGCATTTTTGGAGTGACTGAAGGCATATTGCTCAGACATATCATCTCAAAAGAGGGAATCTCCATAGACCCTGAACGTATCAAGTCCTTACTTAAAATCCTGCCCCTAGGCAGCAAAAAATGATTAAAATCTTTCTTTGAAAAGATCAACTTTGCCAAAAAATTTATCATGGGTTTTGCAGAGATCGTTAAACCTCTCAATGCTATGTTGAAACAAGATGCCAAAGTTGAATGGACACCTGATGCAAAACAATCTTTTGAAGAAATTAAATGGGCTATCGCCGAGGTGCCTGTGCTAGTCAGCACAGATTATTTGAAGCCTTTCTATATCTACTTGTTCGCTTTAGACCATTCTTGTGCTAGCATGTTGACCCAGAAGGACGATGAAATAAATGAGCATCCGATCACCTTTATGAGTGCTCCCTTCAAGGATGCTGAATTGTGATATCACAACATTGAAAAGCAAGCATATGCTCTTGTTAGAGGGGTGAAGAAATTTAGACACTACATCCTACACAATAAGGTGTTTGCCATTGTCCCCGACCCAGCAGTAAAAATGTTACTCATGTAATATGAATTAGGCGAAAGAAGAGCTAAATGGGTCACCATAATCCAAGAATATGACATGGAGATCCAACCAATGAAGCTAATAAGAGGACAGGAACTCACCTGCACAATTACTGAAACAACGGCAGAAGTTGGACCTGAACTCACTGTGCAGCAGTACCAGCTTGAAGATGTCTCCCCTAGAGAATGGTACCAAAATGTCATCTATTATTTGCTAAACCATAAGTGTCCACCGCACCTGCAAGGAGTCCAAAAGTGGGCCCTTAGATTGAAAAG
This sequence comes from Sequoia sempervirens, assembly GCA_007258455.2. Classification (NCBI taxonomy): domain Eukaryota; kingdom Viridiplantae; phylum Streptophyta; class Pinopsida; order Cupressales; family Cupressaceae; genus Sequoia; species Sequoia sempervirens. The sequence goes on from VDFB02193867.1 coordinate 533,484,568, forward strand.
TAATGGCTACATGTTGCAGGGTTCCATTCTCTACAAGAAGAATCATGAAGACATTTATTTAAGATTCCTTGGAAAGGAAGAAGCGGATCGAGTCTTAAGAGAGTTCCACAAAAAATTTGGCATGGGCCATAGTTCTGGTTCTTCCACAGCACATCAGATATTGAGAGCAGGGTATTATTGGCCAACCATTTTCAAAGATGCCCATTGCCATGTTCGTTCATGTCACATGCTAGACCACTGCCACTAGGGAAAAGAATGTTGATGTCCTGCTATAACTTGTGTTGGAGGTAAGGTTGTTTGCGTAATGGGGTCTCGACCTCATCGGTCCGGTAAGTCCTCCATCATCTGTGGGACACAGGTATATTCTTACTGCTACTGATTACTATACTAGATGGACATAAGCAATAGTGTATAAGCAATGCACAACTAAAGTATTTACTATTTTCTTAGAAAGTTCCATTTTAAATCGCTTTAGTTGTCCTTATGCTTTGGTATGTGATAATGGACCTGCATTTTCCTCATTAAAATTTTTCGTTTGGGAATTTGACTATGGAATTTCCCTTAAGTTCTCATCCAATTACTACCCCTAGGGCAATGGCCTTGCCGAGTCTACAAATAAGAACCTGATTACCATGATGAAAAGGCTGCTAGATAGGAATCCCAAGGACTGGCATACCCAGCTCCGTTTTGCCCTTTGGATAGATCGTACCCATCACAAGGCTGCCCTTGAGGATTCCCCATTCCACCTAGTTTATGGCCTGGAACCTATATTTCCTATCCATCTGAAGATTCCTACTCTTCAGTTCATCAACGATTTTTATGAGGGAGGAGATTGTAGAGAAGCTCAATTAGCTGAGCTCTTGCATTTAGAGGAATTTTGAGACCATGCAATATAAAATTTTTCCAAACATCAGGGCATAGTTAAGAGATGGTGTACTGCCGAGCCAAAATTAAGGCCTTCAAGATTGTGGATTTGGTCATGTATTAAGACAAGGCCCATGAAAAGAAAGGGGGACACAACAAATTTGACAAGCTCTGGCTTGGCCCCTTTCAAGTAGCTGAGATTTTGGGAGACAATGCCTTCTACCTAAAGACCTTAACCGGTGAAAACGTCACATTGCCAGTCAATGGGTAGCACCTGAAGTATTACTTCCAGGCTTGAGCTCATTCAAGCTCTTCATTCTAAATATTTGTACATAGGTTAGGATAGTTTTCTTTTTTGTTGTGCTTGCGTCTTTTGTTTTGCATCGCTCTTTTGTTTTCTCTCTCCCAGTAGTTTTGTTTTGAAAGTTGTTTCCTGCCCCTTAGCGGTGGTTGTGCTTGCTCAACAAGCAGTTTACTTTGCTGATCGTCCTTTGTGTTCTTTGGCTAAACATTCACTCGTGACTATCGGTCTTTGAAATCTGCCTATGAATGATTTCCTTGTTTGAACTCTACTTAGAACTTGACCCTAGATTGGATATTCTTACACACATCTCAGATCTCACACAAAACAAATAATAATTATTTCTAAAGGACTGTGCCATGGTTGTCATGACACCCTATTGAGTGAAAAATCTCAAGTCTTCTCCAGTGACCACTGCAGTCTCAAACCCATTGTAGGCTTCAGTGCTTACCCGATCGAATTGAATGATAAAAGAGAAATGAACATTGAAGGAAATATCAAAGAAAAAGAGCAAAGAAATTTTAAAAAATTAGCAACCGTATGGGTGTTTGGGTAACTCTACCGGGGCTATGGATGCCCGGCCAGTAGTAGAGCGATATCCATGAGATTGCAGTGACAACTCCGTTGGGATATGGATGCCTGACTGGTAGTAGAGTAATGTATAGGTTACTCTTGGTGTTAGATGATTTATGTAGCTCACTTGGTTGAATTGGTAACCCTGGTCACTATCCCGAGGAAAGGAATGAACTCACTACACACACTTCTGAGATGTCTTGTAAACTAACCCAATTACAGATCTCGTTCTCACAAATTCATCTTTGGAAGCCACTCCTAGTCTGCAAAACTAGAGATTCTGGGTCCTAAATGAATGTTTATCCTTAGAATGCTCAGGAGCATTCTCCAGTGGAGTCACCATTTGTTGTGCCCTTAGCACACACGCCCTGATCGGAATGGGGACCCTCTTTTCTTTCACCTTGTCGGGTCATTTTATCCTCACCTTGTTTTGCGTGCCTCCCTTTTTGTTATCTCAGATAGTTAATATTGCTTTAAAGCCCCACCATAAGTTGACCATGCCTTCCCCTTTTAATTTTGTTGTGTTCTGGCACCTCGCAAAGTCCCTCTGGAAGTTTGACCCTGCCAACGGCCCCGGGCCCGGCCGTTCAGGATTCCCTTGCCTGGTTTCCCCATTGAACATGTCGTTCCTGACGACGTTTGCTTCACGTCCTCTCAGACCCCGGGGTCCAAACCCTTGTTTGTCATCTATTCAAAATTTGTGGAAATTTTGACAGCCATTTTGCCCTCTAGACCCAGACCCTGGAGTTCTGTTTCTGGGGTTCCGACCATGCTTCGCCATCCTCTACGGAAAACTTCCTGTGGCATCCTGCCTTCTAGGTCCCACCACCTTATTCGCCGACTGAATCTGCGGGGGGCCTTGACTACATTTGATTGCTCCAGGCTGGATCATTCGGCATTCCAAGCCTGGAATTCTATGATGACTCCGCCATCCAGGACGACAGATCTTTGGCAGAAGTCCGCCCTTCAGGCCCCGAATCGATCTCCACCACCGCCGTCCTGATCGACATAAAATATTCACAGTGGCCGTCGTCCTGCACCTCCCTGGCCTTCAGGCCCTGGATCTCCCACAGCCGTTGTCAATTTTCAAACTCACTAACCTTTTCTCTTGCCGTACCTTCATTTAATGGGGTTATTAATTGCGATTAGGGGTATAAAAGACCCACCCTGACCCATCATTATCAATTGAAAGAGTTGCAGAGTGATTGGAGAACCTGCTAGAGGAGCCCACCATCTTTCACACCTTCATGTTCATCGCCCTCAACATCACTTCATCGAGTGTAGGTGGATCCCACATCTCCCTGCATCACGTGTTCAAGGTTGGTTTTCTATTTGCCCTCCTGAGCATTGTTTCCATGATCTCTAAGGATTTAAATGAATAGCAATCATTAAGAAGGCATGAAAATGATAAAATACGACATCGTGCACAAAACCCATGATTTCAAAACCTAAAAAACCTTCCAGGGTAGCCTCATGTCTGATCCAAAACATTACCTCACCGTGGCTATTCTTCCCCCAGGGACATCATATCCTTCGGCTCTGGGGCCTGTCTTCGCTGTCCAAAATCATTTCCCCTTGGGGCCCGGCCCGTCAGACTTCCTTATTTAGAAATCTACTGGATTGCTGCCGTGTCAAAACAGCAACATTACCCCGACGTCCTGACCGTCAGAGCTCACCCTTCTCACAGTGGGTATTTCAAATTGAACAAATGCCCTCTGGGTCTCTTGGGCCCAGGACCTCAGAGTTCCATTTTTGGGGTTACACGAGTGCATTGCCGTCCTTCACGGTGAACTCTCTCCGCCTCTCTGACCTATGGGCTCCACCCTTCCGTCCGCTGTAGGGGTGAAAACAAAGTTGATGGCAGACCCCTCTGCTACGTCTGGTCTTGCTCTTGGCTATCGGCATGAATTCATACTTCAGCATAACCTTTTGTCAACCTCTTCTCCAACATCCTTCTGACCTTCGGGCTCCAGACCGCCGTTTGCTATGGGATGTCACTTGAACTCAGAATCGCCCTAGTCCATGCCGGACCCCATAGCCTGAGACTCCTCTCCTCGCCTGTTGTTGCAAATGAGGTTCTCGCTCGCCCCTCTGACCTCTGGGCTCTGCCCTACCAATCGCCACCAAACTCGAAGTGAAATCACATGATGACAGACCCTTACTACCGAGCTGCCCCTTCCAAACTTTCGTCCAATGTTTGTCGTCCTAAAATGACGAAAGATGAATGCCTTCCCAGTGTCACTGGCCTGAATGCTTAGAAATAAAATCATAAATTGTTGGCCGCCCTTTGAGCCACTAGACCTCAGACCCTGGAGTTCCGTCTTTAGATTTTCATTTTCTATCTGCCATTCCAAACTGCTATCTCTTGACGACTTTCCAGCCCAAGACTTCTGAATTCTCCTAAACCGATCCAAATGAGCCCAAATCTGGAATCTAACTTCAACCCCCATGCTCAATTTCTGTCTTCTTCAGTGCGAACCTCTTAAATTACCAAAATTTGACTGAAGAGAGTCTTCGGGAGCCTTCTACCATGTTTTCCCTTCCAAACAACATTCCTGCCAAGGAAGTCCAGCCCTCCGGGCCTGAACTGTCCAAATGCCCTTAATCAAAAGATCAATAATGTCTGGGGATAAAAGGTCATGTTATGCTTAATTGATTGGTTGAAATAAATATTATTTTCAGAGTGTTGGGTAACATGAATGATTTTGTGATCCATTGTGCTGACTATTCCCTTATTTGTAGAATATATGGAATCGAGTGTAGGACCTTTAGGGGAATCCATTGAGAAGGACAAAGTGAAGAAGTCAGGAAGGACCCCTTAGGTGAAAGAGAATAAGAACTAGATGAAATACCAATTCCAGGGTGAGCCTCTCCACTCAAAAGTCACCACAGATTGGAAGGAGATCACTGACACAAACATAGGCCAGGTTGATATTGATGAATTCACGCAAAGAGTCGGGGTTAATCCGACGATGAAGAATTCAAGATTGATAAGACAGAGTGGAATAGCAAAGGCTGCTGGATTTTCTCCATCCCTCATGGCTCATGAGTTTGTCATGGCTTGTCGAGAGGCATATTAGACCAACACAAGAACGATCATTGATAGAGAAGGCAATGTCCTCGCTGACATGTCACCTGAAGGGATTAGAAAGGCCTTCCATATTCCCACATTTCAAGAGAGGGAGGTCCCAACCATAGAACAATGCCAGGCGGCATGGGATGATAATCTGGCAGGTTGTAAGAAGTGAATAAATTTGCATTGGCTTAAGGAAAGGCGGGGCAGTGTTGCAAAGGTTCCTCAAGAACTCTTCCTCAGCGATTTCCACGAAGATTACCATGACTTGGTGACCATGTTGAGCCGGGTTATGGGTCTTCCTACGGCCGCCTAATTTCAAGAATGGATGCTATACTTCATTGAGCAAATCCTACGTGGAAATGAGGACGTCACAATAAAGGCTTCGTTCTACTGGGGAGGAATCATAAGCAACTACTTCCATGAGCAATTCATCAATGTGAAGAACTCCAAATTTTATATGACTTCCTATCTCATCTATTCCTTGGAAGATTAGAGGTAGTACAATGGGTTGTTTGTGGCACCCGATCAGGAGTAGGGGCGAAGACTCAAAGCCTATGATAAGTATCTGCAGCTCTAATACCAGAACTTCAAAAGGGATTACTGCATAGTGAACGATGCCTTCATTGGCCATATCATTAGAATGATTTCCAGAGACTTCGAGAGGAGTGTTGCCCATAGCACCAGGGGATTATTGAAGTAGTATGCCATTCTTTTCATTCAATATCCAAAGTTTACATACATCTATGCCCAGGGCTTCACTCAAAGGCTAAAAATCTGCCTTGATACCCCAATGACCAAATCATTCTTCTAGAGCTTTCTCGGCAACTCCAACACTTACAGGAAATCTTTAGCAGCAAACACATAGCGGGGATCTCCTACCCCATGACCCTTGGCCAAGGCATGTATCGACTACAAACTTCCTAGTGTGCTGGTAACTCCGAGAAAGAGCTAAAGAATTACCACTTCTACCTACACACTACTCGCCCGCAGATGGACCCATATGGCCATGTCAGAAAAGCCCTGGGGCCAGCATATGCCCATCTCCACCACATCGAGGATTTCTAGGCCAACTGCCAAAATGATAAAGAGGTACGTGCAAGGCACTACATACGAATGACTATACAATTTGTAAGAAGGGTGCAACCATTCCCCATACCGGACCAAGTTGAGGAAGATGACGCTACCATAATGCATCCTAGGTACCCTGCAGTCACTAATCTGTCAATACCAACAATAGACTAGGACGAACAGGAAGTCGATGACCTTCATACCATAACCCAATGAATCTTGGCCCATACCAAGGAGTGGATCGATGGGCAGGTAGCTTAGTTAAAGCAGCGAGGAATAATTTTGACTTATGAAGGGCTCAAAAGTGAGCCAAGTGCTATAGAGAATGCTGCTGCCACAACTTTAATTGGCGGGACCTCCTAGTCTCCTCCGGTCACCAGATCCAAAAAGTGAAAAGGGATAGAAACCAAACAATTTCTAGACCCCAAGGTCTATGCAAGGAAAGAAGTGGGAGGCTCACCTCCCAAAAGGCTCAAACAGGCAGGGAGCACTACGGAACAACCCTCAACCCAAGAGAAGGAAGTAGAGGGTATGGATCAATTGGAGCCTCTCTTGGCTCTCCCCGCCCCTCCTGTTGCACCACCCACCTCCTTGGCTATGGTCGCTACATCCCCATCGATAGTGGACATTTCTATCCACCTTGCCCCTTTGCCTCTGGTCGAGTCTATAATGGTTATGTACTCCTCTTCCACCATGACTACTCCCCCTTCCTCCGCTGCCATGTCACCAACCACATCACTCCCTCTGGAAACAATAACAACACCTATTCCCACTGCCACCATGCCCAAGGCTCTCTCAAAACACATGCAAAACCTTCCCCCTGAGCTCTCCTAGATCCTAATGGATTCGACTCTACAAGTAGCCCTTGCACAAGTCCTCGCTACTGCTCAGCCTTCACAACCACCAATGGGGCCACTAGGTATGGAAGCCACCATGCTAATTTCTATGGAGTGGGAGGAACAAGAGCCAGAGGCCTCGAAGCCTGTCGAGGAGGAGGCCAATGAGTACCATAAGCACCTAGAGTATGAACATCGAACCATCGATACGGTGGCTTATGAGGAGGAGGGAACGGGCTCTTCTGAGAGTGGGGATGAGGAAGATAGCTCTGGTGCTAAGGTGATCATACAAACCTTTGACAATGACCTTGAGGAGGAGATGGCACAATAGTTGAAAGACACTAAGGCAGAGGCAGAAGGGTCACCCCATGATGAAGAGAGGCAACCACCACAAAAAAAGCAGCAAGAGGATTTACCTGAGGCTGGAACCCATGTTGTCAGAAGCCCTGAGGCTGAGTATACTAAGGAAAGGAAGGAAGAAGAAATAGCAAGGAAAGAGAGTCCCGTGCAACAACTATCCATCAAGCTACCTATAAAATGCCTCATGTTCATCCATGACTCCGATGAGGAGGAGGAGGATGTTGCCAGAGAAAAAGGAAAATCCCCAAAAGAAAAAGGAGCAGAAATCTTGGCCTTCACTAAGAGGGGCGAAGGTGACCACGATTCACCCAAAGGAAAATCTGTTGTGCCCGAGCGGTTAGAGAGGCAGCTTGAAAGTAAAACCCCTATGCTAAAGGACCCAAGGGCAAGGTTAGAGGCCATCTTGGCTTGAGCCCCAACCACAAAAAAAAATGAGAAGAAGCTCAAGGTCTGATCCAGGGTAACGATGGATGCTTCTGAGTCTCAAGAGGCACAAATAGTAATGCCTACGATTGGCCATGATGGGGTGAGTTACATCTCCACTATAGACTTGGGGACCGCCACCAAAGAGAAAAAAGTCAAGCACCTTGAGGAGTCAGTGGCTACAGTGGTTCATCTAATAAAGCAAGATAAGATCTCGAAGGATGAGCTCAAGGCACAAGTCGCGGCCTTAACAGACTACATACAACAATGGTCTTTAGTGGATGACTTGCCTACCACATCCACAGCCACACCTCAGCTGCTATCTAAAGAGTAGATTGATAAGATGGAATGGAGAAAGAATTTAGAGAAGACCACAGAGAACTTGTTCTGACAAGTCTTATATGTCGGGAACATGGGAATTAGCTAGGCTGTGTGAATAGCTAACAAGTTCTTGGACCTGTTGCAGTCTTTGGAAGGCACAAGGAAGCTCTGCACCGACTTCCCTATGACCTACGACTCCACCTTTCCAAGGATCGAGGCTATCCTTCAGTTACCAGAACCCACATGTGAGAAAGAGCTTGCATTTAAGAAAGATGATCACTGGCTGATGGATGTGTGGCAGTGGGACTTTGACAACCGGAAGGAGAGGCTAGAACAAATCATGAGCAAAGTAGATCTGAACATTGAATGGATCAAGGAAATCAGGGCAGAATGTGCTCGGTACCTTAAGTTGATGATGGACTATGACATGCCCATGGTACAAATGGACCCAGAGAAGATAAAACCCTACTTCCAGGAGAAGATGAAGGACAGGATGGCTGATGAAATCATAGTGGAATTCCTGAGTTTTCTTGCCCACACTTTCGATCAATTAGAGTTGTTCAGAGACCAAGACTCAAAGTATGGTGAAGATTGGAAAATACTAGATGATAACACAAAAAAATGGAGCTACCAGGTGCTGTGATATGAAATCATTGAAACAAACAAGCTTCAGGCAATCATCCTCAAGTTCATTGAATACACCACTTCTAAAAGATAGGAGGACAACCCCGTCAAAGATGAGGAACTCCCTGAATAGTAGCTACAGTGAAATACCAATTGACTAAAGGACAAAAGTGCTACAATTCCATTAGCAAGAGGATGAAAGAGGGAAAACACAAAATATAATTTTAAATTGTGATATATTGGGGCTTAGGTGAAACCCTATTTTGTAATGAATATTGGCCACACAATAAGAATTAATCTTGGCCATTCATTGAATCTTTTGGGCACTATAAATAGAGCTCTCCTCTCATTTGCAAATAGAGTTGAGTTGTTGTAAAGACATACTGCAGAAATTTATAAAGAAAAGATATTGACTTGGTGCATTTTCTGAATTTCTCACATGTTGATTGATTCAATCTCCATTGTTAGATGTTTGACTTAGACTTTATTGCTGCCCTAGTTAGCTTTTTCTTGCTTCAGTAGATTTTAGGAATGTTGTCTTGTGATAACAAAAATTCTTGCTATGTTGACGACTTCTCAGTCCATACTTTTTGCTATTTGCTGATGGTAGATAGCTATGCAAAGTTAGCTTGAGCTTGAATTCAAAGCTACTCCAAAACATTTATCTTTGATTCATGCATGTACATGGTGAATTAAGGACAAAGCATTTGTAGACCTTAGAAGATAGCACAATTTCCACAATACTGTGAAATCTCTAGTTAAGTGGGATATTGTTTTAAGAGGTTATCCATTGCAGGAACTCCATTGTCACTATTCATAGTTGATTGTAGATTTAGGAACTTTGCCTCTTCCTTGCCTTCTTTTCTTTTTTTAATGACTGACCTATGCTAAGGTTCATTGCACATTGTAGAGCCAAATCCAATGACAAAATGGAGTCCAAGACCACTGTTTGAACCTACAACCAATGCATAACAACTCTTCCATCCAAGAAATCCATTTCAAGATCCAACTTCCATGCTTTGTAACTCATCTATAAGACCGCCTTGTGATTCCAAAAAATCACATCAAACAACTAAGATATTCTAAGCATTGTCAAGACCTGAAATTAGAGACCTTGGGATAGTGTTCTGCAATCTGATTGTGAAAGATTGTCTTTCAAGAGAGGTAGTGCACCCACGCACTGCCTGTGTTGAGAAGTGCATAAAAACACCATCAATAGTTATCATCATCAATCCATCATCATCTTGGGGATATCTTTCCCAATCCTTGTGTTGCTTAACACTATCCTTGCATTGTTGTGCATCCTCAACAATGTTATCATCATCAATCCTAATCAATCTTGATCAATCCAATCCTTGCATTGTTGTGTATCCTCAACAATTTTATCATCATCATCAATCCATCAATCAACCTTAGCTTGGTTTTCAACAAAATCCCAAACAGATCACTGATATCATCAGACACATCCATATCCAAAATGTCAAAATCATGCGAAAATCAAAAAACATCCAAAACATCAAAAAATCCAAAAACACTCAAAAAATTTGAAAAATGTCAAAAATATTAGAATCCAAACTACGTCATCTCTAAGCTTAAATGTAGGTAAGGCTAATATTTGATCAGCCCCCATGACATCGAAATCCAAAAACATCACAAAATTCAAAAATCAAAACATTTGTAAAATCTCAAAAACACCAAAAATAGCCTCAAAACATTTCAAAACATCAAAAACATCCAAATATTTGAAGAAATCCATCTATCTCATCTCGCTTGCACCCGTAATAATCAATCATCCATAATAAATTGATCGTCACCTTCATCCTTTAGCAAAAAAAATAGAAACAATCACAACAATCAGCAAAAGCAAGAGTCAATCATAAAATCAAAAGCAAACAACAAATTTTTAAAACAAAATAAAACTCTTGATCATTTTCAAACATGTTAGTCAAACTTATATCAATAGCCTATCAATCAACTTATGAAACCATCATCATCCTTTACAATGCATGTCCTAGGATATATCGTTTCGACAATGGGCATCATTTTGGATATCACCTTGGATCCTTATCCTATCAAAAACAAATCCCTTTGTGTAGAGATATGAAGAACATTGACTTGTTTGTGTACTTGATCTTTTCTTTCAATTTATCTTATTGCACTCATTCCAAGGACCTCTTGATGATATCCGAATGAAGGATTTAGAGAGATAGGAATGGGGCAACAATTATTATCATTTTGTCTGTTGTGCTTGTTGGACACTCTTGTAATATAACTTGGCAAATACTTGCTTTGTTAGGTACATCCTAGCAAGGTTTCCGTATGTTAAGTGTGAATAAAAATACTCCTATCTACTTGTCGAGTCAAATTCCATCGCACTAGGTACAATGCCATCCTAGTTCTTTATACTTTGATGCATCGTACCTATGTGTATTATCAAACATAAGGTAAGTAGCCCTTTTAAAATCCCAATCCTTGATAAGAAAATCATCATCTATCATCATCATTATCTCTAATAAACTCTTGCCAGATCATGGACTTGTTCGATCCTCTTATCATCATCTCATTTCCACGCTAACATAACATCACCAATGTATCCATCATGCATCCATCCTGCATCCGCAAACCATCAGTATTCTGCATATCATCTCACATGCATAATTATCATCATAATATAGATCTGTTAGTCTAAGCATCTCATAAATCATACATTTGCATAATCATAGCATATCACATCATCCATTATCACATCATATCATCAATTAAGTTGTTTAGGATAATATAGATTTGTTATTTTAAGCATCTTAAAATCATCTCATTTGCATCATCATCCATAACCATCCATTTTTGAACCTTTTTATTGTGATATCGACCCTCAAATCAAATCTTTTCGCTCGATCTCTCAAGGGGGCAATGTACCAATGTACTGTCTGCTGGGGCATCTGAAAAATTAGGAGTTTTTTAATTTTGATCGCTACAAGTTTATTCTTTGAACCAACACAATAAGTACATTGCTTGAAAGAGGGGCAAAATGTAGACACATGAAATTAACATCATCCACCCAATTCATGTTCATCTACTCACTAAATAAATCAAACGCAACAAATCTATTCACTAGGTAAATCAAGACTTTAATCCAATTCATATTTCTCCTTTTCTGATTTAAATAAATCAAATATTCGAGTCAAATTGGTCAAAACATCCTAATCATCATCCTAGCTAATTAATCCTGATTAAATCTAATCTAATGCATGTCACATCGTCTAGATTTTGTCACTTGCACAAATAAATCAATTTATTGATTTATTAAATCAGCATTTTCACTCAACATGGCATCTTCCCTCAAATTTGAATTCAAAGACAAGTTGAAGGGTACATCCAACAAGGCATTTAATAGGTCTTACATGTCTCTTACATGTCCCCTTGCAAAGGTCAAACTAAGCATTAACTCTCATTTTCAAATTTGATTTTCCCCCTCTTGGGCACATTTCCCAAATCTTGCACACTCCTCAACCACTCACAACTTGACAAGTGGCCTCTTCTCATTGGTGGATCTTTAGTCCCACATCCTCCATGTTTGGCATTCTTCTATCACTTTTGGCAATAAATAGAGCTCTCCTCTATTGATCAAATCCTCCACAATCTTAGCATTTCATCCACAAAGCTTATGCAAAGTCACTCTCTTCAAGTGAGAATTGATTTTGTCCACTCCACAACTCCATAGATCCACAAATCTCATGCAAGGTCACTCTCTTTAATTGAGAGCTAATCTTCCCCATTCATCATTTTGATCATCAACATATCATTTTCATATCACGAAGCTTAAGCAAGGGGTTGGGAAAGGGCTATTTTCCACAATAGCACCAATCCCCCTATGAGATGATGTTTGAGTAAATTAGAAATAGATTTCATGCTTATTTCATTTATAATTTCATGCTAGTTTAGTGATGTTATTGTTTCTTTTGCATTTGCTCAACAATTTCATAGAGAGAGTGATTATCTCATTTGTTCAACGTTGACAGATTTGTGCCATATTTGTCAATCTTTGATAAAATGAAAGGTAATTTCCTCTCACAAAACTAAACACAATAGAATTTTAATTTTAACAAAGATTACCCCATTTTTTTTAAATACCACTCTACTTCTCACCTAGATCGAAGGATATAACCAATAGAATTTTCACATAAACAAAATAATTAGAGTTAACATTTAGAAAAAAATTCATCGAATGTTTTCCTATTCCCAACAGAGAATGTTGAAAAAAGAAAAGAAAAAAAAAACTTATAGGACACCTTATCTGAAGCACCACAGCTCTTCTCCTTCGCAGTGGCTGCTCCACTTTAATCATAATAACTAAGAAAAATAGATCACACCTACAAACAACACAAAAACATAAATTGCACAGATACACAAAACACTTTTCGGAATAATGAGGTAAGGCGGTCAACCCTGGATACTCAGAATATTAAGATAACCATGGGTTTTACAGGTCTTCGTGTTACAATCCCAATGTCAAATACATGCGAAATCACCATACTCTTACATGCCATCCACTCATTCGTCTACTCGCCCAGTTTTCAATATTAACTGAAGCATTTTTTTGGAAATGATCTTAGATACTGTTGGTGAAATGGTAATGCCACGTCTCCCTTTTTTTATATTATTAAATATTAATTCATGAAATGTTAATGGCCTGGTTTTGAAATTACCAACAAATATTATAGTTACAGTTACAGGGCTGGGATCATGACAGTTGTCAAGGCAGAACTCAATAAGTAAATGAACTTTCAATTTATGTTAGAGTTTTATTTTATTATAGCTGCTAATTTTATTTTAGGTTAAAAATATCATTGCATTATAGTTGGATTATGATTATGTTAAAATTAATTTTTGCAATTTATTTGCGATGAAGTAATTTTTTATTTGCATATGTTTTATAAAATAAGTTTAAAGTGAGTAATTTTGTTATAAGGGATTTAGGTAGGGGTATCTTTTTATTCTTATATATATGAAGATGAATGGTGTAACTTAAAAATGTGTAATTTTTAAGTTAGAATGGAGTGAATTCCTTTTACTATTATATTCGTCATGTATGTTGTGACACAAATTGAACATATTTGCATATATTTGGAGTAATTTAGTCAAGATGAAGTAATTTTTTATTTGGATATATCTTAAAAATTAAAGTTTCAAGTGAGTAAATTTATTGTAAGGGATTTAAGTTGTTAGGGGTATCTTTTTATTCTTATACATATGAGGATGAATGGTGTAACTTAAAAAAGTGTAATTTTTAAGTTTGAATGGAGTGAAATTCTTTTACTATTATATATGTCATTGTATGTTGTGACATAAATTGAGTGAATGGTGTTTCATGATTGAAATGTATATTGTGATTATAATTAAATTATTTTTGGTTTACAAACCCGCAACCTTACTTTTATTTTCCACATTTTTATATTGGACAAATAAAAAACCTACTTCAATTCTAACACGTGAACACAATTTAATTCTAGTTACCATATTATGCTTCATAAAACTAAAGATAATATTTTATTCTTATGATATAATTGCTAATTGTAGGTTAGAATCCATGTTATGATGTAATTGGGTGGAGTGGGTTAATTTTAGTAGTATATAAATCAGATATGTTGTGACATAAATGAAGTGAGTGACATTGGATGATTGAAATGTATGCTCTAATTTCATTTAGATGAATGCTTTTCTTTGTTTACAGTATATGTCCAAATATATATATTTGAATAAATTGGAATGAATGTATATCAAAATATGTATTGCAGTTAAATTAGTTTATTGGTTGACAAACAAACAACCTTACTTTTATTTCTCACAATTTAATTCTAGTTACCATATTATGCTTCAGAAAAATAAAGATATTATTTTATTCTGATTATCTAACTACTATTGTTTTTATAGGTTAGAATCCATATTATGATGTAATTGGGTGGAGTGAGTTAACTTTAGTACTATATATATTAGACATGTTGTGACATAAATGAAGTGAGTGATTTGGGATGATTGAAATGTATGCTCTCATTTCATTTAGATTAGTTTATTGCAGTATATGTCCAAATATATATATTCGAATACATTGCAATGAATGTATATCAAAATATATATTGCAATTAAATTAGTTTATTGGTTGAAAAACACATAACCTTACTTTTATTTCTCACGTTGTGTATTGGATGAATAAAAAATGTCACTTCAATTATTATGGAATTTGAATAAATTGAAATTAATGTATATCAAAATATATAATGAAATTAAATTTGTTTATTGGTTGAAAAACACACAACCTTACTCTTATTTCTCATGTGGTGTATTGGATGAATCGAAAACATACTTCAATTCTTATGGCATTTGAATAAATTGAAATGAATGTATATCAAAATATGTATTTCAATTAAATTAGTTTATTGGTTGAAAAACACACAACCTTACTTTTATTTCTCACGTGGTTTCTTGGATGAATGAAAAACATCACTTCAATTCTTATGCCATTCCAATAAATTGAAATGAATGTATATCAAAATATATAATTCAATTAAATTAGTTTAATAGTTGATAAACACACAAGCTTACTTTTATTTCTCATGTGGTGTATTGATGAGTCAAAAACATCACTTCAATTCTTATGGAATTCAAATAAATTAAAATGAATGTATATGAAAATATATATTGCAATTAAATTAGTTTATTGGTTGAAAAACACACAATCTTACTTTTATTTTTCACATAGAAAAATTCACCACCACGACAAACTCACCACAATGAAAAATTCACCACAAGTAAAATTCACCACAAGCAATTCATGTCTTGGAAGCTTACTCTGAATTTTAAATACATTAGTCTGTAGTTTTAATCATACACTGAGGCTTCATAAGCTGCTTAGTCATCTTTCTTAATTTGACACTTGTTCAAATGGGTTGTCAAGTTTGTTGAGGAGTTTTCACAGATGTGTCAATTAGTTTTGACACATCAGACTATTTAGGGGGAAGCAATTCGCCACCAACTTACCTTTGAGAGTCCTATCCTCATTTCGTGGATAATGGTTGCTCATACCTTTTGTATCTATATATAGCTCTTTCACATAATTCATAAATTATTTTTTGCAAATTCATGTTGATTGTGCTTGATCAATCTTCTTGTCACATCCCGGTCAAAGGACCATATTTCATGTGGGAGTTGGCGATCGATGTAGATATATTAATGAGGTGTGGTCAAAGGATGGCCCTATGATGGGGGCAGTTGTCAGAGAAAATAAGAGGGATGACATGAGTATGGGTAGGTATGTAGGAGTGAAGGCTTGTATGCCACCATAACTACCATTTTCTACCATTCCATTAAGGTAGTATGGCATCCCTTATTCCAACAAAACAACCCCATTTTGAAGGAGGAGATTTAAGTTTATTTTCGTAACCATTTGGGGTAATGTTTTAGAACAAAATATGATTTAAAAGAAAGAAGATTCAACTTAGTGTGGAGAATTTCTAGAAAGAAAATGAGGAGACAACCTGACATAAATGAGAATGGGCTCAGTATGGTGGGGAGGTCATAGGGCATGAGTCATCCAAATGACAGGTCACAAGGGTATTCGGAAAAAAATCAAAAACCCTCCCATGATCCCTTCACTTTCTCATTCATTTTTGATTGGAAGGAAAGTAACATAAGTAAGGATAGAGAAAAGAAAGGAAAGGGATGTGAAGGTAGAGAGCACGAGCAGATGGAGGCGAAATAGAGATGGAAGTTTGGTTTATGCCATAGAAAATGAGAATATGAAAAAAAAGAGAGGAAGAATCGGCACAGCAGAAAAAAGTTGAGAGAAACGTGTAAGGCACAACATCAAGCAGGTTGAGACACATACTTTCCCTCAGAATGTGAAGCAGAGACGCATAGGGGAGAAGAGTGCAGAGGGCATATAGGCAGAGTATTGCACCCCATATAAATTGAAAACAACTTCATCAGGTGGTTTAAAGGTCTACCCAACAAAGGAATCTCAATGAAGATTGATTAAAAAAAGAGAGAGAAGCAAGGAAGGAGAAAATTGTGCACGAGGAGATGTGAGAAGAGAAATGGGAAGGGCATATGATGCTCAGGCATGAATTTTAGTAGAGAATATAAATGGATTTCAATTGAACAATTAGAGAAAGGTATAGGAAATGGGCAAGAGGTCAGAATGTGAGAAGGCTGAACAAGATCTGTAGTTCACCAACATAGGAGTAGGGACAACCACCTATCGGTTATAGATGAGTCATTTCTCTCTTCTTATGCTTAATATTTAAGTAATGCTTTCTCCATAATGTTTTTCACTAAAACATCATACTTTTTCTCTGCAACCTTATCAAAAATTTTGACTTATGAATTTTGATGTTAATGGTAGATTATAAGCGATGTATCAAATAAACATGAGTTAAATTGAAAAATCTGAGTTGTGAAAAGCTAAAAGGGATTATTGGGTAGACACCAATTTCATTATTACTGAAGCATCCATTAAAATATGCAAACACTAAACTTCATGGAGGGGTTAGTATTCCACAAATGCATCAAAATGCTCCTATGAAATACCTTGTAAATGCTTCAAAATGCAACAAATGATAAAAGAAGACTAAAAGCATCATGAAAACATTTAACAAGTACCTATTCCATAGTGGATTGGTGTCAAATGTACAAATGACCCTTTATGAAACCTTGCTCAAAAGCTAAAATGATGAAATGCAGTGGAGATGAAGAGAAAAATCAGTTCTCAAACCAAGAGAGTGACTTTGCATGAAAATTTTTTATGGATTGATGAAGATTAAGGCCTTCATTTATAGATTTTCTTTATGAGAGATTGGCCAAATGGGTGAATGTGGGACTAAAGATCCACCAATGAGAAGAGGCCACTTGTCAAGTGGTGATAGGCTTGAGGATGTGCAAGATTTGGGAAGTGTGCCCATGAGAGGGAGTTTCAAATTCAAATTTGAGCAATAAATTTTGAGAGGGGGACAAGAAAATGAGAAATAAATGTAATTTTGGAGGGACAAATCAACTTGTCATATTTTTCAAAATTGAGGGAATATTCCCCTTAAATTCCATGTTGAGTGAAAATGATGATTTTAATAAATCAATAAACTGATTTATTTGTGCAAGTGGCATAGTCTAGAGAATGCAAGTGGGTAAGATTAGCATTTAATCATGGTTAGATTAAATTAATGATGATTAGGTTAGTTTAACTTTCATGACTTAAATATTTGATTTATTTAAATTAGAAAAGGATGAAGTATGGATTTGGAGATTTAATTAAATAAAGTTTTGGTTTATTTAATTAAAGGGATGATGTTTGATTTATTTGATTAAAAGGTTGATGATAATGTTTATTTAATTTTGAATGAATGACCTTAGGAGATGGAAATTAATGAAATTACCTGATGAATGAATGAAGGTGAATCTGATTAATTGATGAATGGACGTAAGGTGATATCTAGTTTAGTTAATGAATGAACCTAATTGAATGCACAATGTTAATTTTGCATGTCTACATTTTGCCCCTCTTTAAAGCAATGTACTTGTGTTGGTTCAAAGAATAATCTTACCGCAATCAAAATTCAAAAAAATTATGATTTTTTCGAATGCCCCAATAGAAAGTACATTGGTACATTGCCCCCTCAAGAGATCGAGTGAAAAGATTTGATTTGAGGGTCGATCTCAAGATAAAGAGGTTCAAAATGGATTGTTATGGATGATGATGCAAATGAGATGATTTCAAGATGCTTAGAATAACAAATCTATATTATCCTAAACAACTTAAATGATGATATGATATGAGATGGATGAGATTGATGATGTGATATGTTATGATTATGCAATGGATGATTTATGAGATGCTTAGACTAACATATCTATATTATGATGATGATATGTTGTGATTATGCAAATGTATGATTTATGAGATGCTTAGACTAACAAATCTATATTATGATGATGATATGTTGTGATTATGCAAATGCATGATTTATGAGATGGTTAGACTAACAGATCTATATTATGATGATGATATGAATGCATGATGGATGCATGATGGATGAATTGGTGATGATGATTAACTATTCATGATGTGATGTTAGTGCGGAAAATGAATAAATTAGATGATGACAAGAGGATCCAACAAGCCAACATTATGAGAGATGATGATGAGAAATG
>VDFB02193867.1:533503310-533674969 GCA_007258455.2 Sequoia sempervirens
TACACATGTACATTTATGCATTTTATGTTCATAGTCAAGACATTAATATAGGACACTAATGTGAAATTTAGTGATCTCATACATGGATTAATATAGGACATTTTAATATTTATACTTTTCAAATTTAGTGATTTCATACATGATATACATGATATGTACATTCAATAAATAGCGATAATTACTCAATGAACTTATATAACTATGGTTCAAGTAGGAAAATTTCTTTCAATTATAAGATAATCCATTTCTTTTAATTCATCATTTTGTATAACATTCATCATCAAGGAATATGATGTTGGTTTCCAAGAGCTAGTGTTTACGATTAGTACCTAGGTGGATAGTGTTGTGTGGTCTCACAACATGCATGTTGCATTTGAAAGGCATGGGGGCCATGGTTAGCATGACAATGTGTGCTTCCTAATTGAATCAAAAAAGTTTAAAGAACCTATTTTTGTGATAAATTCACTTGTGGAGGTGTTTAAAACAATTTAAATCAAGAGTAGACTTGTTTTTAAGAATTTTAAGTCTTACAAAATCGAGACTTTTATCTTAGCACATTCCACATTTGGTAAAGTTAGGTTAGGTAGCCGAGTATAAGGCTAGACAAAGAATTTCTTATGTGACCTAATTTACCGTAGGTGATAAAAAAAAGAATTACCAAAGATTGGACCCAAAATTTATATTAAACCATATATGTCAAAAATTGTGAATTAAAAGTAGTATTGAATCAGATTTAAAAGTATAGATGGATAATAGGTAGTGGATAGTAGGTAGTGATAGTATTTTCTCACAAAAAAGAGAAGTCAAAATCTTGGAATAAATGTCTAAAATATATCTCTCTAGAGCCAGATAAGCAAAAATGATTAGGAATTATGTAACTTTGTGAATTCCTTAAAATTCTTTAATGATCAAAATCTCAAAGATGCTAAAAGTGCATCAATTAGGTAAATCAAAAGGCTTGATTTGGTATAAATAATGGATGAAACAAGGTTATGTCTTAATTTATTGGGATTTTAATTTTGATGCAATTAAGTGCAAAGTAATACAATTTTTTAGTGCAAAAAATTCTAAAGGATATAGAGGTGGAGTTGAATGTCGATCTAGCAGTGAATGTTTTTCCTAATCCAAAAGTAGATGATTTTTTTTATTTCATTCATGATATACATGATAGACATGATATGTACATTCAATAAATAGCGATAATTCCTCAATGAACTTATTCAATTCATGTCAATCAATAATCAATCAATAAATCATAATTTACAAACAAAAGCAATCTATTTATATACCAAAAAGGATAAAATTTTAAGAAATAAACAATACCATGGAAGATTAGAGAATAAAAGCATTAATAAATACTATAAATAATAGTCCATCTAACACTAATTTATAAGTTGTCAAAACAAATAATGACGTCTTAAGGGGGTGTCTAAAGGAGTCATAATAGAACATCTTAAGGGGTTATAATACATCTTAAGGGGATGTCTAAAGGGGTCATAATAGAACGTGTTAATTAAGGGGATGTCTTAAGGGGTCTTAAGGGGTTGTCTAAAGGGGTCATAATAGAATGTGTTAATTAAGGGGATGTCTTAAGGGCTCTTAAGGGGATGTCTAAAGGGGTCATAATAGAACGTGTTAATTAAGGGATGTCTTAAGGGGTCTTAAGGGGATGTCTAAAAGGGCTCAAGTAATAGAACGTAAGTTAATTAAGGGAAGGTCTTATGGGTCTTAAGGATGTCTTAAAGGGGTCATAATAGAATGTGTTAATTAAGGGATGTCTTAAGGGTCTTAAGGGGATGTCTAAAGGTCTTATACTAGAATGTGTTAATTAAGGGATGTCTTAAGGGTCTTAAGGGGATGTTTAAAGGGGTCATAATAGAACATGTTAATTAAGGGGATGTCTTAAGGGGTCTTAAGCGGATGTCTAAAGGGGTCATAATAGAATGTGTTAATTAAGGGGATGTCTTAAGGGGTCTTAAGGGGATGTCTAAAGGGGTCATAATACAACATGTTAATTAAGGAGATGTCTAAAAGGTTCATAATAGAACAATAATGTATGCATGATATTTAGTGCATTATAATACCATAAACATAAAAGTTTTCAAAGTAGGAAAACATGCACATTTAAGAAACAAAATATATAGAATATTGATTTGATACATAGAAGTACATAGAGTATGTTTAATTTTGTAAGTATGTATGTACATATATGTCATCTCAAATCAATGCTTACAAAATTTTGATATGCCATCTCAAGAACATCTCAAACTCATGGCCCTAGAATGTAGTAGGTCTTCACACCACCTTATATAAAAAAGGTACAAGCAATATCAATGAAATCATCAAAACATACATATTTTAATTTATATAAAATTATCTATATGTACAAAACTCAAGTACCTGCATTTAAAAGTATTCCACACATGTTTGTAGGTTGAATCTAGACATCCTCTCCGTTTTGTTTCAAAGTATGAGATGAATGCAATGATGGCTCTAGGATACAAAAAATGACAATATATCAATTTTAACTATTAATGTCCAAGCAATATCAATATGTAATCAAAACATGTATTTAAATATAATTTAACTAATAATTACTTGTTTTTACCAAGCATTCCATGTTGTCTAGGTTGAATCTACATGGACTAGATCCTTTTTGTGATTATGCCTTAAGGATGTATAAAAGGACAATTTAAATCAATTTCAACTAATAACACACTTGACCAATGTTGAAACATGTATTTAATGTATTTAAAAGGATTTGAAATAAAACTAAAACTATATTTACCTGTATTTACTTACTCCATTGTACCATCTACATCCTCTCTTTTTTGTAATGCATCTATGATTGCCTCATGCTCTTCCATAGAAATTGAGCATAGCAATTTTTTTAAAGGTCTTCCACGATACCGCTCTAGTTTTATATTTTTTGCCACCACCAAATGTGAATAATGCATAATATTTTTATGTGTTTCATAGTCTCAATGCGTGTAGACCATTCTTTCCTGCATTTTCATAGCCAAGTGCCAACAACAACCACCACCAATTCTATTGGAAAACATGCTTTCAAAAACTATCATCAAATAAGTTCTCAAAATTTTCTTAAGGATCAAAGATCTTGTTCTAAAAAATTCTGCTTAAGGATCTAAACTTGTTATCATTTGAAATTTGCTTAAGGAGGTGTCTTAAGGGGATCACCATACATGTTGGATAATGAAAGCTATCATCATCTTCTCGAGGTGTTATCAACTTATGTTTACTTTCCACACAACGATCCAACCAATATTCTATATTTTCTCATCATTCCCCTTAGGTGCAATAACAAAGATACATGTCCCTGGCCAACAAAATTCAATTTAATAACTTGTGCATATCCATATAAATAATTTAGTATTACAAAATAACTTTAATAAAGTGAAATAAAATAAAATAAATTGAATTAAAAATTACCTTCTTGTACAAGGTCTCAAACACGGTCATAATCTTCGTGATGCAAACAATTGATCATTTTCTTCAATAGTTCTTTCATATTGATTATGTGCTTCCTCAGAGGGTGTCAATGATCTTTGGTTCCCACCGCTCAACCCACTCAGATTTTCACAAGCTTCCCAATCTCTTGAGATACAAAAATGGAAAAAACATGCAAGCTCCCTTGTCCAAATAGTCCATGTGCTTGTTGTCGCACTCCTAAATGAATTCCATTTAGTAGATCCACTAATTGTCTCACAATCAACTCTAGATACAATGTTCTCTTCTTCCACCAACCAAAAGAATTGATGAATTGTGAATTGTAGAGTAATCACTCGAACCAGGTGCAGATAATCTTCTATTACACCAATCCACAATCTCATGTACATTTTTAAATTTTACTGAATCCTCGAATTTTAATTGTTCTCTAGCAAGAATTATTTTGACACATGCACCAGCTCCATCATGTTCTCCTTTACCATGCCCAGCTTAAAAAAAACCTCCATATATATTGGACATTAAGTTCCTTGTGAACCCTACTTAACCAATAGAAAATTCTAGCATTTTTGAACTACCCCGTACAATTATCTGACCATATGAGGTGTTCTTTCATATGGATTCCTCTTTCTCTTAAATTTATATAAAATATACTAAAACAATATTGAACAAACTCATGAGTGTAACTGTTGTCACCAAATAAAAAATGATAATTCCCTCAAACTTTGAGTCCCTCGCTAATATCTACATGTCTATAAACAATATGGACAAACATAGCTACTTGCACTCAATTATAATATTGAGATTGAATTTCCACTTGCGTAGCAAGAGTAAAATTATTGGAAAATCAACCACTCAAAGTATAGTACCAATTGGAAATGTGTTTCTACATGCGATAAATTGGCCATCAAGCCATCGAGCATGTTCAAAGTGCATGACATATTTTGGTACAATTTTATTCTTAAATTCACTCATAAATGCATGCACACTAACTTTTTCTGTAACTAAATCACAACGCTTTCCTATTTTTCCATCTTTTAAAGAATAGTGAACATTCCTAAATCTTTTGAAATCTACTAATTGTTGTCCAAAATCATGATCAACACTTTCATGCAAACAAATTCTTAAAAGTGAAAGATTTCCACAGTTAATGCATTGTCCAGAAATACAAGAACTTAAATAAAATAATTTATCATTAGATTTTTCACAAAACAAACCTAAAATAAACTCTCTTATTGCTTCAGGTGGCATATCAATACCACAATCCTATCTAATCATGTTAGTATGCAAGGTACAAAGTATATATCAAAAAACATCATAAAATAACAAAATTGAACATGTATTTTACAACAACAAGATATTGTTTATTAATTTTTACATACCAGGGTTTACATTTTTCCAAAGACCTTTGAATTATTTCAATTACAAAATTTTCTATAAAATTCAGTTTGTGTTGTATCTAATAGGTGTTTTGGGTGAGGATCGCAAACTTTGGACCCAACCCTTAATTTTAAAACATCTCTAGCATTAGATGAAACCCTAGTATTATCATGCCAATATTTTTTGATCAAAGATTTAATTTCACAATTCAATTTTATATCAGACCTCGGTAGTCATCCACTAAAACTCCAACATTGATTGATAGGATCATTTTCTATACTTTCTCTTCTTTTTGCCACTCGTAGTAATGTTTTAGGATTTATTTTTAAAACTTCACTAATATTGTTTACCATTCTTTTATTTAAATTTGCTTTGTTAACTATAGCAGTAGTTATAGCTCTTCTTGCTACGTTTTTATCTTTAGATCAACTATTTTTCCCAATAAATTGAATGCCACTAGCAACAGTAGACATAGCATGTTTTAATGATTGATCTTTTCTTTTTGGTTTAACATAAAAGCCTAACCTATTCATTACTTTCCTCATTTTTTGCATTATCATCAATTGCATCATTAATTGACATTAAAATTGTAGGATTTGAGAATACAAATCCACAGAACCCAAAGAACACCTGCATGCAAAAAACCTGTCACAGAGAAAGAGAGAGAACAAAATAAGGGTTTTGGCTCTGACAATGTGCAAGATGTATTATCAGAGAAAAAAATGAATCAAGAAGTTAATACAATACAAGAGATTAATCCTTATAAAAGGAGATCAACACCGAAAGGAAAACCTAACTCTAAGGTGAGTGCATTTAATAATTAATATTAATTATTAAATGACTAATATATGTGCATAAAGTGAAATCTTAAGAGCAGAGTAAAGTTAATTAATTACTTTACTCTAACATCCCCCTTAAGATGAGCTACAATGCAGCTACAAACAATGCAGAAGAAAGCAAAGGAACTACAATGCAACTGTGGGTCCCAAAAACATGGCCTGATTAGGTACCTGAATACAACCAAATCTCTATAAAGTGGAGAAATAGAGAAAACCTCATGGTAAAAAACTCTACTCCAAAAGAGAGAAAAGAAAGGAATGAAATGCACTAATGAAAGAAGGATAGGAGGTGGATTACATGATACCCCCATAGACAACTTCTATCATATAAGTACATATGCAATGGTCTCCATAGGAGAGACAGAAAGAGAGAAGAAGGCCCCCCACAATGAAGAAACTCCTGTCACAATGGTAGATGCTTGATGTAGAATCCAAAAGGAGATCCTAAAATGGAAAATGATATTCCTCCCCTTAGGAAGAAACAGATCCAAAGAACGATGTCAAAGAAACCCTATGAAGAGTGATGAACCAATTTGTCTCAAGATGTGTGCCATGATAGGATGCTGAAGAATCTCCATGTATGAACTAAAACAAATGATGTCAAATCCAAACAAATGTGGAGAATCCTAAAATGCAACCTCTGAATGCAATGATAATAGTGGGCATACAGTGATAACTTGACTATCAAGGTAGAGGTGATGAATGTCCTCAAAATAATCCTCCAAATCTGTAATATAGGACTCAACAAACAAGAAAGATATGTCTGCAAGATAAGAGTCCAAAGTAGCTATGTCTGGAAGGTGAATGATGCCCTACTACACTAAATCAGGAACAACAGGAGATGCTGATGAAGTCTTAGTCTAAGAATAGGAATAATGAGACAAGCCTCTGATTCATCGGAATATGTAAGGGTGTCTAAATACTCAAGTTCCTTTAAAGTATCATTATCAAAGGGTGCATTCTCTCTCCAAGCAATGGGTAAGAGACAATCTAAACTAGGATCCTCTAGGAATGGAGAGAGATTGGGGTCTCCATAGATCTCCCAAAGACGTGTCCAAAGTGGGTGGGTACAATCAATGTCCGATATAGCCCACACAGTGTCATCATCAACACTAGACCATATAAGTCCTACTATGTGATCTCTAATGATATTCCAAGCTATTTTTCCCTTTGAAGTGGTTGGTTCAGGTACGAGATCATACAAATAAGAAAAATATTAAGCCACCTACAATGTGTAAGTATGCCCTTTGCCCATGACTCATAATTACCCTGTTCCAGAATTACAACTGAAGGGTGAGTAAAAAACCCATTATAACTCTTCAAATTAAAACATCTAAGAAAATTGACCTTACAACATGTAGATCAAATTAATATGACCCATCCCACGCAAACAGAACCCATGTAGGTGCCAGAATATCCAAGTAATTGAGCAAAGTGTAAAAACACACAAAGCTAAATAAAATTTACTTGGTAAAGTTTTATGATGAAATAGACTACAGATCTAGAAAGATCACAGAACACCTTCTCGACACCTAGTCCGCTTGCACAAAATGGAGTTTTGAATGCAAAGATATGCCTCGGAATGAGAAAACAAGTTCTA
This sequence comes from Sequoia sempervirens, assembly GCA_007258455.2. Classification (NCBI taxonomy): domain Eukaryota; kingdom Viridiplantae; phylum Streptophyta; class Pinopsida; order Cupressales; family Cupressaceae; genus Sequoia; species Sequoia sempervirens. The sequence continues at coordinate 533,510,595 of VDFB02193867.1, forward strand.
ACTTTGACCGCAAAAAGATCAGAAACGGAAAATTCGTGAAGACAACCATCATGATTGAACACCACTGAACCAAATTTTCCAACACCTATTTTGTTTAAAAATCTGGATTTAAAAAATTCTGCATTTTACACTCTGGATGAAGTGTTGCTCAAAAAGGTTTTAAAAATTTGCAATGCCCCTTGCTGGCTGGAGATCTTTGGCCCTGGTCGATGGACGCACTGTGGGCTGGCAAATTTCAGGTGTTGGGCGTGTGGCCCCCGGTTCTCAAGATGTGACCCTACCGCTTGTAGGGTAAGCTCCTCAGTGGGATATCGTCACCATGCGCCGTGGCGCCGCAAGGTGTACTCGCGAGCGGTGGCGCTGGGTGGGCGGTGCTATGGCGCCCATCGGGCGAGCTTGGTGGGCGGTTGTTGTGGAGGCTCCGCTTAGTTGAGCGGCCGAGGGTGGTTACACTGTACAATTTCTGGCCGTGAGGTGGGCGGCCCTAAAAAAGAACTCCGGGCAAATAAGCAGAAGTGAACCAAAAATTGGTTTTTAAATTTTTTTTTTTTTTTTTGAAATCTTTTGGATCCTTGACGATGTGCCCGGAGCCTTTGTTACAAAATTTTTGGGGAAATTTTTTTTTGCCTTCTAGTTCAACTGTGTCTGAATTGGACATATTTTATATGAAAATAGGGGTTTTTGGACGTTGTGAGCTCAACGGTGAAATCCGTTTGAGCTCAAAGTGCACCAAAAAAAAGTACCCCTATTCCAAATAAAAAGGAACACAAACACAGATCTGATGCAACCAAAACCTAGATCTCTAAATCTTTCAAAAATTGAACAAGCTACAGCAGATTTAGCTCTGAGACCATGTAAGATTTGAGAAATACAAATCCATAGAACCCAAAGAACACCTGCATGTAAGAAACTTGTCACAAAGAAAGAGAGATAACAAAACAATGGTTTTAGCTCTGAAAATGTGCAAGATGTATTATCAGAGAAAAAATGAATCAAGAAGTTAATACAATATAAGAGATCAATCCTTATAAAAGGAGATCAACAATGAAAGGAAAACCTAACCCTAAGGTGAGCGCATTTAATAATTAATATTAATTATTAAATGACTAATATATGTGCATAAAGTTAAATCTTAAGAGGAGAGTAAAGTTAATTAATTACTTTACTCTAACAGAAATGCAAATTTTTTATGATAAAAGAATTTGGTGTATATTCTATTTGCATGTGTTCTTATTTGCCTCCAAGAAATTTGACCAGGAAGATTATTGAAAACACCACTTCGAATTTTAAAAAAAAGTATTTTCACTAAATTCAACATCACATCTCTAGGATTTTCATCTTCATTTTCATCAACAAAACAGCTTTTCATTTTTAGTTTCCATTTTCATTTTCATTTTCATTTTCATCTTCATCTTCAAGCTTTCATTTTCACCTTCATCTCTCATTTTCATTTCATTTTCATTTTCATTTCTATCTCTCATTTTCATCTCTACTTTCATTTTCATTTTCATCTTCCTTTTCATTTTCATTTTCATTTTCACCTTCATTTTCATTTTCATTTTCATTTAAAATACAGGTAAGAAAATGATCATTTTGATTTTCACTGGCAACAAAAGATTTTTCTTTTTCGTTTACAACAAATTCTATAAAAGGTTCATCTCTCTGAATATAGTCAATGTCAACATCATTAAGTCCAACATTTTGTAAAACTTCTACATACAAATTTACCATTTCACTAACATGTGGATTTGAAGACGTACCTGGATTTGTGCATATTGAAACATTCTCCATAGCATTCAAAGAGGGATTTGAAGACAGTAGGACTTGTTTGTATAATCATATTCTTATCCAAATCGACTCCTTGCAAATTAACTTCATCTACAAAAATAGTATCTGGTCGCATGCACAAAAAGGATATGAAAATCACAGTAAAAACCTATCCTGGGAATTGGACATTCCAACAGGTACCTAATATCTCTTTATGGACATTCATTTACTTGTCAAACCAGGGAACGTATACTTTGAATGGAGTAGCACAATATATGCAGTAAGAACTAGTTTCAGTCACAACTTAACAGAAATAAATACTTGGAAATAATTCTATCTATGCTAAAGGAAGGTAATGCAAAGTTCTCTTAACTCAACCATGATTTAACCAAAGCAAAAATCATAACAGTTATGACTGAGACACAAACTATGAACTGGCCTTATGCTGCAGGAACAGGCACAGGGATGGATTCCCGATGCTGCAGGAACAATATAAGACTAGGTTTGTACGAAAACTGCAAAGATGAAATCTAACTGATGATCAACAGAAAAAGAATAGCTAACTAACTAGCTACAGATACTTACTAAGTGGGCCCCCTTAGCAAGCATCTACTAATTATGCAAGTATTGAACTTAGAACTTCATCACACTTTATTCATAAACTTAGAATGGTATACATTGCTTTGTTGATATGAAAACTAACAAAAAACTTTGTCTCTTGTCATACAGATTCTTCTTTTTATTATTATCATACTAAATCTTACATGATATCTTCTATCTCCCTATCACTATGCTTCTATCTTACTTCTAACCTTCTTCTACTCACTTGCGCATGAGGAGCACTTACTTAAAGTTAGGAGAACAACTAACTAACTAACCCTAACAAAGAAGGACGTGGAAGTAAAATGTATCCCAAAATCTAGGAACAGACTTCATAAATGAATTTATCCGTTCAACTCGATCCAGAGAGAATCTAGTGCTCCACTCTTTCCAGATTGACTGTCATTAAAAATCCTTCCCAACAGTTTCGGTCAAGAGGTCTTTGCCAGAGCTTCCTCGAAGTCGTGTAGGAAATAGACTTTACTGCAAGGCCAAGATCGGCTATGCTTGACTCGATCATACTTTCTTCAACAACTGTGAAACACAAGGTAATAGATGCGAAAGAAAAGGCACATGGCACATACACAATATTCATTTATTATTCACATATTTAAATCTATTTCATCATTCAAAAACTATATGCGATATACCAGTCATTTAGGCAAATTTCAAATCCAGGTAATAAATATAGATAAGACAAATACTAGGATAGGGCTATAGGAAACATGAAAGTGTATTGCTACAGGATATCCCAATAAAAGGTTTTAAAAGAGTTTAAACAACCATGAATAGCAAAAGTAAAGGTATTAAAAGTTCATCATGATATCCAACTATGAGCACATTTTGGGCTCATCATTTGCCCCCTACTTAGCCCAATGCTGGCCCTTTAGCATTAACTTTCCCGGTGGTCTCTCTGAAATCAGTGGTTGCAGCATGACTATGAAATGGAGTTTCAAACTTGTAATAAAATCCTCTGAAAGTCTGCCACCTTTCATACCTACGAGCTTCTAAATCATCATTAAGATTTGTAGCCTGGTAAGGATAAAGGGGCTACATTAGCATAGGAGGTCTAAATGTCAATGGCAACCATAGTTCAAACCTCTTTTGAAGTCCTAACTATATATATCTGCTTGATTGTTTAAGAGATGTTGTGAAATTGAGGGGACTATGAGGCTCGGACCTTCTTAGCTCAACAGTTAATTTTTCCCACCTTTTCTCAATTCTGCTGTATGACAGTCTCCAAAACGAATATGGTTGTTCCTGAAATTCATCGTATACTTGTTTCTTGAGATCAAATATTTTCATCCTGGCTGTATTATTATGAATGCCATATGCCAGAGTAAACCAGGTTTTGAACATTGCATGGGGGTCTAAACTTTCAGGGCATAATGGAATAGGCTCATTCCTTTCGGCTTCCTCATATGTTTCCCATTACCTACCATAATTTGCTTCATTTGCTTCCCATGACATAAATGATCTCCAATGGATGTCACCAATATACATAAGAGGATTCTATTCTGTTTCAAATGGAATTAAAAAGGCATGTAAACAGAATTCACACAGAGAATTTCTTAACCAATTAGGGGCTGCCTAGTATGCGTCGTAGAATTCTTTAGCATTGTGAAGTATAGGATTTTGATTTCTAGAAATTATCATTAGTTGGAACCATAAGATTTGTTCTTTAAGGCACATAGCATAAACTCTGGGTGGTGGTCTGCATTCCATAATCTGACCAGTTACTTTTAACATTTCAGCCATTTTCCCTTGTAACTCAAGAATTTCCTATTTCTGACTTTCAATTTCCTTTTTCAGTTTCTTCTTTTCTACCTCCCATAGACTTTGTTGCATGTTGGTCTGGGCTAGGTGTCAGAAATTCAGGGTTTTCAATGTAACTGGTTTCCAATTAGCTTTGACATATTCCAAAAACTCAATAAAAAATGTCTTCTAAACAGCAATGGCTTGAAAAGTTGCAGGGGAAAATGTAGCTTCACTGGCCACATCTAATTGTTTAGTCTGTTCTTGCTCTTGCTACAAGATGAATTCTTATTGTTGTAGTGGAGAAGACTGTGCTTCCTCTAAAATCTGCATAGCAGCGGTAGCCAAGTCATCAAGACTTGTACCCCTTTTTCATTATGCTCAATTTCCTTTGTATCAATTTGTTCCTCTTCAGGAATGAATGAACTCTGTGTAGCACTCTCAGACACATTCTAAGAAACATCAAATTCAAACTCTACGAACTCTTCTAAAATTACAATAACCTTTGGTTGAGGTGAAGCAGGGGAGGTCTTACATTGTTTCCTTGTGGAAACTCTTCTTGGCACCGGTGCGGCTGTAGGAGGTGTTCCTGTAGCCTTCCTCTTTTTGGACTGTCTAGAGGGTTTTTCCTTGCTAGAGGATGATGGTGAACTAGTGATAGCCACAGGTGTTATTGTAGGAGAGATGGTTGCAGGGGAAGATGCTGCAGGAGAAGGGCATTGCCTTTTCAAAGAATGAGGGTCAGACTCTGGGGTTTGTTCCACCCTAGATGACTCTCTTGCCTTTGTTTTTCCCTTCTCTCTCCTAGTGGTACACCTAGTTTGTACCCAGGTAGAGGATTCTGGTGTGAGAGCTACAGGAGAAGATGACCCTTGCCATGTTCTTCTACTGGTAGAGGTAATTTCTTCTTTCTTTTTCTGAGGCCATGGGGTAAGTACCCAAGGGGGTTCTAGAATTTGCAAGCTCTTTTGGGCAACAAATTGTTGCCAAAAAAGAGGTGAGACATCTCTCAAAGAGCATTCAATCAATAATTTGATAAGGCCATGGTGAGCAATAGAATTATCTTTCCCCTGTTGGGTTTCATGGGCACTTTGTTCCATAAATTTTAACAAGAAGTTCAGAACATTTGCAGCTAACCCATGACTCATATGACTTAACAATTTGAAATGGTAAGAATGCAAGTAAGAGAAATGGCCTTCACAGGTTAAATACTTGATTATGTAAGCAACATATTCTGAATAAGGATGAGGCAATGATACTCTCTTGCATCCCTACTTGGAGACTTCCAAAGGTCCATTAGTGGGTATTGAAAATTCAGCCCTTGTAGAGGCAACATCGGAAGAAAAATTCTCTCCAATAGCTAGAAGCCCGATTACTTCAGCAATTCTTTCTTTAGTTACAACAACCGTAAGACCCCATACAGTAGCCTCCCCTTCAGAAAGGGTTCTCAAAAATTCACCAGCAGCCTCCTCATCGAAAGCATTTAAACTTAAAATGTAATTTAACCATCCACAGAGGCTAAATGCCTAGACTATTTAAGGATTTTGCAATAATAACTCATGAGCTACAGGCTCATGTCGCACCAGTTGCCCACCCATGTTCATAATTTTTCCTTAGCTGAACTCAACTCCCTACTGAAAATTCAAAAAAATTCCTCTGTTTCCCTTTCTGTTATGTTCTTTTTTTTTCTGTCGTGCCATCACATTTCTCTCTTTTCCAAAAATAAACTTTTTGAACAGGCAGTTTTGATTGTAATTTACAAGAAAAATATGCAATAAAAAAGACATGCGATCATATTTGGAAAGTACTAGAAAAATAATAAAGAAAGGTTATCTGAGCAGTTGTGGCAGCGGTGAAAAGATAGGTTTAAAAAGTGGATTACCCCACCCTCTACTTAGAGTATGACATGTGTCCTCACATGTACTAAAGAATAGATAGAGATTAGGTAATAATGACTGATATAGACATAGTAGTAAATGAATAGAATAAAATAAATCAAATATGCGATAACAAAATATATGGTGTACCTTCGATAAATGCGTGTATATGTTAAGAAAGATGACGGCTTCAGCATGAGTTGACAGTTGGGAATGATATCATAATTAAGGGTGATGCGGATGAATGAGGTGGATGGGTGACATGGGCGGACGAGATGAGTGGATGGAATGGATGGATGGGATGGATAGATGGAAAGAATTTGATCCCCAGCAACAGTGCCAAAATTGGTCGTGGCCACAAAAAGGATATGAAAATCACAGTAAAAGCTATCCTGGGAATTGGACATTCTAGTAGGTGACTAATATCTCTTTATGGACGTTCATTTACTTTTCAAACCAGGAAACGTATACTTTGAATGGAGCAGCACAATATATGCACTAAGAACTAGTTTTAGTCACAACTTAACATAAATAAATACTTTGAAAGAATTCTACCTACGCTACAGGAAGGTAATGCAAAGTTCTCTTAACTCAACCATGATTTAACCAAAGCAAAAATCATAACAGCTACGACTGAGACACAAACTATGAACTGGCCTTATGCTATAGGAACAGGCATAGGGATGGATTCCCGATGCTGCAGGAACAATATAAGACTAGGTTTGTATGAAAACTTCAAAGATGAAGTCTAACTGATGATCAACAGAAAAAGAAAACCTAACTAACTAGCTACAGATACTTACTAAGTGGGCCCCCTTAGCAAGCATCTACTAATTATGCAAGTGTTGAACTCAGAACTTCATCAAACTTTATTCATAAACTCAGAATGGTATAGATTGCTTTGTTGATATGAAAACTAACAACAAACTTTGTCTCTTGTCATACAGATTCTGCTTTTTATTATTATCATACTGACTCTTACATGATATCTTCTGTCTCCCTATCACTATGCTTCTATCTTACTTCTAACCATCTTTTGCTCACTCGCGCAAGAGGAGCACTTATTTAAAGTCAGGAGAACAACTAACTAACTAACCCTAACAAAGAAAGACGTGGAAGTAAAATGTATCCCAAAATTGAGGAATAGACTTCATAAATGAATTTATCTGTTCAACCCGATCCAGAGAGAATCTAGCGCTCCACTCTTTCTAGATTGACTGTCATTAAAAATTCTTCCCAACGGTTTCGGTCAAAGAGTCTTTGCTAGAGCTTCCTCAAAGTCATGTAGGAAATATACTTTATCTGCAAGGCCGAGATTGGCTATGCTTGACTCGATCATACTTTCTTCAACAACCTGCGAAACACAAGGTAACAGATGCGAAAGAAAAGGCACATGGCACATACACAATATCCATTCATTAATCACATATTTAAATCTATTTCATCATTCAAAAACTATATGCAATATACCAGTCATTTAGGGAGTCAAACGGGGTAATAAATATAGATAAGACAACACGATAGGCTGCAGGAACATGAAAGTGTATTGCTACAAGATATCCCAATAAAAGGTTTCAAAAGAGTTTAAACAACCATGAATAACAAAAGTAAAGGTATTAAAAGTTCATCATGATATCCATACTATGAGCACATTTTGGGCTCATCAGTATCCTCAATGTTTTTATCTTCAATAGTTGTTGAATTGGTTGCTCCAACATCATTCATTGATTTCATTCTCATTCTTTTTTCTCTTTGTCTTTGTCTCTCTTTTTCCCTGTTTGCTTCAACTTCTTGAATCAATGTCTTCCTTCTTTTATTACGAGCTTTATCTCCCATGATTATAAAATTCTCAAGCACAAATGAATGTTAATAGTGAAATTCTTCAAAATATTCAATCCAAATTGGAAGTTGAATACATATTAAGACAAAATTCTTCCTCTCGTGTTCGTCAAAACAGGTAAAAAACTACCACAATTCCACTTTAAAAATTAAGTTCTGACCTATAAATACAATAACTTATGAAAAATCATTCATTTTTAGTGCTCTCGGCCATACATGCAAGTTGCAGACTTCATAAAACTTGTGCACAGTGAATTTAAATCATATAAACGGGATCCAGTTAATAACACGGGATCCCGCTTCAAATGAATCAGGATCCTGATTATAAAACAGGATCCCGTTTATGCATAAGCGGGATCCAATTTCATAATCGGGATCCCGTTCATCGACTTCGAACATTGGAGTCGTTGCCTAGTGAACATGATCTCGTTTATGAAATAGGATCCCGTTACACTGACAACGGTCGAAATGTGGTTCAAACGTAATGGGATCCCAATTAGTAAATAGGATCTTGTTTATCCATTTTATAAGCAGGATCCCATTTTTTTAAAATTTGAATTGCCTTTTGCATTGTGCTTGGGTTTTTGCTTAGGTTTTTGGTTCAGGAAAAGCATTGGAAGTCTGAACCTCAACCTTCAACCTGGTTTGACCTGCAAGTTGAAGGTCCTAACAATGTCAAAGAAAAATACCAACTTTGGACATATGGCTGACGACCTTTTTTGTAGAATTTTCTGATGAAATTAAAACCCATTTTAGATGAAACAATGCAAATTCTAAATATGTAATTTTTTTAATTGATTATTTTTTCTATTTTTCAATTAATTTCTAATAAAATTGGTCCATAAACTTTCAATATCAGAGTTTTTTACTATTTTAATAACTTTTGATCAACATAACATTTTCACAAACGGATTGCACGAGAAGAAAACTTTAGACGATTCTTTTCAATTTAAAAAAATCAAAAAATGATAAGTTTAGGTCATCTTATGCATGTCATACACAACAATTTTTCAAAATGACAAATCTGCCTAATAAAAATTTAACAAAAAAAAAATATTCAATAAAAAAATACCAAAAAATATCAAGAACAAGCTTTAGTGAGTCATAAAACTTATCCCAACAGGATTTAGAAAAATATGATAATTTAAGTCAAAATATGAATGTCGTACACGTGCATGGTATGGTAAAAAAAATGACTTTTAAATAGTGGTTTTTAGAAATGCCTATTAAAACTCAATTTGTACAATCTGGGTATTGAAATAAATTACATATTTGGAAACTAGACTCTGAGCACTACATTTTATGATACATTTTATGATTAGTGAATTTTTTAAAGATTTCATTTCTAAGTGCTTCAAATTTTAAGGTCAAATCTGTCAAATGCTGAAAACCAGATAAAACACTTCCACTTTTTGGCCAAAAGGTAGACTCAACTTCTTGCACACACCCCATTCACCTTCATTCATTAATCAGGTAATTTCATCAATTTCCATCTCCTAAGGTCATTCATTCAAAATTAAATAAACATTATCATCAACCTTTTAATAAAATAAATCAAACATCAATCCCTTTAATTAAATAAACCAAAACTTTATTTAATTAAATCTCCAAATCCATATTTCATCCTTTTCTAATTTAAATAAATCAAATATTTAAGTCATGAAAGTTAAACTAACCTAATCATCATTAATTTAATCTAACCATGATTAAATGCTAATCTTACCCACTTGCATTCTCTAGATTATGCCACTTGCACAAATAAATCAATTTATTGATTTATTAAAATCATCATTTTCACTCAACATGGCATTTATGGGGAATATTCCCTCAAGTTTGAAAAATATGACAAGTTGAGTTTTCCCTCCAACATTGCATTTATTTCTCATTTTCTTGTCCCCCTCTCAAAATTTATTGCTCAAATTTGAATTTGAAACTCCCTCTCATGGGCACACTTCCCAAATCTTGCACATCCTCAAGCCTATCACCACTTGACAAGTGGCCTCTTCTCATTGGTGGATCTTTAGTCCCACATTCATCCATTTGGCCAATCTCTCATAAAGAAAATATATAAATGAAGGCCTTAATCTTCATTAATACATCCACATTTTTCATGCAAATTCACTCTCTTGGTTTGAGAACTAGTTTTTCTCTTCATCTCCATTCCATCTCATCATTTTAGCTTTTGAGCAAGGATTGGGAAAGGGTCATTTGCACATTTGACACCAATCCACTATGGAATAGGTACTTGTTAAGTGTTTTCATGGTGCTTTTAGTCTTCTTTTATCATTTGTTGCATTTTGAAGCATTTACAAGGTATTTCATAGGAGCATTTTGATGGATTTGTGGAATACTAACCCCTACATGAAGTTTAGTGTTTGCAGATTTTAATGGATGCTTCATTTTGGTGCTAGAAAGAGGGCAGTCACGTACATTTTACTATTTGTAGCTAGAAGAATACACAGATTTATAACTGGTTTATTGGAATTTTTAACTAGTTTAAAGTCTTTTTGAACTGTGTGATGATTAAAAAATTGGTCTATTGGAATTTTTATTGGCAAATCCCTTGTGAAGAATACTAAATATATGCTAGACTTTAATACATCCCTGGATTAAGAAAAAAAAAAGAAAAAAATTGATCTTTGCAATGCTTTTGTTGCATATTTAGGACAATGCTGATAGAAAATTTATTGACTATTTATATTTAAATCTTGATCTTTTTATCACTCATTTTCATCTGTGGAATTTTTGTCATTTCAGATATTTTTGCTCATTCATGGTGTCATGCATTAAAGCATATTATTGATTTAGCTTAGCCGAGATGTATTAAGATCAGTGTTATGTGTCCTCTCTGGTGGATTTTTGATACTATTTTCACATGTGTCATGAGTGTTATTGCTCAGTCTAAGAGAATACCCATATGAAGGCGTAGCCATATGGAGACACAAGTGCAGTAAAACATAGTATATGAAGAAACTATTCTACCAGCGTCACTATTGTTATAGATTTCATGAGCTATCAAAGATGCATATTTTTTCCTAAGAAAAATTAGACTGACTGGCAACATAGCAGTTGAGTTTTCTTTTTTTTTCTATTTGCAAGTAAGTTTCCAATGTTTCCAATGTTTCTAGCATTATTCTTTGTTTTTATTTAGATACATTTGTATGCCATACTACCTCGCCATATGTGATTTGTTCTCTTTTGGAAGCAACGCATGATATCATACACCTATACACATTCGTTTTGGAAGAATGTAGTCTTCAAATCTTCATCCCTGTGGATTAAGAATCATCAGTTAAAAGCATAGAAGGAGTAAACTCCTTGTTAGATCTAAAGAGGTTCAAATATCTCTTTATCTGCTTTAAAAGTTTCTAGTTGTTGTTTTCAATCAATATCCCTTTTCTATTTGGTCTATGTAGATTATATTAGATGTCGTTATATGTGTCCATTTGAAAGGTAAGTGACTGCCTCACTTCTATTGTGACAATGCATTTTAAAAGGAACTACTTGATACTCAATTTATAACTTTATGCATGGTAGCTGTAAAGTATTTATGGGATAGCATACTTGGTTATTTTGTCAGTAGGCGTAGAAAAAAATATCTTGCATGGTAGATTGGTATTTAGAATACAGGTTGGATGTAAAAAAAGAAGAAGAGATCTCTAGCATTCATCGTGTGGGAAATGAGATACATCTTAATAAAAAATGGGCTACTGCTGTTGCGTGGAAGAGACAGAGTTCTCTATGTATTCTGATAAACATTAGGTACAATGGAATGTAGGCTAACCATTTTAGATCTATTTCAAAAGCCTTCCGCAAAAAACGTGAGAGAAATAGAAAAACATGGGAGATCTGTACCACACAAGGTATAAAGCAGTGGAGTGCAGTTTTACACCTGCCAATTAAGATTAGTTTGAATTTTTTTTCACCATAACTATTTCAACCAACTCATGCATTTAAAGTCTTACCTGCATGTGGTATTTCTTCTAGACACTCTTTTAGAAGTCCACACATTTTGCTATCCCTAACAAGAATGACCTTTCCCTAGGATGCACTCATTCTCATTTGCTTGACATAGCATTCAATACTGACTTTTGCTCCAACTGTCTATTTATTATGCACCCGTAGGGTAGCTAAACTACATTAGAAAAAGTCCTTGCATTTTTTATGATCATTGCACTGTGTCTAAATTAGGGGGGTTGGTGCTGGCAGTTGTTTTCTTTATTGTCGTTCTATTTCCTCATTAATAGAGGGATCGTGCTATCTTGATTTTTATTTCCCTGCATTTATGTCATCTCCTGCACGGTCTTTGCATAAGCTTTAAATCTTCCTTCATTAATTATCATTTTTCTTAGGGTGAGGCCGATTGTTTATGCCGAGGTTGTAGGGAAAGTTTGTGATGGGATGTTGTGTGATAGAATATCATTAAAATATCGCTTTAGCAAAAATTTGAAGGCACACAAAGTTTATCCAATTATGTCCAAGGGGAGGGGTAACATAAAAAATCTTGAAATTAATTGTGTTTTTATGAACTTTGTGCTTTGAACATGGAAATTTTAAAATCAATCATTCCTTCATGGTTTTTAAATGTGGAAATTTCAAAATCAAATTGTTCTTTTACAAAAATAGGTACAAATAGGAAACCTTGGTATGAAGTTATTTTCGTTCTAAAGAACTTAGGAACCTTGTCAATTTAATAATTTTTTTAAGAGGGTTTCCTCTAGTGATTGACATCTCTTATGTATATCACTTATATCTAAACTTTTAAAATCTTTTATAGGTACAAACGAAGGAAAGCAAGGAAGGCAAGGAAAGTGAAAGGTGAAGCAAAGAAAGAAAACGAAAGGAGGAGAAATGAGGATGATGGCTTGAGAAGATTAAAGTGTTATTTAACACTTTGGTGTTTATTTAAATGCTTTTACGAAATTGTTACCTTTTCATTTTTTAGGACACTAATTTTTGTTTGGGTCTAAAAAGAACACTTTGATTTTTTCATTTGCAAAGGGTTAAAATTGAAACTTAGACACCTACTAGTTTTCAATTTGGGCTAAAAATTGAACAAGGAAATCTTCATCTTTCCTTTGGTGCTTAAAACGAATCAAACCATTGCTTTTAAGGACAAAATGAATGTGTACTTTTATTGTTTTGTAATTATTTATACAAAGTAATATCATCAAAAGACGTATGTGATTTTCTCACACCTCACAGCGATCTTGAGAATCAAAAGGATTTTGGTGACATTAAGTTGCATAAATAATTGCCCATACAGACTTTGATTTGGGTTTAAAATTGAACATCCTATGCAAGTGTGAGTAGAGAATTATAGCGTATATTCTCTTTCTTTGAGTCATCAAAGATCGATCAAGTTATGGATTTTGTCTTTGCTTGCTTTTGTTTATCCTAGAGGGTCTGCCTTATGGGAAAAAGTACTCACCCAAGGGAATGACTCAACTGGTAACACTCTAAATCCAAGAGTATTTCTAGCTGGGATATAAATGTGGATATTGGAAGAAATGCCAATATCACGTGGTTGATTCTGACAAGATGGATCCAAAAGGGGACTCTTATCGTATGGGTCAATCTCCATGAACGGAAAGTCCTTACTAGAACCCATGTGCTAGAATTTTCCAAAATCCTTAATCTATTTTTTTGTTCAAGAATGGTCGTTCTAAAGCTGCCCCACACTTTTACGGTCTTTAGTAGAAATGGAAAGAATTCCATGGGAGTTTCATGGGTGTTGATGCTTGGCTGCCCCGATTGACGTTAATGAGCCATGGAGGGGAGCTAGTGGGGTCAAGCATCTAACCATTCACTAAAGATAAGTGTAGGTAGACGTGTCCAAGTGGGGATTCAACAAATATTGTCTTACACATCCATAGGGTTTGTACTTCTTCTTGGTTTGAAAACACAGTGCTTTATTCAAAAACAGTTGCAAACAAACATTCAACATGATCCTCAAAATTTCAAACCCTTTATGAGGAAAATACCATTGACCAAATTCTAGTGTTATTGCTTTCCCTTGGGATTACATCCTTAGAGGTTTCTAAGCACTTGAATTTACATCTCAATTTCCCCCCTAAAGTTAAACAATAGATAACCCTTGCCTTAAATTCATCAAAGTTTCACATAATATACCTTGTGAAATGAGACGAAATTGAGGCATTGGACATCAGTTTGAAAGCTAATCAAGAGTGTGTTTGTGGTAAAAATAATCCATTAAGCAAAGATTAAAAACAATTGGACTCCACACATGTGTCTCCAATGATTTCACAAAAAATAAAGATCAAGAAACTGAAGGTGAAATCCCTTAGTCTAATAGCCCATCAAGAACATCTCTCTATGTTATATGAAGTTAGACAAAGACTACTTTTCAACTTTTACAAGAAGTCTTCAAGGAACAGTCCTGGTTTGTATTCATTCTATTATTGCCAAAACCCAAACCTTGTCAGAGAGTTTGAACATCTTGTCTAGAGAAAAGTTTGTTCTTTAATACCTAGGTCTAACTAAACGAAGCGTCTTTTAGGTTCATCTTAGGATCAAATAAAATCAAAATCCTTTTCATCCATCCTTCAAAACATCAAAACAAAAATCATCTCAAAATCACCTTTTCGAAAATCTTGAAATCATCCTTAATACTAGGCTTTTTGGTGAAAATAAAAAATCATCAAAATCATTGAGACCAAATCCTTGAAAACATTATCAAAATCACCTTTGGCTAGGTATGTGTAGATGTATCCTTTTGCATATGCTTAGTCAAAATCACCTTGTTTAGCTTAGTATATGTAGATAAATCCTTCATCATATGCTTAGTGAAACTATCATCTTGTTTGGATAGGTGTGGATAGATGCATCCTTCTTCCCGCACATATTCAAATTATCATCCTTTGATCAAGTTTATCCCTTAGATAATCATCCAAAAATCTTAGGGTATATTTGTTCAAAATCCAAATCAAAATCAAAATCAATCAAGTACAAATCCCAAAATTAATTTAATTTGCAACATAACCAAAAGTCCCAAAATCCTAGTATCTCCTTCAAGATTTACCAAAAGATCATAACATCCACATCATTCATCTTTTACATCATCATATCACCTCTCAATCCTCAAGATATCCTAAAAATTTTCACTTTGGGGCATAAAATAAAGATCAATCCAAAAGAATCAAGAGATTCATCTCCCATTCTTAAAAATTGATCCTTGTTTTATGGTTCAAACTAGATCTCACTACAAGAAGAGCATGGAAGCCAACAAAGAAACACCCGCTACAAGTGATCTTAGTCAAACCACTCCTAAAATGAATCCTATTGGGTCCGAAACTCTCACAGTTAACCTTCCAACATTATCACAAAATCTGCAAGAGGAAAACCAAGGAGAGGATCTTACCCTTGGAATGTCTCACGAAGAAATAACTGAAATGCTCCAAAATCCAGACAATCATAGAATCATCAACATCATGATGAGACTTAACCCTTCGTTATACATGCTTGAACTAGCAAAACAAGGGGCCAAGTTGCCTTCATATTTTGACACGAGTAGCATAGTGGAGACATCATTTCCTCCAATCTCATCCACCATTCCCATCTCATCTACACCCCCATCCAAAAACATCACACAACATTCCGCAAATTATGACATTGTTTGCTCCAACACAACCCAATGTTAATAAGGGAAATTCATTTCTTAATGCTATTCAAACACACCCCCTTGTTAATAACCAAAGTTTGGATGCAAACACAACCTTGGAACAAAACATACTTGAAAACCCATTACATACGAATGTTCTTCTCACTTTCCATCATGATCCATCATCAACATTTTTTTGCACAACACCTCAAACTCCTCTCCTCACAAATTTGCAAGAGGAAGGAGACATGTTCGGACCTGGGGGTATTTTCGACACCACAACATTTTCACAAGACACACACCCCTTACATTTCCACCACTTCCACTTTTTCCATCATCATCCGCACCACTCCTTGGTTTAGGGATACCCCCTCTACCAAGTATCGATCAAAACAACATCCCAACCATCAATCAAAATATTATGCCAAATTGTCAAAACTTATTGTTGACATCACAACAACAAGCGATAAACATGCAAGCAATGGAAACATCATCAAACACCCCCGTAACCTCGCAAAGTATGGTCTCTCAATGGCCAATCACATCAACGTCGCCACTCATTACTCAAACCACCACACCAACAACACCATCCACCAATCAAATAATCAACATGACATCACCATTCACCACTACCATAAACGCCATTCCGAATCCACCACCACCCCCACCATCACCAACTTCCACCACATCAAGTCAATATAATGCAACATTGCAAGCCACTTTTCAAAGAGGATATCGACAAGTGTAGAAACAAAAATATGTATCCCTAACTGCTCAACAAGCTGCTCAAGCTATGCAAGTTGTCCAAGTTGCACAAGTTGCATTGCAAGCGCAAAAAGCGCAACAAGCCCAAACGTTATTGCAACAACAACAACAAGCCACACAAGCATTGCAAGCACAAAAGACCTCTCAAGCACAACTTCTAGTGCAGCAAAAAGCTGCACAAGCACAAGCTCAAGTGTAAGCTCAATATTAGGCATATCAAGCCCAATACCAAGCACAACTCAATGCACAAAGCCAAGAAGCACAATTGTAAGCATATCAACAAGCATTAAAGTAATACCAAGAGCAACAAGAAGTAGTAGAATTGGCAGCCCAACAATAAGTGTTGTCAGAACAATAGCAAGCACAACAACAAGTGTTGTTGGAATAGCAACAAGCACAAATCTTAGCACAGCAACAAGATCAACAACAAGTGTTGTTCATACAAAAGTAGGTGGAAGCCTACCTCACTTGGAAAACCATACAAATACCATCAAACAACACACCGACCAACCCACCCATCCAACCCACGATTCAAACACCCCAAAACACTTTCATCCCACCCCCTGATCCATAAAATGATGTAACAGCACAAATTAGGTTACTGTCACAACAAGTACTCGATATGCAATCTGGGTGAACAAAGAAAACACCAAGCAACTTGTGTCCCTATCCATTTGATAGGAGCCTAGAAATGAAAACATTCCCCAAGGGATGTGAAACCCTGAGGATCACATCAAGGAATTCTAGGTTCATTGCATGGAAGTCGCATATGACGATACTTATCTGATGCGGCTATTTCCTAGAAGCTTGGCAGCCCTGCTATAGAATGGTTCTCTCGCTTACCTTCAGGCATTAGAAAATTCCAAGAAATTAGGGATGCATCATTAGGAACTATGCATGTAACATTGCAATGGATCTTAGTCTCAAAGAACTATACACTCTAAAACAAGGAAAGAATGAATCTTTCACTTCATTCCTTCAACGATAACGATCAAAGGCCAATCAGAGCAAGTGGACCATGCCAGAAGAACAATAGGTTTGCACCATCATAGCTAACCTTGAAGTCAACTTGGCATTTCATCTCAAGGTTCAGGGCATCACTACATACGATCAGTTGATTCCCAAGGCGCTTAGCATCAAAAGAGCCCTTGTGACTCAACCCAGGGAACCAACACCATACCACGAATAGAAAAACAACCGCCCATAATCCAATTACAATGATAAACCTTGCATTTGGGCAAGAAATAAAAACATTACTAATGATGGTGTCATCGATACCAAGGTGGTCATTAGTGGTCCACACCAACATACACCAACACCGCAAATCCAAACACAACACCAAAACACTCATCACACAACATACCAACCCAACAATAATTCAACCATCATTAATCTCAATGATTAAAGAGGACCACCCCAACACAAAACTTACCCTAAACAAAAATACACTACTTTGGGGGAACCACTTGAGGACATAATTAAAAAGTTGATAGGCAAAAAACTCATCCAGGCTCCTACCTTTGAGAATTACCAAGAACCCGATGTCAAACCTCCTTGGTATAACAAAAATCAACTTTGAAAATTTCATAAAATGAAAGGTCACACCACAAACAGTTGCATGAGACTCAAAAACATCATCCAAGATCTCATCGATAAGAAAATCATAAGCGTGGAACAAGCTATGGGAAACCAAGATCTTAAGATATATACGAATCCGATGCCAAATCATGGTAACAAAGGGAACAAAAATGATAAAGGGAAGGGTAGTGTAAATCATGTGTACGAAATGGTTGTTGTCTCCCTAAATGAAGACTACATGGTCATCACCATCAAAGGCGCCCATGCCGAAGATTGTGGAGTCACCACAAGATGCGGAAAATTCACCATTGTAGGATCATCCCAACCAAATAGAGTCCCTTCATCTAGATCCATGCCTAATGGTTACAATGTCCTAGACTAACTCAAGAGAACACCATCACACATCTCCATCATGAAGTTGTTAAAAATCTCATTAGCGCACAAAAAGATCCTCAAGAAAGCATTAGCCTCATCAACTGTCCCAACTGACCTTGATGCGGAGCAATTCCAAGCTATGGTCAGAAATATCATAATGCTTAATCTCCTTACATTTTCTGACCAGGATTTCCCCGTCCAACCATCTCACAACCGTGTACTTCACTTGGAAGCCATCATAAACAAGAGAAAAATCAAAAGGGTCTTGGTGGATGGAGGTGCAAGTTTGAACATCTATTCTCTCAGCCTCATCAAGCAGTTGAAAATATCAGAGGATTCTATCGATGAAGGAAAGGGCATCACAATAAGAGCATATGATGACCAGGAAAGAGTTTCTTAGGGCACAATCAAACTCCCTATTCAAGTAGGGCCAACGCTCATGAAAACCACTTGTCAGGTCTTGGACCTCAACTTGCCATATAATATCCTCTTGGGACGCCCATGGATCCATGTGATGAAAGCCATAGCATCAACCTTCCACCAATGTGTGAAATTTACACATAATGGACAAGAGGTTACCATTCATGGAGATCCTGAACCATTTTCATATTGTAAAAATCTTGAAGCCAAGTATTACAAAATTCCCCAAGTGCCAAAGAATGATGAAGGCCCATCCACACCATATATCGACCCCGCCACTCTCAAGTCCACATCTGTGATAGAGACACCCACCATCCCCACCATCCCCATTATCTTTGATATCAAGCTCATCATCCAGGAGGATGGTTGTGGAAGCTACAAGCTCCCTAACAATGCTTTTGTGATAGGAGAGTTACCACAATCTCCTAGATCATGGGGACATCCACAAGAAAATCAAGCTTCCACATCAAAAACCTATTCTAAAAACTATCCTAAATTCATAAGATGGGGAGACCTTGGCCATGAGGTTATTGAAGTAGATCCATCTCACATGTTGTATCAAGATGAAAGACCGGTAGCTAATTTACCAATGGATGAAACAAGCAAGGGCCTACAAATGATGCTTGCAATGGGCTACGATAGAGATCAAAGACTGGGACAAAATGACAATGGGCTCATAATACCTATCATGCCAGAGATGCAACCCATAACAAATCTTGGCCTTGGATGTACCCCTCCAAGAATAACCATACGTGTTCGAAGTCCTTTGGTTAGAACAGTTAATATTTCTCCTCAACCGGTACTAGTACAAGTACACTCACCAAAATTCATAGGTATAGAAACACATAATTTTATCACTGAGCCCTACATTAGTAGCGATGACAAGGATACCATATCCAATCTACCTAGGTTATTCGAAGATACCACCCTGTGTATGATTAGCACCCTATCCTTCGAACCAGACCAAAAAAATCATGAGATCCGTTTAGTGTACCGCCAACTGATCGACTATGACCAATGAGGACCACCAGTTCTTGATACATTCAAAAATGATGAGGCACTCTCAAAATTTATGGGATTGAGGGATAACATTCTAGATGGGGATCACAAGGCAGGGTTTATAATGGATTTGGACATGCATGCCTATTACAGGGAAATGATTGAATCCTTCAGTCTCAAAAGTGAGAAACTAAGAATCATATCCAAGTCCTTGAGTGAAAACCACCTTGTGGCACTCTCTAACAAGAAAATAGTTAAAATAAAGGACGTATACAACAGTGAAAACCTCTCTGAGGCACCCGAGGATGAAGGATTCAATCTTCCTCTAAGAGTTATTCATCAAGAGAAGTCAACAGTCTTGGCCGAAAAATGCAATCCAGTCAACCTAGGAACAGAGGAGACCCCGCATATCACATTCTATGCAGAATCACTATTATCAGAAGAGCAAGAACTCCTAGCAGCATTCCTAAGGGAAAGGAAAATAAACTTCACATGGAGTTATGCTGACATGCCAGGACTTGATCCAAAGACTGTGGTTCATCATTTAGTAGTGTATCCAGAAGCAAAACTTGTCAGACAAAAACTCCAAAAAATGCATCCTTAAATTGCTCTATCAGTCAAAATGGAGCTCAAAAAGTTGTTAGATGTAGGATTCATACGACCAATAGACTATCCAAAATGGGTGTCAAATTTGGTACCTATTTCAAAACCTGATGGAGCCATCAGAATCTGTACAGACTTTAGAGATTTGAACAAGGCATGTCCCAAGGATGATTTCCCACTTCCCAACATTGACATGATAGTAGACATGATAGCAGGACATGAAATGCTATCACTAATGGATGGATTTTCAGGATACAACCAGATCATGATAGTAAAAGAAGATCAACACAAGATGACTTTCACTTGTCCATAGGGGACCTACTGCTGGAACATGATGCCATTCAGCCTAAAGAATGCAAGAGCAAACTATCAAAGGGAAATGCCATTAATATTCAGTGACATGATCCACAAAATAGTCAAAGACTATGTTGACGACATTCTAGCTAAGTCAAGAAAGAGAAAAGATCATATAGCAACCCTAAGTGCTATCTTTGATAGACTGGAGGAATACAAAGTCAAACTAAATCCCAAGAAGTGTGTCTTCAGTGTACAATCAGGTAAACTGCTAGGATACATAGTCTCCATGAGGGGTATCGAGGTGGATCCAACAAAAGTAAAAGCAATCCTCGAGATGGAAGCACCAAAGACATTAAAACAACTAAGAGGCCTGTAAGGCTAACTTCAATCCATCCAACAATTCATAGCACAACTAGCAGACAAGAAAAATCCATATTCTCACCTACTCCACAAGGGGGTAGCATATAAATGGGATACAAAGTGTGAAGAGGCATTTAACAAAATCAAAGAATACCTACTGACACCACCAATGTTAATGCCACCTATCCCGAGAAATCCATTGATATTATATGTGTCAGCAACAAGAGCAGCCCTTGGAGCTCTTCTTGCTCAACATGATGAAAATGAAATGGAGAGGGCTGTCTATTATATCAGCAAAACAATGGTCGGTCATGAACTAAATTACTCATTTATCGAGAAATTTTGCCTCGCAGTGGTGTTTGCATCCCAAAAAATTACACATTACATGCTGGCACACAAGATAAAGCTCATCGCGAAAATTGATCCCCTCAAGTATCTCTTATCCAAGGCAATGCTCACGGGTAGAATGACAAAATGGGTGATGATACTATCAGAGTATGACATTGAGTATGTAGAGAGGAAAGCAATCAAGGGATAGGTTATTGTGGATCAACTAGCAGAAGCACCTATTTACTCTGAGAATCCTCTTGTCTCAGAATTCCCAGATGAATCCATTTTTAACCTCAACGTAACTGACCATTGGAAACTATACTTCGATGGTTCATATACACAATATGGATCAGGAGCTGGTGTCTTCTTCATCACCCCACAAGGGGATTGCATACCAAAGTCATACAAATTGGCATTTCCTTGCAACAACAACATAGCGAAATATGAGTCTTTGACTATAGGCCTTAGGATAGCAGTGCAATGGAACATCATAGCTCTCAAGGTCTATGAAGACTCTCAGTTGATCATAAATCAGGTCAATAATGAATATTAGACTAAGGATGATAAGCTCACTCCATACAAGAAATTGGTGGAGACTCTAGAGGAATCCTTCATTGACATAACATTTGAGCAGATTCAAAGAACCAACAACAGAGCAGCTGAGGCCATGGCTACAATTGGGTCCCTATTCAACATCCCTCATAACGTGCCGAAATATGAATTTCTGATTGAGCAACTTCTCGTCCCCACATTCGAGATACCAGAATCAGAATATGTGTGTGAAATCGTTGGTCCTGGCGATCCTTGGTATCATGACATCTATACATATCTTTGAATAGGAGTCATACCCGCTAACCTACCATCGAGCCTAAAATGAACCTTTATTAAAAAGGCATCCAAATTTGTCATCCTAGGTGATACCTTATACCGTAGAAGCATAGAAGGTACCTTACTATGCTGTCTAAATGCTGAGGAGGCATTAACCGCTCTAACCGAAGTTCATAATGGTATCTGTGGCTCACACTCAAGCAGAATGTCCATCGCTAAGAAACTAATGAGGATGGGGTATTGCTGGCCCACAATGGAAAGAGAAGCACATGATCATGCTAAAAGGTGTTTACAATGTCAGCAACATGGGGACCTCATCCATGCTCAAGCTCAAGAGCTTCATCCGATTATCACACCATGGCCCTATTCGCAGAGGGGACTCGATCTCATTGGGAAAATCACACCCACCTCATCCAATGGTCATAAAATCATCATAACTGCAACTAAGTACTTCATAAAGTGGGTGGAAGCCATACCCATGACATATATCACTGGGAAGCAAATCCCAAATTCATCCTGAACTATCTCATTTGTCGTTACGGTGTCCCATAAACCATTATCTCAGATAATGGGACACCATTCAAGAACCAGGAGGTTCACGACTTGTATGAGAAATTCAAAATCCAACATCGCTTCTCCACCCCGTACTATCCCCAAGGAAATGGCCAAGCAGAAGCCATGAACAAAACCATCCTCAAAATCCTCAAGAAAATAGTCAATGATGCAGGTCGTGACTGGCATCTATAGCTTAATCCCACCCTCTAGGCTTATTGAACCAGCATCTGCATACCCACTAGCGCCACCCAATTCTCCTTGGTCTATGAATTAGAAGTCATACTCCCCATTGAGATCAAGCTCCCATCCCTCAGAATATCATTGCAAAACCTCATCACTGATGAGGATTACCGGGTGTCAAGATTAAATGAGCTCGAGCTACAGGATGAAAGATGCATAGATGCTCTAAACCATCTACCAGTCTATCAAAATAGATTCAAACAAAGCTACAACAAGAAAATCAAAAGTAGGACTTTCCAAGTCAGAGAACTGGTCTTAAAAGAAAATCAGAAGAATTCCCCAAACCCAAGTAGCAAAGGCAAGTTTGAACCTAATTGGTTAGGACCGTTTGTCATAATAGCAAGTTATAAATCAAGGGCATATTAGCTATCAACACCCGAAGGGGAACCCCTGTAGGAGCTCGTGAATAGCTCCCATCTCAAAAAATTTTATGCCTAATTCTTTCAAGGTATAGAACCAAAAAAATCCAAAAAAATAGAAAAAGTCCTAAAAAAATGGTTACTTAGGCAAAAACCTGGCAAACAGGCATCTTGGTGACAACAACAAAAATCAAAAAGCAAAAAATCCAAAAAAATCAGAAAATGGATCAAAAAAATCATCCTCTAATGAAAACCATTTCGGTGGCACTTTGGGCAAGTACCTCAGTGAAAACCTGGAAAATAGGTGCCTTGCATAAATAAGCACTTTCCATCCACCAGGACCTTTATGGCTTGATTTTCATCACTCATCCATTTTGCTTCCATCATCCATCTATTTCAGGTCTCCATCCATCACTCATCCACTCGCATCTGCACCATAGCTTGGTCCTGTTTCGTATCATGATCCTTCCTAGTACTACTCGGCCCATCCTCAAGGTCAGTTTGTCCTACCTTTATCAGAGTAGTCTATTGTATCATGCTGGGGGTATGTTCTCATCGGATTGGATTTGTGTATATTCTTAAAGTCCTCAAATCAGAAAATCTGAAAACATTAGAAAATTAGAAAATAAAAAAACATTTAAAAAGCACAAAATCCAAAAACATTCAAAATATATCAAAATCCAAAAACAGGGCAAAAATTCATTCAAAAATCCAAAAATAAGGTTGTATTGTCGAACTAAGTCATCTCTGAGCTTGAACGTAGGCAAGGTTGATCTTTCATCATCCCCCGAGACATTTAGGCCAGTCCTTTAGGAGTCCGTCATAATAAACTAACATTTCATTATTTATATCTTCATTTGTAAATTGGTCAAGTTGTTAGTCAAACTACGAGGTCTCTACGTGTATAACGTAGGCAAGGATAATCTATTGATCAGCCCCCAAGGCCCCTAGGATAGGTCTTTAGGTTAGTTTCTTGGTCAAAATCTCAGAAAATCCCAAAAACATTGAAAATTTGAAAATCAAAACATTTGTAAAACCTCAAAAAATACCAAAAACAGGCTCAAAACATTGCAAAACATCAAAAAATCCAAATATTTGAAAAAAATCATCTATCTCATCTCGCTTACACCCATAATAAAAAACCACTCATAATAAACTGATCATCATCCTCAACCTTTGGTGAAACAAGTAGAAACAAGTCTAGCAGGTTAAATGTGAAAACTCATAAGCATCAAGTCTCAAGTCTAAGTCAGTATGGAAACAAGTGGGTCAATTCTTTGTGTCAATAGTCCATCATCCAAATAGTCCCATATCAATCATCTGATAACATCATGTCCTAGGATGAATCCTTCCTACAAGAGGCATTATTTATCAGAAAGAACACTTTGGATAAACGAAATGGCGTGCCGCCATCCACTAACATGTCCTAGGATGTATCCTTCCTACAATGGGCATTATATTTTTGGCAATAAGTTTTGGTTCTTATCCTTAAAAAAAATTCCCTTTTGGTTAGCAGTATTGAAGAACATCAACTTGTTTGTGTGCTTTATCTTTGTCTTTTGACTTATCTCATTGCGCTTAGTCCAAGGACCTCTCGATGATATCCAAACAACGGAATTAGAGAGATAGGAATGGGGCAACGATCATTATCCTTTTGTCTTCTATGCTTGTTGGACGTTCTTGTAAAATAACTTGGTAAATACTTGCTTTGTTAGGTATGTGTAGAGGATGTTTTGGATGGCTTGTTGACTATTGCATTGATTGGTTATACCTTTTTGTGTTTTGGTCTGAGATGTTTGAAATATCTAAAGTGCATCCTAGCAAGGTTTCTGTATGTTAGGTGTGAACAAGAATACTCCTATCTATTTGTTGAGTCAAAGTCCATCACACTAAGTACAATGTCATCCTAGTCCTTTATACCTTGATGCATCGTACTTATGCATGTTATCAAACATAAGGTAAGTGACCCTTTTAAAATCCCAATCCTTGATAAAGCAAATCATCCATCTATCATCATCATTTCTTATCATCATTTCTCATCATCATCTCTCATAATGTTGGCTTGTTGGATCCTCTTGTCATCATCTAATTTATTCATTTTCCACACTAACATCACATCATGAATAGTTAATCATCATCACCAATTCATCCATCATGCATCCATCATGCATCATATCATCATCATAATATAGATCTGTTAGTCTAACCATCTCATAAATCATGCATTTGCATAATCACAACATATCATCATCATAATATAGATTTGTTAGTCTAAGCATCTCATAAATCATACATTTGCATAATCACAACATATCATCATCATAATATAGATATGTTAGTCTAAGCATCTCATAAATCATCCATTGCATAATCATAACATATCACATCATCAATCTCATCCATCTCATATCATATCATCATTTAAGTTGTTTAGGATAATATAGATTTGTTATTCTAAGCATCTTGAAATCATCTCATTTGCATCATCATCCATAACAATCCATTTTGAACCTCTTTATCTTGAGATCGACCCTCAAATCAAATCTTTTCACTCGATCTCTTGAGGGGGCAATGTACCAGTGTACTTTCTATTGGGGCATTCGAAAAAATCATAATTTTTTTGAATTTTGATTGCGGTAAGATTATTCTTTGAACCAACACAAGTACATTGCTTCAAAGAGGGGCAAAATGTAGACATGCAAAATTAACATTGTGCATTCAATTAGGTTCATTCATTAACTAAACTAGATATCACATTACGTCCATTCATCAATTAATTAGATTCACCTTCATTCATTCATCAGGTAATTTCATTAATTTCCATCTCCTAAGGTCATTCATTCAAAATTAAATAAACATTATCATCAACCTTTTAATCAAATAAATCAAACATCATCCCTTTAATTAAATAAACCAAAACTTTATTTAATTAAATCTCCAAATCCATATTTCATCCTTTTCTAATTTAAATAAATCAAATATTTAAGTCATGAAAGTTAAACTAACCTAATCATCATTAATTTAATCTAACCATGATTAAATGCTAATCTTACCCACTTGCATTCTCTAGACTATGCCACTTGCACAAATAAATCAGTTTATTGATTTATTAAAATCATCATTTTCACTCAACATGGAATTTAAGGGGAATATTCCCTCAATTTTGAAAAATATGACAAGTTGATTTGTCCCTCCAAAATTACATTTATTTCTCATTTTCTTGTCCCCCTCTCAAAATTTATTGCTCAAATTTGAATTTGAAACTCCCTCTCATGGGCACACTTCCCAAATCTTGCACATCCTCAAGCCTATCACCACTTGACAAGTGGCCTCTTCTCATTGGTGGATCTTTAGTCCCACATTCACCCATTTGGCCAATCTCTCATAAAGAAAATCTATAAATGAAGGCCTTAATCTTCATCAATCCATAAAAAATTTTCATGCAAAGTCACTCTCTTGGTTTGAGAACTGATTTTTCTCTTCATCTCCACTGCATTTCATCATTTTAGCTTTTGAGCAAGGTTTCATAAAGGGTCATTTGTACATTTGACACCAATCCACTATGGAATAGGTACTTGTTAAATGTTTTCATGATGCTTTTAGTCTTCTTTTATCATTTGTTGCATTTTGAAGCATTTACAAGGTATTTCATAGGAGCATTTTGATGGATTTGTGGAATACTAACCCCTACATGAAGTTTAGTGTTTGCAGATTCTAATGGATGCTTCAGTAACAATGAAATTGGTGTCTGCCCAATAATCCCTTTTAGCTTTTCATAACTCAGATTTTTCAATTTAACTCATGTTTATTTGATACATCGCTTATAATCTACCATTAACATCAAAATTCATAAGTCAAAATTTTTGATAAGGTTGCAGAGAAAAAGTATGATGTTTTAGTGAAAAACATTATGGAGAAAGCATTACTTAAATATTAAGCATAAGAAGAGAGAAATGACTCATCTATAACCGACAGGTGGTTGTCCCTGCTCCTATGTTGGTGAACTGCAGATCTTGTTCAGCCTTCTCACATTCTGACCTCTTGCCCATTTCCTATACCTTTCTCTAATTGTTCAATTGAAATCCATTTATATTTTCTACTAAAATTCATGCCTGAGCATCATATGCCCTTCCCATTTCTCTTCTCACATCTCCTCGTGCACAATTTTCTCCTTCATTGCTTCTCTCTCTTTTTTTAATCAATCTTCGTTGAGATTCCTTTGTTGGGTAGACCTTTAAACCACCTGATGAAGTTGTTTTCAATTTATATGGGGTGCAATACTCTGCCTATATGCCCTCTGCACTCTTCTCCCCTATGTGTCTCTGCTGCTCACATTATGAGGGAAAGTATGAGTCTCAACCTGCTTGATGTTGTGCCTTACACGTTTCTCTCAGCTTTTTTCTCCTGTGCCGATTCTTCCTCTCTTTTTTTTCATATTCTCATTTTCTATGGCATAAACCAAACTTTCATCTCTATTTCACCTCCATCTGCCCGCGCTCTCTACCTTCACATCCCTTTCCTTTCTTTTCTCTATCCTTACTTATGTTACTTTCCTTCCAATAAAAAATGAATGAGAAAGTGAAGGGATCGTGGGAGGGTTTTTGATTTTTTTCCAAATACCCTTGTGACCTGTCATTTGGATGACTCATGCCCTATGACCTCCCCACCATACTGAGCCCATTCTCATTTATGTCAGGTTGTCTCCTCATTTTCTTTCTAGCAATTCTCCACACTAAGTTGAATCTTCTTTCTTTTAAATCATATTTTGTTCTAAAACATTACCCCAAATGGTTATGAAAATAAACTTAAATCTCCTCCTTTAAAATGGGGTTGTTTTGTTGGAATAAGGGATGCCATACTACCTTAATGGCATGGTAGAAAATGGTAGTTATGGTGGCATATGAGCCTTCACTCGTACATACCTACCCATATTCATGTCATCCCTCTTATTTTCTCTGACAACTGCCCCCATCATAGGGCCATCCATTGACCACAACTCATTAATTTATCTACATCGATCACCAACGCCCACATGAAACATGATCCTTTGACCGGGATGTGACAAGAAGATTGATCAAGCACAATCAACATGAATTTGCAAAAACTAATTTATGAATTATGTGAAAGAGCTATATATATATACAAAAGGTATGAGAAACCATTATCCACGAAATGAGGATAGGACTCTCAAAGGTAAATTGGTGGCAAATTGCTTCCCCCTAAATAGCTTGATGTGTCAAAACTAATTGACACATCTGTGAAAACTCCTCAACAAACTTGACAACCCATTTGAACAAGTGTCAAATTAAGAAAGATGACTAAGCAACTTATGAAGCCTCAGTGTATGGTTAAAACTATAGACTAATGTATTTAAAATTCAGAGTAAGCTTCCAAGACATGGATTGCTTGTGGTGGATTTTACTTGTGGTGAATTTTTCATTGTGGTGAGTTTGTCGTGGCGGTGAATTTTTCTACGTGAAAAATAAAAGTAAGATTGTGTGTTTTTCAACCAATAAACTAATTTAATTGCAATATATATTTTCATATACATTCATTTCAATTTATTTGAATTCCATAAGAATTGAAGTGATGTTTTTGACTCATCAATACACCACATGAGAAATAAAAGTAAGCTTGTGTGTTTATCAACTATTAAACTAATTTAATTAAATTATATATTTTGATATACATTCATTTCAATTTATTGGAATGGCATAAGAATTGAAGTGATGTTTTTCATTCATCCAAGAAACCACGTGAGAAATAAAAGTAAGGTTGTGTGTTTTTCAACCAATAAACTAATTTAATTGAAATACATATTTTGATATACATTCATTTCAATTTATTCGAATGCCATAAGAATTGAAGTATGTTTTCGATTCATCCAATACACCACATGAGAAATAAAAGTAAGGTTGTGTGTTTTTCAACCAATAAACAAATTTAATTTCATTATATATTTTGATATACATTAATTTCAATTTATTCAAATTCCATAATAATTGAAGTGACATTTTTTATTCATCCAATACACAACGTGAGAAATAAAAGTAAGGTTATGTGTTTTTCAACCAATAAACTAATTTAATTGCAATATATATTTTGATATACATTCATTGCAATTTATTCAAATATATATATTTGGAAATATACTACAATAAACTAATCTAAATGAAATGAGAGCATACATTTCAATCATCCCACATCACTCACTTCATTTATGTCACAACATGTCTAATATATATAGTACTAAAGTTAACTCACTCCACCCAATTACATCATAATATGGATTCTAACCTACAAAAACAATAGTAGTTAGATAATCAGAATAAAATAATATCTTTATTTTTCTGAAGCATAATATGGTAAGTAGAATTAAATTGTGAGAAATAAAAGTAAGGTTGTTTGTTTGTCAACCAATAAACTAATTTAACTGCAATACATATTTTGATATACATTCATTCCAATTTATTCAAATATATATATTTGGACATATACTGTAAACAAAGAAAAGCATTCATCTAAATGAAATTAGAGCATACATTTCAATCATCCAACGTCACTCACTTCATTTATGTCACAACATATCTGATTTATATACTACTAAAATTAACCCACTCCACCCAATTACATCATAACATGGATTCTAACCTACAATTAGCAATTATATCATAAGAATAAAATATTATCTTTAGTTTTATGAAGCATAATATGGTAACTAGAATTAAATTGTGTTCACGTGTTAGAATTGAAGTAGGTTTTTTATTTGTCCAATACAAAAATGTGGAAAATAAAAGTAAGGTTGCGGGTTTGTAAACCAAAAATAATTTAATTATAATCACAATATACATTTCAATCATGAAACACCATTCACTCAATTTATGTCACAGCATAGAATGACATATATAATAGTAAAAGGATTTCACTCCATTCAAACTTAAAAATTACACTTTTTTAAGTTACACCATTCATCCTCATATGTATAAGAATAAAAAGATACCCCTAACAACTTAAATCCCTTACAATAAATTTACTCACTTGAAACTTTAATTTTTAAGATATATTTAAATAAAAAATTACTTCATCTTGACTAAATTACTCCAAATATATGCAAATATGTTCAATTTGTGTCACAACATACATGACGAATATAATAGTAAAAGGAATTCACTCCATTCTAACTTAAAAATTACACATTTTTAAGTTACACCATTCATCTTCATATATATAAGAATAAAAAGATACCCCTACCTAAATCCCTTATAACAAAATTACTCACTTTAAACTTATTTTATAAAACATATGCAAATAAAAAATTACTTCATCGCAAATAAATTACAAAAATTAATTTTAACATAATCATAATCCAACTATAATGCAATGATATTTTTAACCTAAGAAAATTAGCAGCTATAATAAAATAAAACTCTAACATAAATTGAAAGTTCATTTACTTATTGAGTTCTGCCTTGACAACTGTCATGATCCCAGCCCTGTAACTGTAACTATAATATTTGTTGGTAATTTCAAAACCAGGCCATAAACATTTCATGAATTAATATTTAATAATATAAAAAAGGGAGACGTGGCATTACCATTTCACCAACAGTATCTAAGATCATTTCCAAAAAAATGCTTTAGTTAATATTGAAAACTGGGCGAGTAGACGAACAAGTGGATGACATGTAAGAGTATGGTGATTTCGCATGTATTTGACATTGGGATTGTAACACGAAGACCTGTAAAACCCATGGTTATCTTAATATTCTGAGTATCCAGGGTTGACCGCCTTACCTCGTTATTCCGAAAAGTGTTTTGTGTATCTGTGCAATTTATGTTTTCGTGTTGTCTGTAGGTGTGATCTATTTTTCTTAGTTATTATGATTAAAGTGGAGCAGCCACTGCGGAGGAGAAGAGCTATGGTGCTTCAGATAAGGTGTCCGATAAGTATTTTTTTTTCTTTTCTTTTTTCAACATTCTCTGTTGGGAATAGGAAAACATTCGATGAATTTTTTTCTAAATGTTAACTCTAATTCTTTTGTTTATGTGAAAATTCTACTGGTTATATCCTTCGATCTAGGCAAGAAGTAGAGCGGCATTTTAAAAAAATGGGGTAATCTTTGTTAAAATTAAAATTCTATTGTGTTTAGTTTTGTGAGAGGAAATTACCTTTCATTTTATCAAAGATTGACAAATATGGCACAAATCTGTCAACGTTGAACAAATGAGATAATCACTCTCTCTATGAAATTGTTGAGCAAATGCAAAAGAAACAATAACATCACTAAACTAGCATGAAATTATAAATGAAATAAGCATGAAATCTATTTCTAATTTACTCAAACATCATCTCATAGGGGGATTGGTGCTATTGTGGAAAATAGCCCTTTCCCAACCCCTTGCTTAAGCTTCATGATATGAAAATGATATGTTGATGATCAAGATGATGAATGGGCAAGATTAGCTCTCAATTAAAGAGAGTGACCTTGAATGAGATTTGTGGATCTATGGAGTTGTGAAGTGGACAAAATCAATTCTCACTTGAAGAGAGTGACTTTGCATAAGCTTTGTGGATGAAATGCTAAGATTGTGGAGGATTTGATCAATAGAGGAGAGCTCTATTTATTGCCAAAAGTGATAGAAGAATGCCAAACATGGAGGATGTGGGACTAAAGATCCACCAATGAGAAGAGGCCACTTGTCAAGTTGTGAGTGGTTGAGGAGTGTGCAAGATTTGGGAAATGTGCCCAAGAGGGGGAAAATCAAATTTGAAAATGAGAGTTAATGCTTAGTTTGACCTTTGCAAGGGGACATGTAAGAGACATGTAAGACCTATTAAATGCCTTGTTGGATGTACCCTTCAACTTGTCTTTGAATTCAAATTTGAGGGAAGATGCCATGTTGAGTGAAAATGCTGATTTAATAAATCAATAAATTGATTTATTTGTGCAAGTGACAAAATCTAGAGGATGTGACATGCATTAGATTAGATTTAATCAGGATTAATTAGCTAGGATGATGATTAGGATGTTTTGACCAATTTGACTCAAATATTTGATTTATTTAAATCAGAAAAGGAGAAATATGAATTGGATTAAAGTCTTGATTTACCTAGTGAATAGATTTGTTGTGTTTGATTTATTTAGTGAGCAGATGAACATGAATTGGGTGGATGATGTTAATTTCATGTGTCTACATTTTGCCCCTCTTTCAAGCAATGTACTTATTGTGTTGGTTCAAAGAATAAACTTGTAGCGATCAAAATTAAAAAATTCCTAATTTTTCAGATGCCCCAGCAGAAAGTACATTGGTACATTGCCCCCTTGAGAGATCGAGCGAAAAGATTTGATTTGAGGGTCGATATCACAATAAAAAGGTTCAAAAATGGATGGTTATGGATGATGATGCAAATGAGATGATTTTAAGATGCTTAAAATAACAAATCTATATTATCCTAAACAACTTAATTGATGATATGATGTGATAATGGATGAGATGGATGATGCAATATGCTATGATTATGCAAATGTATGATTTATGAGATGCTTAGACTAACAGATCTATATTATGATGATAATTATGCATGTGAGATGATATGCAGAATACTGATGGTTTGTGGATGCAGGATGGATGCATGATGGATACATTGGTGATGTTATGTTAGCGTGGAAATGAGATGATGATAAGAGGATCGAACAAGTCCATGATCTGGCGAGAGTTTATTAGAGATAATGATGATGATAGATGATGATTTTCTTATCAAGGATTGGGATTTTAAAAGGGCTACTTACCTTATGTTTGATAATACACATAGGTACGATGCATCAAAGTATAAAGAACTAGGATGGCATTGTACCTAGTGCGATGGACTTTGACTCGACAAGTAGATAGGAGTATTTTTATTCACACTTAACATATGGAAACCTTGCCAGGATGTACCTAACAAAGCAAGTATTTGCCAAGTTATATTACAAGAGCATCCAACAAGCACAACAGACAAAATGATAATGATTGTTGCCCCATTCCTATCTCTCTAAATCCTTCATTCGGATATCATCGAGAGGTCCTTGGAATGAGTGCAATAAGATAAATTGAAAGAAAAGATCAAGTACACAAAAAAGTCAATGTTCTTCATATCTCTACCCAAAGGGATTTGTTTTTGATAGGATAAGGATCCAAGGTGATATCCAAAATGATGCCCATTGTCGGAACGATATATCCTAGGACATGCATTGTAAAGGATGATGATGGTTTCATAAGTTGATTGATAGGCTATTGATATAAGTTTGACTAACATGTTTGAAAATGATCAAGAGTTTTATTTTGTTTTAAAAATTTGTTGTTTGCTTTTGATTTTATGATTAACTCTTGCTTTTGTTGATTGTTGTGATTGTTTGTATTTGTTTTGATAAAGGATGAAGGTGACGATCAATTTATTATGGATGATTGATTATTACGGGTGCAAGCGAGATGAGATAGATGGATTTCTTCAAATATTTGGATGTTTTTGATGTTTTGAAATTTTATGAGGCTATTTTTGGTGTTTTTGAGATTTTATAAATGTTTTGATTTTTGAATTTTGTGATGTTTTTGGGGTTTTGTGTTTTTTCAAATGTTTTTGGATTTTGATGTCATGGGGGCTGATCAAAGATTAGCCTTACCTACATTTAAGCTCAGAGATGATGTAGTTTGGATTCTAATGTTTTTGACGTTTTTCAATTTTTTTGAGTGTTTTTGGATTTTTTGATGTTTTGGATGTTTTTTGATTTTTGCTTGATTTTGACATTTTGGATATGGATGTGTCTAATGATATTAGTGATCTGTTTGGGATTTTGTTGAAAACCAAGCTAAGGTTGATTGATGGATTGATGATGATGATAACATTTTTGAGGATACACAACAATGCAAGGATTGGATTGATCAAGATTGATTAGGATTGATGATGATAACATTGTTGAGGATGCACAACAATGCAAGGATGATGTTAAGCAACACAAGGATTGGGAAAGATATCCCCAAGATGATGATGGATTGATGATGATAACTGTTGATGGTGTTTTTATGCACTTCTCAACACAGGCAGTGTGTGGGTGCACTACCTCTCTTGAAAGACAATCTTTCACAATCAGATTGCAGAACACTATCCCAATGTCTCTAATGTCAGGTCTTGACAATGCTTAGAATATCTTAGTTGTTTGATGTGATTTTCTGGAATCACAAGGCGGTCTTACAGATGAGTTACAAAGCATGGAAGTTGGATCTTGAAATGGATTTCTTGGATGGAAGAGTTGTTATGGATTGGTTGTAGGTTCAAATAGTGGTCTTGGACTCCATTTTGTCATTGGATTTGGCTCTACAATGTGCAATGAACCTTAGCATAGGTCAGTCATTAAAAAAAAAAAAGAAGGCAAGGAAGATGGAAAGTTCCTAAATCTGCAATCAACTGTGAATAGTGACAATGGAGTTCCTACAATGGACAACCTCTTAAAACAATATCCCACTTAACTAGAGATTTCACAGTATCATGGAAATTGTGCTATCTTCTAAGGTCTACAAATGATTTGTCCTTCATTCACCATGTACATGCATGAATAAAAAATAAATGTTTTGGAGCAGCTTTGAATTCAAGCCCAAGCTAACTTTGCACAGCTATCTACCATCAGCAAATAGCAAAAAGTATGGACTGAGAAGTCATCAACATAGCAGGAATTTTTGTTATCACAAGACAATATTCCTAAAATCTACTAAAGTAAGAAAAAGCTAACTAGGACAGTAATAAAGTCTAAGTCAAACATCTAACAATGGAGATTGAATCAATCAACATGTAAGAAATTCAGAAAATGCACCAAGTCAATATCTTTTCTTTATAAATTTCTGGAGCATGTCTTTACAACAACTCAACTCTATTTGCAAATGAGAGGAGAGCTCTATTTATAGTGCCCAAAAGATTTAATGAATGGCCAAGATTAATTCTTATTGTGTGGCCAATATTCATTACAAAATAGGGTTTTACCTACCCCCCAATATATCACAATTTAAAATTACATTTTGTCTTTTCCGTCTTTCGTCCTCTTGCTGACGGAATTGTAGCACTTTTGTCTTTTAGTCAATTGGTATTTCACTATAGCTACTATTCAGGGAGTTCCTCATCTTTGACGGGACTATCCTCCTATCTTTTAGAAGTGGTGTATTCAATGAACTTGAGGATGACTGCTTGAAGCTTGTTTGTTTCAATGATTTCATATCACAGCACCTGGTAGCTCCATTCTTTTGTGTTATCATCTAGCATTTTCCAATCTTCATCGTACTTTGATTCTTGGTCTCTGAACAGCTCTGATTGATCGAAAGTGCGGGCAAGAAAACTTAGGAATTCCACTATGATTTCACCAGCCATCCCGTCCTTCATCTTCTCCTGGAAGTAGGGTTTTATCTTCTCTGGGTCCATTTGTACCATGGGCATGTCGTAGTCCATCATCAGCTTAAGGTACCGAGCACATTCTGCCCTGATTTCCTTGATCCATTCAATGTTCGAATCTACCTTGCTCATGATTTGTTCTAGCCTCTCCTTCCGGTTGTCAAAGTCCCACCGCCACACATCCATTAGCTAGTGATCATCTTTCTTAAATGTAAGCTCCTTCTCACACGTGGGTTCTGGTAACTGAAGGATAGCCTCGATCCTTGGAAAG
The DNA here is from genome assembly GCA_007258455.2 of Sequoia sempervirens. Classification (NCBI taxonomy): domain Eukaryota; kingdom Viridiplantae; phylum Streptophyta; class Pinopsida; order Cupressales; family Cupressaceae; genus Sequoia; species Sequoia sempervirens. The sequence continues at coordinate 533,546,449 of VDFB02193867.1, forward strand.
GTGGAGTTGTAGGTCATAGGGAAGTCGGTGCAGAGCTTCCTTGTGCCTTCCAAAGACTACAATAGGTCTAGGAACTTGTTAGCTATTCACATAGCCTAGCTAATTCCCATGTTCCTGACATATAAGACTCATTGGAACTAGTTCTCTATGGTCTTCTCTAAATTCTTTCTCCTTGCCATCTTATCAATCTACTCTTTGGATAGCAGCTGAGGTGTGGCTATGGATGTGGTAGGCAAGTCGTCCACTGAAGACCATTGTTGTATGTAGTCTGTTAAGGCCGCGACTTGTGCCTTGAGCTCATCCTTCGAGATCTTATCTTGCTTTATCAGATGAACCACCATAGCCACTGACTCCTCAAGGTGCTTGACTTTTTTCTCTCTGGTGGCGGTCGCCAAATCTATAGTGGAGATGTAACTCACCCCAGTCTGGCCAATCGTAGGCATTACTATTTGTTCCGCTCGAGACTCAGAAGCATCCATCATTACCATGGATCGGACCTTGAGCTTCTTCTCATTTTTTTTTGTGGTTTGGGCTCAAGCCAAGATGGCCTCTAACCTTGCCCTTGGGTCCTTCAGTACAACAGTTTTTCTTTCAAGCTGCCTCTCTAACCGCTCGAGCACAGCAGATTTTCCCTTGGGTGAATCATGGTCACCTTCGGCCCTCTTAGTCAAGGCCAATATTTCCGCTCCTTTTTCTTTTGGGGATTTTCCTTTTTCTCTAGTAGCATCCTCCTCCTCCTCATCGGAGTCATGGATGAACATGAGGCATTTGATAGGCAGCTTGATGGATAGTTGTTGCATGAGACTCTCTTTCCTTGCTATTTCTTCTTCCTTCCTTTCCTTAGTATACTCAGCCTCAGGTAAATCCTCTTGCTGCATTTTTTCTGGTGGCTGCCCCTCTTCATCATGGGGTGACCCTTCTACCTCTGCCTCAGTGTCTTTCAGCTATTGTGCAATCTCCTCCTCAAGGTCATCATCAAAGGTTTGTATGATCACCTTAGCACCAGGGCTATCTTCCTCGTCCCCACTCTCAGAAGAACTCGTTCCCTCCTCCTCATAAGCCACCATATCGATGGTTCGATGTTCATACTCTAGGTGCTCATGGTACTCATTGGCCTCCTCCTCGATAGGCTTTGAGGACTCTAGCTCTTGTTCCTCCCACTCCATAGAAATTAGCATGGTGGCCTCCATACCTAGTGGCCCCGTCAGTGGTTGTGAAGGATGAGCAGTAGCGAGGACTTGTGCAAGGGCTGCTTGTAGAGTCAGATCCATTAGGATCTGGGAGAGCTCAGGGGGATGGTTCTGCATGTGTCTTGAGAGAGCCTCGGGCATGGTGGCAGTGGGAATAGGTGTTTTTATTGTTGCCAGAGGGAGCGATGTGGTTTCTGACATGGAAGCGGAGGAAGGGGGAGTAGTCATGATGGAAGAGGAGTCCATAACTATTATAGACTCAGCTAGAGGTGAAGGGGCAAGGTGGACAGAAATGTCCACTGCCAATGGGGATGCAGCGACCATAGCCAAGGAGGTCGGTGGTGCAACAGGAGGGGCAAGTAGAGCCAAGAGAGGCTCCAATTGATCCATACCCTCTACTTCCTTCTCTTGGGTTGAGGGTTGTTCCGTAGTTCTCCCTGCCTGTTTGAGCCTTTTGGGAGGTGAGCCTCCCGCTTCTTTCCTTGCATTCACCTTGGGGTCTAGAGACTGTTTGGTTTCTATCCCTTTTCACTTTTTGGATCTGGTGACCGGAGGAGACTAGGAGGTCCCGCCAATTAAAGTGGTGGCAGTAACATTCTCTGTAGCACTTGGCTCACTTTTGAGCCCTTCATAAGTTAAAATTATTCCTCGCTGCTTTAACTAACCTACCTACCCATCGATCCACTCCTTGGTATGGGCCAAGATTCATTAGCTTATGGTATGGTCATGGACTTCCTGTTCGTCCTAGTCTATTGTTGGTATCAATAGATTAGTGACTGCAGGGTACCTAGGATGCATTATGGTAGCCTCATCTTCCTCAACTTGGTCCGGTACGGGGAATGGTTGCACCCTTCTTACAAATTGTATAGTCATTCGTATGTAGTGCCTTGCACATACCTCTTTATCATTTTGGCAGTTGGCCTAGAAATCCTCGATGTGGTGGAGATGGGCATATGTTGGCCCCATCACTTTTCTGACATGGCCATATGGGTCCATCTGTGGGCGAGTAGTGTGTAGGTAGAAGTGGTAATTCTTCAGCTCTTTCTCAAAGTTACCAGCACACTAGGAAGTTTGTAGTCGATACATGCCTTAGCCAAGGGTCATGGGGTAGGAGATCCCCGCTATGTGTTTCCTACTAAAGATTTCCTATAGGTGTTGGAGTTGCCGAGAAAGCTCTAGAAGAATGATTTGGTCATTGGGGTATCGAGGCAGCTTGTTTGGCCTTTGAGTGAAGCCCTGGGCATAGATGTATGTAAAATTTGGATATTGAATGAAAAGAATGGCATACTACTTCAATAATTCCCTGCTGCTATGGGCGACACTCCTCTCGAAGTCTCTGGCAATCATTCTGATGATATGGCCAATGAAGGCATCGTTCACTATGCAGTAATCCCTTTTGAAGTTCCAATATTAGAGCTGCGGATACCTATCATAGGCTTTGAGTCTTCGCCCCTGCTCCTGATTGGGTGCCACAAACAACCCATTGTACTACCTCCAATCTGCCAAGGAATAGATGAGATAGGAAGTCATATAAAATTTGGAGCTCTTCTTCACATTGATGAATTGCTCGTGGAAGCAGTTGCTTATGACTCCTCCCCAGTAAAATGAAGCCTTTATTGTGACGTCCTCATTTCCACGTAGGATTTTCTCAATGAAGTATACCATCCATTCTTGAAAGTAGGAGGCCGTAGGAAGACCCATAACCCTGCTCAACATGGTCACCAAGTCATGGTAATCTTCGTGGAAATCGCTGAGGCAGAGTTCTTGAGGAACCTTTGCAGCGTTGCCCCACCTTTCCTTGAACCAATGCAAATTTATTCACTTCTTACAGCCTACCAGATTATCATCCCATGCCGCCTGGCATTGTTCTATGGTTGGGACCTCCATCTCTTGAAATGTGGGAATATGGAAGGCCTTTCTGATCCCTTCAGGTGACATGTCAGCGAGGACATTTCCTTCTCTATCAATGATCGTTCTTGTGTTGGTCTGATATGCCTCTCGACAAGCCATGACAAACTCATGAGCCATGAGGGATGGAGGAAATCTAGCAGCCTTTTCTATTCCACTCTGTCTTATCAATCTTGCATTCTTCATCGTCGGATTAACCCTGACTCTTTGCATGAATTCATCATATCAACCTAGCCTATGTTTGTGTCATTGATCTCCTTCCAATCTGTGGTGACTTTTGAGTGGAGAGGCTCACCCTGGAATTGGTATTTCATCTGGCTCTTGTCCTCTTTCACCTGAGGGGTCCTTCCTGACTTCTTCCCTTTGTCCTTCTCAACGGATGCCCTTGAAGGTCCTACACCCGATTCCATATATTCTACAAATAAGGGAAAAGTCAGCACAATGGATCACAAAAGCATTCATGTTACCCAACACTCTGAAAATAATATTTATTTCAAACAATCAATTAAGCATAACATGACATTTTATCCCCAGACATTATTGATCTTTTGATTAAGGGCATTTGGACAATTCGGGCCTGGAGGGCTGGACTTCCTTGGCAGGAATGCTGTTTGGAAGGGAAAACATGGTAGAAGGCTCCCAGAGACTCTCTTCGGTCAAATTTTGGTAATTTAAGAGGTTCGCACTGAAGAAGACAGAAATTGAGCATGGGGGTTGAAGTTAGATTCCAGATTTGGGATCATTTGGATCAGTTTAGGAGAATTCAGAAGTCTCGGGCTGGAAAGCCATTGGGAGATAGCAGTTTGGAACGACAGACAAAAAATGAAAATCGGAAGATGGAACTCTAGGGTCTGAGGTCTGGTGGCTCAAAGGGCGGCCAATAGTTTCTGATTTTATTTCTGAGCATTGAGGCCAGTGACACCAGGAAGGCGTTCATCTTTCATCATTTTGGGATGACAAACATTGGATGAAAGTTTGGAAAGGGCAGCTCGGCAGTAAGGGTCCATCATCATGTGATTTCACTTCAAGTTTGGTGGCAATTTGTAGGGCAGATCCCAGAGGTCAGAGGGGTGAGCGAGAACCTCATTTGCAACAACGGGGGAGGAGAGGAGTCTTGGGCTATGGGGTCCAGCGCGGACGAGGGTGATTCCGAGTTCAAGTGACATCCCATGGCGAACGGCAGTTTGGAGCCCAGAGGTTAGAAGGATGTTGGAGAAGAGGTTGGAAAAAGGTTATGCTAAAGTATGAAGTCACGCCGACAGCTGAGAGCAAGACCGGACGCAGCAGAGGGGTCTGCCGTCAACTTTGTTTTCACCCCTACAGTGGACGGAAGGGTGGAGCTCGTAGGTTGGAGGGGCGGAGAGAGTTCACTGTGAAGGATGGTGATGCACTCGCAGAACCCCAGAAACAGAACTCTAAGGTCCCAGGCCCGAGAGACCCAGAGTAAATTTGTTCAATTTGAAATACCCATGGTGAGAAGGGTGAGCTCCAGCAGTTGAGACGTCGGGGTAATGTTACTATTTTGACATGGCAGTAATCCAGCAGATTTCTGAATAAGGAAGTTTGACGGGCCGGGCCTGAAGGGGAAATGATTTTGGATAGTGAAGACAGGCCCCAGGGCTGAAGGATATGATGTCCCTGCGGGAAGAATAGCCACGACGAGGTAAGGTTCTGGATCACACATGAGGGTACCCTGGAAGGTTTTTTAGGTTTTGAAATCATGGGTTTTTTGTGCGATGCCATATTTTATCATTTTCATGCCTTCTTAATGATTGCTATTCATTTAAATCCTTAGAGATCATGGAAACAATGCTCAAAAGGGCAAACGGAAAACCAACCTTGAACACGTGATGTGGGGAGATGTGGGATCCACCTACGTTCGATGAAGTGATGTTGAGGGTGATGAACATGAAGGTGTAAAAGATGGTGGGCTCCTTTAGCAGGTTCTCCAATCACTCTACAACTCTTTCAATTAATAATGACGGGTCGGGGTGGGTCTTTTATACCCCTAATCATAATTAATGACCGCATTAAGTGAAGCTACGACAAGAGAAAAGGTTAGTGAGTTTGAAAATCGACAATAGCTGTGGGAGATCCAGGGCCTGAAGGCCGGGGAGGTGTAGGACGGTGGCCACTATGAATATTTCAGGTCAGTCGGGATGGAGGTGGTGGAGATCAAGTCGGGGCCCGAAGGGTGGAGTTCTGCCAAAGATCCACCATTGTGGACGGTGGAGTCATCACAGAATTCCAGGCTTGGAATGTTGAATGGTCTGGTCTGGAGCACTCAAATGCAGTTAGGGCCCCCCGTAGATTCAGTCAGCAAATAAGGTGGTGGGACCTGGAAGGCAGGACGCCACAGGAATTTTTCCGTAGAGGATGGCGAAGCATGGTCAAAACCCCAGAAACGGAACTCCAGGGTCCGGGTCCGGAGGGAAAAATGGCTATCAAAATTTCCACAAATTTTGAATAGATGACAAACAAGGGTTTGGACCCTAGGGTCTGAGAGGATGTGAAGCAAATGTCATCAAGAATAACAGGTTCAGTGGGGAAACCAGACAAGGGAATCCTAAACGGCTAGGCCCGGGGCTGTTGGCAGGGTCAAACTGCTAGAGGGACTCTGCGAGGTGCCAAAGCATAGAAAAATTAAAAGGGGAAGGCATGGTCAACTTATAGTGGGGCTTTAAACCAATATTGAATATCCGAGACACCAAAAAGGGAGGCACACAAAATAAGGCGAGGATAAAATGACCTGACAAGGTGAAAGAAAAGAGGGTCCCCATTTCGAATAGGGCATGTGTGCTAAGGGCACAACAAATGGTGACTCCACTGGAGAATGCTCCCAAGCATTCTAAGGATAAACATTCATTTAGGACCCAGAATCTTTGGTTTTGCAAACCAGGAGTGGCTTCCAAAGATGAATCTAGGAGAATGAGATCCTTAATTGGGTTAGTTTACAGGACATCTCAGAAGTGTGTAGTGAGTTCATTCCTTTCCTCGGGATAGTGACCAGGGTTACCAATTCAACCAAGTGAGCTACATAAATCATCTAACACCAAAAGTAACCTAGACATTACTCTACTGCCAGTCAGGCGTCCATAGCCCAACGGAGTTGTCGCTGCAATCTCATGGATATTGCTCTACTACCGGCTAGGCATCCATAGCCCCGGTAGAGTTACCCAAACACCCATACGATTGCTTATTTTTTAGAATTCCTTTGCTCTTTTTCTTTGATATTTCCTTCAATGTTCATTTCTCTTTTATCATTCAATTTGACCGGGTAAGCACTGAAGCCTACAATGGGTTTGAGACTGCAGTGGTCACTGGAGAAGACTTGAGAATTTTCACTCAATAGGGTGTCATGACAACCATGGCACAGTCCTTTAGAAATAATTATTATGTGTTTTGTGTGAGATCTAAGATGTGTGTAAGAAGATCCAAACCAGGGTCAAGTTCTGAGTAGAGTTCAAACAAGGAAATCATTCATAGGTAGATTTCAAAGACTGATAGTCACGAGTGAATGTTTAGCTGAAGAACACAAAGGACGGTCAGCAAAGTAAACCACTTGTTGAGCAAGCACGGCCACCACTAAGGGGCAGGAAACAACTTTCGAAACAAAACTACTAGGAGAGAGAAAACAAAAGAGTGATGCAAAACAAAAGATGCAAGCACAACAAAAAAAAAACTACCCTAACCTATGTACAAATATTTAGAATGAAGAGCTCGAATGAGCTCAAGCCTAGAAGTAATGCTTCAGATGTTTCCCATTGACTAGCAACGGGACATTCTCACCAGTTAAGGTCTTTAGGTAGAAGGCATTGTCTCCCAAAATCTCAGCTACTTGAAAGGGGCCAAGCCAGAGTTTGTCGAATTTGTTGTGTCCCCCTTTCTTTTCATGGGCCTTATCTTAATACAGGACCAAATCCGCAATCTTGAAGGCCTTAATTTTAGCTCGGCAGTCAAACCATCTCTTCACTATTCCCTGATGTTTGGCAAAATTTTCTATTGCATGGTCTTAGAATTCCTCTAAATGCAAGAGCTCAACTAACTGAGCTTCTCTACAATCGCCTCCCTCATAAAAATCATTGATGAACTGAAGAGTAGGAATCTTCAAATGGATAGGAAATATAGGTTATAGGCCATAAACTAGGTGGAATGGGGAATCGTCAAGGGCAGCCTTGTGGCGGGTGCGATCTACCCAAAGGGAAAAACGGAGCTGGGTATGCCAGTCCTTGGGATTCCTATCTAGCAACCTCTTCATCATGGTAATCAGGTTCTTATTTGTAGACTCGGAAAGACCATTGCCCTAGGGGTAGTAATTGGATGAGAACTTAAGGGAAATTTCATAGTCAAATGCCCAACCAAAAAAATTTAATGAGGCCAACGCAGGTCCATTATCACATACCAAAGAATAAGGACAACTGAAGCAATTTAAAATGGAACTTTCTAAGAAATTAGTAAATACTTTAGTTGTGCATTACTTATATACTATCGCTTCTGTCCATCTAGTATAGTAATCAGTAGCGGTAAGAATGTACCTGTGTCCCACAGATGATGGAGGACTTACCGGACCGATGAAGTTGAGACCCCATTACGCAAACAACCTTACCTCCAGCACAAGTTGCAGTGGGACATCAACATTCTTTTCCCTAGTGGCAGCGGTCTAGCATGTGTGACATGAACGAACATGGCAATGGGCATCTTTGAAAATGGTTGGCAAATAATACCCTACTCTCAATATCTGATGTGTTGTGGAAGAACCAGAACTATGGCCTATGCCAAATTTGTCGTGGAACTCTCTTAAGACTCGATCCGCTTCTTCCTTGCCAAGGAATCTTAAATAAATGCCTTCATGATTCTTCTTGTAGAGAATGGAACCCTGCAACATGTAGCCATTGCTTTTCAATCTAAGGGCCCACTTTTGGACTCCTTGCAGGTGCGGTGGACACTTATGGTTTAGCAAATAATAGACGACATTTTGGTACCATTCTCCAGGGGAGACATCTTCAAGCTGGTACTGCTGCATAATGAGTTCAAGTCTAGCTTCTGTCACTGTTTCAGTAATTGTGCAAGTGATTTCTTATCCTCTTATTAGCTTCATCGGTTGGATCTCTATGTCATATTCTTGGAGTATGGTGACCCATTTAGCTCTTCTTTCACCTAATTCATTTTACATGAGCAACATTTTTACTGCTGGGTCGGGGACAATGGAAAACACCTTATTGCGTGGGATGTAGTGTCTAAATTTCTTCACCCCTCTAACGAGAGCATATGCCTACTTTTCAATGTTGTGATATCGCAATTCAACATCCTTGAGGGGAGCACTCATAAAGGTGATCGGATGCCCATTTATTTCATCATCCTTCTGGGTCAACATGCTAGCACAGGAATGGTCTGAAGCGAACAAGTAGATATAGAAAGGCTTCAAATAATCTGTGCTGACTAGCACAGGACCTCGCTGATGGCCATTTAATTTCTTCGAATGATTGTTTTGCATCAGGTGTCCATTCAACTTTGGCATCTTGTTTCAACATAGCATTGAGAGGTTTAACGATCTCCGCAAAACCCATGATAAATTTTCTGGCAAAGTTGATCTTTCCAAAGAAATATTTTAATCATTTCTTGCTGCCTAGGGGTAGGATTTTAAGTAAGGACTCGATATGTTTAGGGTCTATGGAGATTCCCTCTTCTGAGATGATATGTCTGAGCAATCTGCCTTCAGTCACTCCAAAAATGCACTTCTTGGGGTCAAGAGAAACCTCAAACTCCCTGCATCTCTAAAATACCTTTCATAAATCAAAGACGTGATCACCCCACCTTTTAAAAACATGGTCAAATCATCCATGTAGATGATTATACACTTGCCAATCAGGTCCTTGAAGGTGATATCCATGGCACATTGGAAGGTGGCACTAGTGTTGATGAGACCAAAAGGCATTCTCCTGTACGTGAACATCCCCCACTTGGTGGTGAATGCCATTTTGTGACGATCCTCATATTGTACCATTACCTAGTTGTACCCAGAATATCCGTCAAGGAAAGATATCATTTGGGAGCCGTTGATGATCTAAAGGACCTCATCTAGTGAAGGTACTAGATAGTTGTCTTTCTCTGAAGTGCTATTCAAATTGCATAAATCTACACACAATTTGATCTCCCCATTCTTTTTTCTAACTGGGACCAAGTTGGCCACCCATGTGGAATGTCTGATTAGAAAAATTATTCTTGCCAAGAGCAACTTCTACACTTCTTCGTACACGATGGGTTCCAACAAGGCGTTGATAAGGAGTTGTTGCTGGTGGAATGACCTCACTTTTGTCTTAAGAGGGATGGTGTGTGTAATGACAGAAGTGTCATATGTTTTTAAATCTTTGTAGCTCTATGCCACCACATCATGGTACTTTCGCAACGCATCCATAATTCCCTTCTTTTCCTCTGGCATGCACACCTTGCCAATAAAGACATTCTTGATCTCTTCGGTTGTCCCAAGGTTGTGAGCATCATACTGGTTGCTTATGGCCTCCTTTTTCATTTGCTGATTCTGGTCTCTGATCTGGTCCAAGTCAAATATGTGTTCCAACTGAACCATGCCCCTGGGGATCATATTGGTTTTGAGGTTAATAAACCCCTCTATGTCCAGTTCGGCTTCCTGTGGATCAGCTTCATCAATTATTTGAGCTGCGAAAACATCAGAACTTGTGATGAATTGAAGGATATGTTTTTCATCATTGAAGACTTGCAAGTGGGTAACATTATCTAGGACCGGTGGCATGGGTGTCAACTCAACAGTGAATTTCTTGAGCCCAGACAGAGAGAGGGGTTGTAAAGTGTTCGCTGCTTGAGCCAAGGCATTAGCTCTACAATTCTGAGCACAGGGGATCAACTGTATATTGAATGCATCTAAGCCCTCCAACAGATCCCAAATCCTATGCCTATAGTTTGTAAGTCTCTGATCATGACAGGAATACATCTTCCTGACCTATTTAACTACAAGCTTGGAATCCCCAAAACTTGTAGCACTTTTACATTTTTCTTCAAGGCCATGAGAAGGCCAAAGATCAGGGCCTCATATTCTGCTACATTATTGGTGCAATAGAAATACAATATGTGGGTAGCTAGAAATGTCTTACCCATTGGACTGATGAGTTCGAACCCAGTTCTGGCTCCTTGCTTGGACTTAGATCCATCAAATCAGAGTGTCCAACACATGGAAGTTTTTTTATCTTCAGGTCCGATTGAGTTCTTGCTCCTTTTATGCTAGGTGACTAGCTCCATGATCTTAGAGGAATTTTCTGGCTCGATGTATTGATCAATAGGTGGTTATGCTAGTGCTCCTTTTGGCATTTCTATCTAAGGAGCAGCTAATTTTTTAACATGTGCAACTACTGCTTGACACAAGCAACAATCAAACTCAGAGTGGGTAGCATTGTGAACCCTGCACCAGTTTGGTAACAAGAGATCCTGTAAATTCATTCAGGCCCCTAGGTTGAGTTGATCCCCTGCACACTTTTCAATGAATTCCTGGAAACCACTGAGTAGTCCCCAGTTGTCATCCTTATCAGGTTCATCATCGGCTTCTATCAATATTTCTGTGTTTGGGGGCATTCATGTAGAATGAGTCGAAGGACTACACATCACCAGTAACACTTCGTTCACACATTCTTCCTAAAGCTTAGCCTCATTTTGGTAAGTGAAAGGATGGTAATTCCCTAGGTCAGTTTCAGCAAACAACACCTCATTAATATTATTGTACTCCATGATCACGTATTTCATACAAGGTTCATGGTCTATACGGATTTGATTTGGCAGCCCCTTCCATAGTAGCCACATGTGAGAAAGGTCTGTGGCTATATATCTATTTAGTGCCTTGGTGAATTCCCTTCCCAAGATGATTCCATATGCATCAGGAATGTCAACCACTTGAATATCAATGACTTGTTGTATCTGTGGATCTATAGCAATCTTCATCAGGATACATTTTATTTCACCTACAATGTTGATCTCTGTTTTGTCAAGCTACGTCACCTTCCTCCTTGAAGGTGTGGTGGTGAGGCCAAAAGCCTTGCATACTACTAAGGGCATGACATTGGTAGAAGCCCCTGAATCGAGCAAGCAGTTATGCAGGTTCTTCCCAAAAATCTTAATGATGGTCAGGAAAGGGGCAGTTTCCGGTCTCCCCTAAAAGATGCTCATAGGCGTGTCCATGTGAGCTATCTGACCTTTGTTCTTATCACTGCCCATATCCTTGGTTTGTCTAAATAGTTGGTCCTTAAGAAGTTTCCTATTAGTCCACTCTGGTTCCTTTTCAATTTTTTTACTTGTAGACTGATTCATGGGAACATCCTTCATTTTCCTGGTATTATCTTATATCTCTGGATCTTTTCTTGGCTCTTCAAAGGTAACTCTTTTGGCTGACGTTTCCAGAGTTATACTAGAGGATGCACTCCCATTAAGAACCCTAAAGAAGGCATGCCTTACAGCAGGGACTTTGAGTAATTCAAAGGCTGACAAACTAATTTTTACCTTCCTAAACTCTTCTGCTACATATTCACCCATTTGCTCAATTTTCAAACTAAAAGCTTGGCCTATGGTAGAAATAGGAGGTTGGGCTGTTGTTTGACTTGACGGATTTTGGGATTGGCCTTGAGGCTGATTTTGTGACTAGTTTTGAGATCCATTCTTGTTGAGGTATTGGGTGGCTATATGAGAAAGCCCAGGGTTATTGCTAGCATTAAGATCAGGCGGGGTGGTGAAATTGTTTGGTGGGGTAGAAGTTGTAAAGGGTCCACCTGCCTGTCTATTCCTAAGGAAGTAGGGAGTCGACCTTTGATGGAACATGTGGACCTCATCTACAAATGGATCATCTTTATCTACTAGACTATAATCTACTGAATTGAAACACTGAGCCAAAGTTTGTTCATTACATACCTCTTGTGCTTCTTCACTCTTAACAAGAGTAGGTTCAACTTTGGGCTCATTGCGGTCACCTTGTGGAAATGATGCTTGATTAACCACGAGATAGGAGGAATCATATGGCTCATATGGGACGATGTCCCTACATCTGGCACTATCTAATGCATTATGTACTTCCACCTAGAATATTTTAGCAGCTGTCTAGAACTCGGGGCAATCCAATTCGGAATGTATGCTAGTTTTGTGAATCCAACACCATACGAACAAGGCTACCTCAGCAAGGTATACTCCACTAGTCATTTTTTCGTTGCTCGCCAGATAGTTGAAAGGTGTAGGGACACCTCCATTATTGGGCCTTATGTTCCATGTGTGGTTTTGCCTTTGATAAGGTCTCCTTTCTGCATTCTGATTGGTGTTTTGCCCCTATCAAAGTTCTACCCAGAGGAAGTGCTTGCTTCACGATTATCCCTACTATCCCTATTGTCTTGGTTGTCCTAGTTAAGATTGGCCTGAAAATTACGTTGGGAGGCTTGTAACTAATTATTCTAATTTTTTAGGTGCATCATTTCTATGGACATTTTTTTTATCATCACAGTCAGCTCCTCTAACTTGTCTTTCTCAGTCCCGTTCCAAGGTGATGGCGCCAGATTTTGGAGAAAAGTAGGTGAGGCTGTCGGTTGATTCTGATAAGCTGGAGGAAACTCTAGTCCTAATAGGTACAATGGTGCCTGGGGCTACTGGGAATATGCCTACTGTTGTGGAGCAGCCTGAGGATAGTTATACTACTACTGGTGCTACAAATAGGAAGGTGCAGGAGGTGCATAATTTAGTGGCTGCCTTGGATGTGGTACCATAGGCAATTGAGGCACCTAGTTCATAAGAGGGGTTTGATGAGCAAATGCCTAATTGAGCCCCTAAATCTACATCAGGTGAGCTATTGGCCCTAAAGAAGGCAGCAGGCCAAAGATATTTTTCCCCAAGTCCGCACTAGAGACAATAGCCTCCGTATAGGTGGTCACTAGGGTAGTGTGTGATGGGTGCATCCTTTTCACCAAGGCCAACGTGAGGTTGTCCAATTCCACATAATAGACTGGGAGAGCCGCAACATCATTATGGAGGTATGGGTCCTGGAGCCTTGTCTAGGCCTGATGAAAATGACCATTGAAGGACCCAATAGGTTCATTAACTTCCCTTTTGATAGAAATAAACTACTGGTAAAGTTTTGAAGGGCTAATGGGAATCTTGTATTTCTAGAGGAAGGCATTCTTCATTAGATTCCATGAGGTAATGGATCCTCTCGGCAGATTGATGTACCAATAGAAGGCTTCTTCCCCTGACGAATGTGGGAAAACGCAACATGTGACATCCTCGCGGTTGACTTGCATTTCAGTAAATGTTGTCTTGAATATTTTGATATGCTCCTTAGCTATTCTTTGTAGGTCACACGAATGGAACTTCGAAGAAAAACCCTCTAGATTCTTAGGCATATCATGGTAAGTGGTGAAATGTATCGGTGAAGGGTTATGTGCTAACCAAGCCATGGAGGGTGGCAGAGGTGGTACCTACTATTTAAAAATGGAAATTTGGGGCTATATCTGCAATACAATAGCAATCTAGGACTGCACTTGAGCTACTGTTGATTAAACTGCACCCTAGGCTGGAAGGGCTGGGAGAGCAGCAATCCCCTGGCTGCTAGAGACAAGAGGTGCAAATGCAGTTTGAGATGGCTAGGTGGAAGACGAAGGCTAGCCAGATGAAGGTGAGGGTGGAATGGAGGAGGAAGAGGCAACGCTACTTCCTTTAGCTCGCATCACCCTTGTAGGAGGTTGCAATTCTTTAAATTCTCCCTTATTTGGTGTTGACTGTATAACTCTTCGAAATATTTCTGGGGAGAATGATCTAATTCGATCTAGCTTCACTTTTAACCCTTAGCTTGGTATTTCCAATGTATGCCCTCCTTCTAGTGTTAGTTCTGTTGATGGTGTTTTTATGCACTTCTCAACACAGGCAGTGCGTGGGTGCACTACCTCTCTTGAAAGGAAATCTTCCACAATTAGATTACAGAACACTATCCCAAGGTCTCTAATGTTAGGTCTTGACAATGCTTAGAATATCTTAGTTGTTTGATGTGATTTGCTGGAATTATAAGGCGGTCTTACGAATGAGTTACAAAGCATGAAAGTTGGATCTTGAAATGGAGTTCTTGGATGGAAGAGTTGTTATGCGTTGGCTGTAGGTTCAAACAACAGTCTTGGACTCCATTTTGTCATTGGATTTGGCTCTACAGTGTGCAATGAACCTTAGCATAGGTCAGTCATTTAAAAAAGAAAAGAAGGAAAGGAAGAGGGAAAGTTCCTAAATCTGTAATCAACTGTGAATAGTGACAATGGAGTTCCTACAATGGACAGCCTCTTAAAACAATATCCCACTTAACCAGAGATTTCACAGTATCATGGAACCTGTGCTATCTTCTAAGGTCTTCAAATGCTTTGTCCTTCATTCACCATGTACATGCATGAATCAAAGATAAATGTTTTGGAACAACATTGAATTCAAGCCTAGGCTAACTTTGCACAGCTATCTACCATCATCAAACAACAAAAAGTATGGACTGAGAAGTCATCAACACAGCAGGAATTTTTGTTATCACAAGAGAGCATTCCTAAAATCTACTGAAGTAAGAAATAACTAACTAGGACAGTAATAAAGTCTAAGTCAAACATCTAACAATGAAAATTGAATCAATCAACATGTGAGAAATTTAGAAAATGCACCAAGTCAATGTCTTTTCTTTATAAATTCCTACAGTATGTCTTTATAACAATTGAACTCTCTTTGCAAATGAGAGGAGAGCTCTATTTATAGTGCCCAAAAGATTCAATGAATGGTCAAGATTAATTCTTATTGTGTGGCCAAGATTCATTACAAAATAGGGTTTCACCTACCCCCAATATATCACAATTTAAAATTACATTTTGTCTTTTCCCTATTTCATCCTCTTGCTGAAACCACTGTAGCACTTTTATACTTTAGTCAATTGTTGTTTCCTTATAGCTATTGTTCAGGGAGTTCCTCATCTTTGACGGACCTGTCCTCTTGTCTTTTAGAAGCGATGTATTCAATGAACTTGAGGATGACCACCTGGAGCTTGTCTATTTCGATGATTTCATATCACAACACCTGGTAGCTCCATTCTTTTATGTTATCCTTCAGCCTTTTCCAATCCTCATCATACTTTGAGCCTTGGTCTCTGAACAACTCTGATTGATCGAAGGCACGGGCAGCAAAACTCAGGAATTCCACTGTGATTTCACTAGTGATCCCATCCTTCATCTTCTCATGGAATAAGGGTTTTATTTTCTCTGAGTCCATTTGTAGTGTGGGCATGTTATAGTCTGTCATCAGCTTAAGGTACTGAGCACATTTTTCCCTCATTTTCTGGATCCATTCAATGTACGGATCTACCTTGCTCAGGATTTGCTCTAGCCTCTCCTTCCGGTTGTCAAAGTCCCACCACCACACATCCATCAGCCAGTGATCATCCTTCTTAAATGCAAGCTCCTTCTCCCACATGGCTTTTGGTAACTGAAGGATAGCCTTGATCCTTAGAAAGGTGGAGTCATAGGTCACAGGGAAGTCGATGCAAAGCTTCCTTGTGCCTTCCAGAGACTACAACAGGTCCAAGAACTTGTTGGCTATTTGCACAACTCAGCTAATTCCCATGTTCCTGATGTATAAGACTCATTGGAACCAGTCCTCTATGGTCTTCTCTAAGTTCTTTCTCCTTTTCATCTTATCGATCTGCTCTTTGGATAGCAGCTGAGGTGTGGCCATGGATTTGGTAGACAAGTAGTCCACTGAAGACCATTGTTGTATGTAGTCTGTTAAGGTCGCGACCTATGCCTTGAGCTCATCCTCCGAGATCTTATCTTGCTTTATTAGATGCATGACCATAGCCACTGACTCCTCAAGGTGCTTGACTTTTTGCTCTTTGGTGCCGGTCCCCAAGTCTATGGTGGAGATGTTGTAACTCACCCTAGCCTGGCCAATCGTAGGAATTGTTATTTGTGTCGCTCGAGACCCGAAAGAATCCATCATTACCTTGGATCAAACGTTGGGCTTCTTCTCCTTTTTGTCATGGTTTGGGCTCAAGCTAAGATGGCCTCTAACCTTGCCCTTGGGTCCTTCAGCACAACAGTTTTTCTTTCAAGCTGCCTCTCTAACCACTCAGGCACAGCAGATTTTCCCTTGGGTGAATCATAGTCACCTTCGCGCCTCTCAGTCAAGGCCAAGATTTCCGCTCCTTTTTCTTATGGAGATTTTCCTTTTTCTCTGGCAATGTCCTCCTCATCCTCATCTAAGTCATGGATGAACACAAGGTGTTTGATAGGTAACTCGGTGGATAGTTGCTACACGGGACTCTGTTTCCTTGTTGTTTCTTCTTCCTTCCTTTCCTCAGTATACTCAGTCTCGGGGCTTTGCCAACATGGGTTCCAGCCTTAGGTAATTCCTCTTGCTGCTATTTTTTTGGTAGCTGCCCCTCTTCATCATGGGGTGACCCTTTTGCTTCTGCCTCAGTGTCTTTTAGCTGTTGTGCCATCTCCTCCTCAAGGTCATCGTCAAAGGTTTGTATGATCACCTTAGCACTGGAGCTATCTTCCTCATCCCCACTCTCGGAAGAGCCCGTTCCCTCCTCCTCATAAGCCACCCTGTTGATGGTTCAGTGTTCCTACTCTGGGTGCTCATGGTACTCATCGACCTCCTCCTTGATAGGCTTCAAGGCCTCCTGCTCTCGTTTCTCCCACTCCTTAGAAATTAGCATGGTGGCCTCCATACCTAGTGGCCCCGTCGGTGGTTGTGAAGGTTGAGCAGTAGCGAGGACTTGTGCAAGGGCTGCTTGTAGAGTTAGATCCATTAGGATCTGGGAGAGCTCAGGGGGAAGGTTCTGCATGTGTCTTGAGAGAGCCTTGGACATGGTGGTAGTGGGAATAGGCACTATTTTTGTTGCCAGAGGGAGTGATGTGATTGGTGACATGGCAGCAGAGGAAGTGGGAGTAGTCATGGTGGAATAGGATTCAATAACTATTACAGACTTGGCCGGAGGCGAAGGGGCAAGGTAGACAGAAATGTCCACTGGCGGCTAAGATGCAGCGACCATAGCCAGGGAGGTGGGTGGTGCAACAGGAGGGGCAGGGAGAGCTAAGAGAGGCTCCAATTGATTTGTATGCTCTACTTCCTTCTCTTGGGTTGAGGGTTGTTCTATAATGCTCCTTGCCTGTTTGACCCTTTTGGGAGGTGAGCCTCCTGCTTCTTTCCTTGCATAGACCTTGCGGTCTGGAGACTATTTAGTTTCTGTCCCTTTTCGCTTTTTGGATCTAGTGACTGGAGGAGACTTGGAGGTCCCACCAGTTAAAGTGGTGGTAGCAACATTCTCTGTAGCACTTGGCTCACTTTTGAGCCCTTCATAAGTCAAAATTATTTGTTGCTACTTTAACTGAGCTACCTGCCCACCGATCCACTCCTTGGTACGGGCCAAGATTGGCTGGGTTATGGTATCAAGGTCATTGACCTCCTGTTCATCCTAGTCTATTGTTGGTATCGATAGATTGGCGATTGCAGACTACCTTGGATGCATTATGGTAGCCTCATCTTCCTCGACTTGGTCTGGTATGGGGAATGGCTGCACCCTTCTTACGAATTGTATAGTCATTTATATGTAGTGCTTTGTGCGTACCTCTTTATCATCTTGGCAGTCAGCCTAGAAATCCTCAATGTGGTGAAGATGGGAATATGCTAACCCCAACACTTTTCTGACATGGCCATATGGGTCCATCCACGAGGGAGCAGTGTGTAGGTAGAAGTGGTAATCCTTCAACTCTTTCTCAGAGTTACTAGCACATTGGGAAGTTTGTAGTCAGTACATGCCCTAGCCAAGGGTCATGGAGTAGGAGATCCCTGCTATGTGTTTGCTGCTAAAGATTTCCTGTAGGTGTTGGAGTTGTTGAGAAAGCTCCAGAAGGATGATTCAGTCATTGGAGTATCAAGGCAGCCTGTTTGGCCTTTTAGTGAAGCCCTGGGCACAGATGTATGTAAACTTTGGATATTGAATGAAAAGAAAGGAATACTACTTCAATAATGCCCTGGCGCTGTGGGAAACCATCCTCTCAAAATCTCTGGCAATCATTTTGATGATATGGCCAATGAAGGCATCGTTCACTCTGCAGTAATTCCTTTTGAAGTTCTAGTATTGGAGCTGCGGATACCTATAATAGGCTTTGAGTCTCTGCCCCTGCTCCTGAACGGGTGCCATAAACAACCCATTGTACTACCTTTGATCTACCAAGGAATAGACAAGATAGGAATTCATATAAAATTTGGAGCTCTTCTTCACGTTGATGAATTGCTCATGGAAGTAGTTGCTTATGATTCCTCCCCAGTAGAATGAAACCTTTGTTGTGACATCCTCATTTCCACATAGGATCTGCTCAATGAAGTATACCATCCATTCTTGAAATTAGGCATCCATAGGAAGACCCATAACCCTACTCAACATAGTCACCAAGTCATGGTAATCTTCGTGGAAATCGCCGCGGAAGAGTTCTTGAGGAACCTTCGCAGCGCTGCCCCGCCTTTCCTTGAGCCAATGCAAATTTATTGACTTCTTACAGCCTGTCGGATTATCATCCCATGCCACTTGGCATTCTTCTATGGTGGGGACCTCCATCTCTTGAAATGTGGGAATATGGAAGGTCTTTGTGATCCCTTAAGGTGACATGTCAGCGAGGACATTGCCTTCTCTATCAATGATCATTCTTGTGTCGGTCTAATATGCCTCCTGACAAACCATGACCAACTCGGGAGCCATGAGGGATGGAGGAAATCCAACAGCCTTCACGATTCCACTCTATCTTATCAATCTTGCATTCTTCGTCATCGGATTAAGCGTGACTCTTTGCGTGAATTCATCAATATCAACCTGGCCTATGTTGATGTCAGTGATCTCCTTCCAATCTGTTATGACTTTTGAGTGGAGAGGCTCACCTTGGAATTGGTATTTCATCTGGTCCTTGTCCTCTTTCCCCTGAGGGGTCCTTCCTAACTTCTTCCCTTTGTCCTTCTCGGCGGATGCCCCTGAAGGTCCTACACCTAATTCCATATATTCTACAAACAAGGGCAAAGTCAGCACAATGGATCAAAAAAACATTCATGTTAGCCAACACCCTGAAAACAATATTTATTTCAAACAATCAATTAAGCATAACAAGACCTTTTATCCCCAGATGTTATTGATCTTTTGATTAAGGGCATTTGGACAGTTCAGGCCCAGAGGGCTGAACTTCCTTGATAGGAATGCTGTTTGGAAGGGAAAAGACAGTGGAAGGCTCCCAAATTCTCTCTTTGGTCAAATTTTGGTAATTTGAGAGGTTCGCACCAAAGAAGGCAAAAATTGAGCATGTGGGTTGAAGTTAGATTCCAGATTTGGGCTACATTGGATCAGTTTAGGAGAATTCAAAAGCCTCTGGCTGGAAAGCCATCGAGAGATAGTAGTTTGGAATGACAGATAGAAAACGAAAATTCAAAGATAAAACTCTGGGGTCCGGGGTTCAGTGGCTCAAAGCGTGGCCAATAGTTTATGATTTTATTTTTGAGAATTCGGGCCAATGACACTGGGAAGGCATTTGTCTTTCATCATTTTGGGATGACAAATGTTGAATAGAAGTCCGGAAGGGGCAGCCCAGTAGTAAGGGTCCGTCATCATGTGATTTTTCTTTGAGTTTGGTGGCGATTGGTAGGGCAGAACCCGGAGGTCAGAGGGGCGAGTGAGAACCTCCTTTGCAATGGCGGGCAAGGACAGGAGTCCCAGGCTATGGGGTCCGGTGTGGATGAGGGTGATTCTAAGTTCAAGTGACATTACACGGTGAATGGTAGTCCAGAGCCCGGAGGTCAGAAAGATGTCAGAGAAGGGGTTGGCGAAAGGTTATGCTAAAGTATGAAGTCACGCAGATAGCCGGGAGCAAGACCGGACCCAGCAGAGGGGTCCACTGTCAACTTTATTTTCACCCCGACAGTGTATGGAAGGGCAGAGACCGAAGGTCGAAGGGGCAGAGAGAGTACACCCTAAAGGATGGTGATGCACTCACAGAACCCCGAAAATAGAACTTTGGGGACCCAAGCTGAGAGACCCAGAGGGCGTTTGTTCAATTTGCAATGTGCACGGTGAGGAGAAGGGTGGGCTCTGGTGGTTGGGACGTCGGGGTAAGTTTTCCATTTTGACACAGTGGAAATCTAGCGGATTTCTGAATAAGGAAGTCTAATGGGCTGGGCCCGAAGGGGAAATGATTTTGGATGGCGAAGATAGGCCCCAGGGCCGAAGGATATGATTTACCTGCGGGAAGAACAACCGTGGCGAGGTAAGGTTCTGAATCGGACATGAGGGCACCCTGGAAGGTTTTTTAGGTTTTGAAATCATGGGTTTTGTACGCGATGCCATATTTTATCATTTTCATGCCTTCTTAATGATTGCTATTTATTTAAATCCTTAGAAATCATAGAAACAATGCTCAGGAGGGCAAACGGAAAACCAACCTCAAACATGCTATGCGGGGAGATGTGGGATCCACCTACGCTCGATGAAGTGATGTTGAGGGAGATGAACATGAAGGTATCAAAGATGGTGGGCTCCTCTAGCAGGTTTTCCAATCGCTCTACAACTTTGTCAATTGATAATGATAGGTCGGGGTGGGTCTTTTATACCCCTAATCGCAATTAATGACCCCATTAAATGCAGGTACGATGAGAGAAAAGGTTGGTGAGTTTGAAAATTGGCAATGACGGTATGGTGGGAGATCTAGGGCCCAAATGTCAGGGAGGCATAGGATGGTGGCCGCTGTGAATATTTTGGGTCGGTCAGGGCAGCGGCGATGGAGATCGATTAGGGGCCTGGAGGGCAGAGTTCTGCCAAATATCCACCGTCGTGGATGATAGAGTCATCACAGAATTTCAAACTCACAATTTTGGATGGTCGGGCCCAGAGCACTCAAATGTAGTCAGGGCCCCCCGCAGATTCGGTCAGCGAATAAGGTGGCGAGACCCGAAAGGCGGGACGCCATAGGAAGTTTTCCGTAGAGGATGGCGAAGCATGGTCGAAACCTCAGAAATGGAACTCCAGGGTCTGGAGGGCAAAATGGCTGTTAGAATTTCCACAAATTTTTAACAGATGGCAAACAAGGGTTCAGACCTCAGGGTCCGGGAGGACGTGAAGCGGACGCCACCAGGAACGACAAGTTCAGTGGGGAAAGCCAGCGAGGGAATCCCGAATGGCTGGGTCTAGTAGGGCCCGGGGCCGTTGGCAAAGTCAAACTGCCATAGGGACTCTGCAAGGTGCCGTAACACAACAAAATTAAAAGGGGAAGGCATGGTCAACTTATGGTTGGACTTTAAAGCAATATTGACCATCTGAGACACCAAAAGGGGAGGCATGAAAAATGACCCAACAAGGCGAAAGAAAAGAGGGTCTCTGTTCCGAATGGGGCGTGTGTGCTAAGGAAACATCAATAACATTGTTGATGATTCACAACAATGCAAGGATAGTGTTAAGCAACACAAGGATATCTTACTGATTTCTTGATTGGATTTGATTGATCATGATTGATGAAACTTGATTTGGAACAAAAGTTGTTCAAATGATTTGGTGTGACATTTGAAGTGCAACTTAGATGTGACTAATAGTGATTGTTTGGATTGATGTTCGATGAAAGATGAAGATTGATAAGGAACATCTTCTTGTCAAAATATGCCATGGGCTAGTGATTTGGATTTTGGATCACAAATTCTTTGACCAATTTGGTTTCATGTTTTCTAATGTTCAAATTGCCACATAAGTTGGAGGATATAGATCAAGATTTATTCTTAAAGCAAGATGCAAACATTTTCCCCCAATGTCTAGCAATGTATGGACTGCCATTTGGATGGATGCTTGGATAGGTGTATGGATGGATGGATATGGTATGCATGCAAAGTATTTCAAGGATTATCTTGTGATTAGATAAGGCGTTTGAACAAAGGAATGCTTCATTGGAAAATGCTTCATAGCTCAGATAATGCTGCATAGGATAAGCTCAATGAAAATGACCCGTGTCAAGATGTTTAGTATAAGCAAGCATAAAGTGTGCACCAAAATTTCTTCAAGATCAAGATAACTAAGATGATGGATGCAAATATATGCGAATGGATTGGATAAATGGTTCATGGATGAAAGGATTTATTATGGATAAGATGGATGGAATACTCAATTTATTACAGATGGGATGAGATGCTTTCACCTGAAGTGGCACACATAGATGCTCGATTCTACACATGACGTCTGTTTTCCAAGTTTTCGTCATGGTCTTGCCCAAAGCACCGCCCATGCGGTTTTCACTAGAGGACATTTTTTTCTTTATTGTTTTCAATCCTTTTTCTGATTTTTTTGGATTTTCATATTTTATGATTTTTTTTGGTTTTTTTGAAAGATTTTAAGCTCATGCTGAATCACAAGGTGTTGTTGATGTAGATGCCTCTGTCATAATGTGCCATCAATATCCTGCTTGAAGAAGTTGCTTTGCTAAGATACGTGCACTTGAATGCAATTTTTGAGATTCCTAATCTACTTCAATGATATTGGGGTTAACTCTGTCTTTGTGTGTACATCGTGATAGAGTTCCTTCAGAATCCTTATGATGAAAGGTAATTTCCAATACATGGTCAATTTGAAAATTGGATATCATGCGTGGAGGCATAGATGGAGTGTATTTAGGGATACAAGATGGATTGGTTGATAGTTTGGAACCTTTGATTCTCCAAACTTGGGAAGATGAGTAATGATGGGTGGATACGAAAGTGTGCATGGAATTAGGACTAACTGCTTGATATACTTCGTACGTCACTTGAAAAGCCTACTTTTGCTTTTGCGGACATCTTCGATGGATACTTTTCCCTCTTTTATTTTTCCCCATAGTTTCTTTGACTAAGGGAGTTTGATAGGGATAATCTTTCTTTGTATGCTTTGGTATCCATATGTATTTGATTTGTCCTTTATGCTTTCTAGCTTCTTTTTCTTTGATAATGTTCTTCATACTTTGATTCAATTCTTTATTTTGACGTTGGTCTCAATTCGTGGATGGGGTGATGGGTGGATGAAGATTCATGACTTGAATGGTTGTAGTATTGGCATTGATTTCATCACAAGGATTCTTTGTGCTCCCTATGTTGATGCTTGCTTGAGACGAAGTCATCCCCACTATTGTGGAAGTAGTACCTTCAAGCTTTGATACCATATGTTCTAAGATGTCTTTTTCAATAAGCGTTCTCTGATAAATGAACACCGTCAGTGACGTTTCAATTTGCTGCTCTGTTAACTCTAAATTATACTGTTCTTTCTAACTTACTTCCTTGAGTAGATAATGTTGAATATCTTTATTCATGATGTCCTCAGTCTAGATTTTGGATATATCTAATCCTAATGTTGATAACTCAGTTTGACCATAGGAGTTAATAATTTTCTCTTTTTGTGTAACATAATTTGTTCTAGCTGAAGATCATCTATGTTTCCATCCATAGAAAGCATCTCATGGGTAGATGGAGGAGTATGTGGTATGTGGATATGATCATCTTGCATAGATAGGAGAGTGTCCATTATATTATTGTAGTATCTTGAAGATACAAATTCCTGATCTCAGTTAATTTTGGACTTACTTTTGATGTGCTTTGGATCAAGTTCTTGACATGGGTTAGTTTCAAAGGATGGATTTCTTACAAAGGGTTCTTGGATGTCATCATTAAACATGGTACGTGGTTCAATATCCTCAAGTGTCAATTTTAGGGTTCCTTTAGTATTTGTAACCCTGAGGTCAAAGGGGGTCAACATGTCTTGGAAAGGACCATTGCTAGATCTTAGTGGAAGATTTTGATCATGCTTTGGAATGAATTCTTGAGATATGTCCTCTAACTCATGAGGCAATGTCGAGACATTTTCAACATGATCACAGGTCAACGGATCATGCATTATGTCAATAGGATCAAATAATCTTAACACTCCTTGAAAGAGATCACTAAAAAGTGGCTCTTGATGTATGGTGAGTTGATCATTGGATGGGGTGGAAACATCTTCAAGTGTTTGTGGATGGAGAGATCTTGATCATTTTTTTCAACAATTGTGATGGAGGGGATTTCCAATGTCTTCAACCATAGGGTCAAATGATGTTGAAATTTCTTGAATTGGATCCTTGTTGGGTATTGTTGGTTGATTTTTATTATGATTGAAAAGTGACTCTTGACCTATGTTGATTTGATCTTTGGATGGGGTAGAAACATCTTCCATGTGTTCATTGATGGATAGCTCTTGATTATGTGATCGTTGATTTGGATTTATACATGGAGTTGATAACATTGTGTTGAGATTTTGAACAACATTTGCTTTTTGGTCTTTGTATTGGACTTTAGCTTGCGCTTGCACTTGAGCCTGGGCTTATGCTAATTTTTGTGTGGCTAGATATTGTTGGGTGGCCTTTTGGTAGGCCTGGTGAGCTTTTAGTGCAATGTCATATTATCTTGCTACGTTTGGTTTTGGTGGAAGTGGTGGTGGATTCAAAATTATGTTGGATGTAGTGATGAGTCATTGAGATACATTTGGAGTGATCATGAGGGTTTGAGATATGATGGGCATGATAAGGGTGGTTGGAATGATTGAAGTGATAGGAATGGTCAAAATGACCAAGGTGATAGATCCTTGGGAGACTATATTTTTATTTGTCAGGATTGATGTTTTCATTTGATTAGATACCATCTGTTCATGCGATGTCGATGGTATATTCAAAGGATTTGATGTGATGGCTTGATTGGTGTTAGGTGGATTTATTTGGATGGAGTGATTGGTGCTAGGTAAAGCGGGAAGCCCTAAACCAAGGAATGATGTTGATATGGGTAATGGTGATGGAGATGTCTCTTGGCGCAATGACTCAACTATTTTGGTAAGTGTAGCAATTTGATCTCGCCAAATTTGTTCTTGATTTTGATCTTGACTCCCTTGATTTAGTTGATTTGGCTTTTGTTTGAGAAGATTTGTAGTGTGTACTTGTGTTTTATTTTGGACAATGTTTTGATTTGGGATGACACCTATATTTAGCATGATAGGTTGAAATTGACCATTATTCATGGGTATGTGCAGGATCATGGTGCGCCAAAAAGTGGCAATATTATGGGGGTATGTGGTGGCGACTTTTTTTCACCCAAAATTAATGAAATGAAAAGGGTTTTTAGAGATTCTCAACTTTCCAAAAATATAAATTATGATTTAATTTGAATTTAATAAATGATTATTATTCATTTTCTATTACAATTATGACTAAAGTCGTCGATAGGCTGATTGAAAAACATCTATAACTTTCAAACAGTATCATCTTTTTTAATCCAAAACATGCGTCATTCTATGCTTCACATACTATAGGATTAAAAAAATAAAAATAAATTTCATGAAGTTTTGACCAAGTTAAGGTGGTCAGATAGATGAGTTTTTATATTTTCTAAAAGTTGTAATAAAAATTTCATAATTAATTATTTACTTGGAAAAAAATTACAAAAAATATGCATCATCTGGACATGAGTCCTCTACTTATATATAAATATTACAAAAAATATTATCATTTTATTATGGTTAGGATGGTCGGGGCAGACACCTACTTCTTATTTTTCAATGAAATTTAAGTACTCTGCATTGAAATTTCAAATTTTCACCAAATAGATTTTATTTATTTTTAAACAAACCTAGTATTTTAGAAACTACATTCAATTTTCTACAAATTCTATTCTTACATATTTTTGAAATAATATAGATAACTTATTCAAATATTTACGTCAAGTTGCCTAACACTAATTTTTCTAAATTTTTTACCACTTAAGGGCCTATTTATTGCACGATGATCCTGCACATACCCTCATGTTTGGAATATTCATATGATTTGCAAATGTATCCATCCCAAATTTTTCTGGATTCATGTTTTGAAAACTTGTGCTTGGTAAATTCTCATTTGGCTTGTAGGGATTTGGTGGGATGACATTGTTTGTTTGAAGGCTCATGCTTTGATTGTTCAATTGACAGACTTGTAGGTTTGGATTTAGATCTACCATCAGGAAACATGTTCCAATCTTTGATTTGGGCATACTCACACTTGTTTTCCATTGACATTTGTAGAAGGTAATGATCCCATGCATGGTTTGTATAGATGTGAGTGTTGATAATCAATCAGTATTGTAAGGCTTTGAAAGTTCAATTGATTTAGATTACTCATGATGTATGGATAAAGTTTGTATTCCATGTTCTCCTTGTGTTTTGACCTTGTTGCAAAAGTTACTTTCTAAGGTTCTTAGGGCTAATGATGAGATGATGGACGAAAGGTGTAAATGATGAGTGATGAACGTTTAGGAACTTTGGATCAATGCTAGACTTAGGGTTTGATTTTGATTGTTTGATTGGATTTGGATAATGGACTTGTAAAACCTAAGATGTAAGATGTTATCTTAGGATGAACTTGTTCAAAGGATTGCTGATTTAATTAAATGTATGAGAAAGGATGCATTCCCATACACCTAACTAAACAAGGTGATTTTGATTTTGCTGATTTACCCAAGTCTAGAATGATGTTTCCAAAGCTCTAAAGTTGTTTGGTGGGATGGAGATGATAAATGTTTGGAATTTGGATGAAATGTTTAATTTTCTCCTAAATGAACCTAGGAAGGACTTGTTTACGAGACCAAGATAGTGAAGAACATGCCTTTCTCTAAGAGTAATTCAAAATCAAAAGACCAATGTTTGCATGAAAACCATAAGATCAAAATATATCAAGCACATGTGTGGGGTCCAATTGATTCAATCTTTGCTTAATGGATTCTTTTTACCACAAACACACTCTTGATTAGGTTTACAATTGAATGTCTAATGTCCTAATTCCCTTTCATCCCACAAAGTGTATTATGCAGAAATCGAGGAAATTAAGGCAAAAGTTCCCTAAAGTTGACTTTAGTAGAAGCAAATTGAGATGAAATCCAAATGTTTAGAAGCCTCTAAAGATACAAATCCCAAGGGAAAGCAATAAAATGTGAATTTGTTCAAGGATATTTGCCTCTCCTAAAGGGTTTGAGATTTGATGCTTCGTTGAATGTTGGTTTTCAATGTTTTTGATTAAAACATTGTGTTTTCAAACTAACTCGCAAGCAATTTAACATACCTAGCTCAATTGGTATGCTTTTCTTCGTGGGCTTGCCTCATGCCCTTCGTAGAAGAAGAGATGATTTTACATGCAACCAAGGAAAAAATATAAAGGTATGTTAAGAATAAAGTCTTAACCTCTATATTTCAACCAAGATTGTACATGGCAAGTAACTTCTTGGAATCTAAGTTCCAATGCACCACTCCGATAAACTCGTTGGATGGACTAGTTGGCAACTACAAACAAGGTTCTTAATGACACAACATCATGGACATGGCACCTTGCAAGCATCCAACAAGCCACTAAAGGCTTTAATCAATCCTATTAGGGGCTCTTATACGTTTTATGATAGTACCCCGTTCTGAAAGACACTGTGTGGCTAAGGCCTACATACCATGAGGACTTGATAGTTTAGTCTTATCCATTTGTATACCAGACCAAATGAAAAATTGGTTGGAGTCACCTTCGAGTTCTCCTTTCGGATGTGTCTTTAGAAACAAAGGGAGAACACACATGATATACCTAACTCACACTCACAAAGTGTTTTGTTCAATTTTTAAACCCAAACTGAAGTGTGGAGGCAATCTTTTATGTAACTTAATGTCATCAAAAAGAATTTTGATTCTCAAGGTCGCTGTGAAGCATGAGAGAAGTTCATACGCCTTTTTAGGTGAGATTATTTTACATAAAAGATTACAAAACATGAAAAGCACATGTTCATTTTAAGCCTCAAAGCAATGATGATTTCATTTTAGAGCACCAAAATGAGATGTGAAGTTGATTTTTTCAATTTGTTATTCCCAAACAAAATCTAGTGGATTTGTTCTAAGATTTGTTTTAAGCCCCTTGCCATGAAAATTGAAAAACTTTTGCTATGTTTTTTTTAGAGCCTTAAAAGAAATGAGTTTAAGACAAAAAATTAAGGCATAAAGTAGAGGTTCTAAGCATTAAAAAATTCTTTGTCAACTCCAAATTTCAATGTTCAATTTTTCTTTACTCCAATCTAGCTTCCTTTCACCTTATTCCAATACCGTAGGTTTGGATTTAGATCATAACACCATAGGTTTTTGCTTGGCTATCTAAATCTACACTACAAACTATTAGTCAACTTAGCCAAAAACAATAATCAAACTCCTTATGAAGTTCTTAATCACATCAAGACAAGGAAACATGATAAAAAGCATTACAAAGAAATCATAAACATGTAAACCTATCTAAAATGGATTAAACCTTCACTTCATAAGTGGATTTGTGCTTCTTTGATGTGGAAAGAAGCCCTTTCCCAACCCTTGATAATGCAAATGATGATGATGGACAAAATCAATGCTCAGTTTAAGAGAATGACCTTGCATAAAGATTGTTGGATGGAATGATAGAGTTGTGGAGGATTTGATCAATAGAGGAGACCTCTATTTATTGCCAAAAGTGATAGAAGAATTCCAAACATGGAGGATGTGGGACTAAAGATCCACCAATGAGAAGAAGCCACTTTTCAAGTTGTGAGTGGTTGAGGAGTGTGCAAGATTTGGGAAATGTGCCCAAGAGGTGGAAATTTCAAATTTGAAAATGAGAGTTAATGCTTAGTTTGACCTTTGCAAGGGGACATGTAAGAGACATTTAAGACCTATTCAATGCCTTGTTGGATGTACCTTCCACTTTCCTTTGAATTCAAATTTGAGGGAAGATGCCATGTTGAGTGAAAATGCTGATGTACCCTTCCACTTTCCTTTGAATTCAAATTTGAGGGAAGATGCAATGTTGAGTGAAAATGCTGATTTAATAAATCAATGAATAAATTTATTTGTGCAAGTGGAAAAATCTAGAGGATGTGACATGCATTAGATTATATTTAATCAAGATTAATTAGCTAGGATGATGATTAGGATGTTTTGACCAATTTGACTCAAATATTTGATTTATTTAAATCAAAAAAGGAGAAATATGAATTAGATTAAAGTCCTGATTTACCTAGTGAATGGATTTGTTGCGTTTGATTTATTTAATGAGTGGATGAACGTGAATTGGGTGAATGATGTTAATTTCACGTGTCTACAAGTTTTATTTGTATGTATTTTTGGGATAGTTATAATATTTGTTTTATTACAGGAATAGTCAATAAAATGGTAAAACTAGGTCATGAGTTTTTTGGTCAAGTATGTGTCGTGAGAGGCCAACTATCATTTGTTAAGGTAAAATATGATGAAGAATCAAAGGAACTTTCATCTACTACCATTGTACCCTAGGTTTCTCTAATACATGCCATGCAAGGGCAAGTGTCATTGGCTGAAGTACAAGATTATGAGGAATCAAAGAAACCCTCATCTACTACCATTGGCTGAAGTACAAGATTGGGTTACTCCTAATCTTTGAGGAACAATCCATCAAATTTTCATTTGTATTTCCATTTACTATATATCTTAAGATATGATATGGTTTCTTTTCTTGATAGTCCACATGTAAATATCTTTTATTGATTTTAAGAAAAATCTTATTTTACTATATAAAATTCATTGTATGTGAAAAAATATTAAGTGGATTGTAGACTCTGATTTTGTGTGGAATTTTCTACTTATCAATCATACTTAAATCTATAATTTATTAAAATATAAAAATGAACATTAAGTTTGAGAAGAAGAAAAATAAATAAAAGAATAAAATTACAATTACTTGTATAACTAAAGGATTCTTGTTAAACAAGTGTCATTTTCTCAATAGAGATGTATGGTTGGAGAAAAATGTATGAAGAAGAAGTTGTTGTGAACATAAAAGTATTGATGTTTTGGTATTGAATAAGCCATTAATTTTTCAACATAAATTAATTTAACTATTTATTTTCTTATTATTCAATTAAAATATCCATGTATTATATATGAAAAACTTCAAGTAGATGGTTGAATCAGATCTAATTTAGTTTTGTTTATAATAATGTATAATAAAATAAGCATTCATTACAATATAAAATATTGTGTAAAGCTTGAGAACCTATAACCATTTTTTTTTAAGAGGATAAAAGTAGAATTAACCAAGGGTTTCTTGTTGAGCATGTGTTATTTTCTCATATTGAAGAAAAAAGTGTAAAATAGAAGTTATTGTGTAATTAAGATTTTGGTTTTTTCCTTCAATTTCTACCTTTTCCAAGTTCAATTCTACGTTATTGTGGAAAAGGTAGAAATTGAAGGGGACTTGGCTATTGTGGTAAATGTGATAAGAGCTAAGAAAGTATTGAGATAGAAATTACAATCTTTACTAGATTCAACAATAAACATGATGGATAATTTTAAAAATGTAACGATTAACCATATTTACAGAAAAGGAAATACAATGGTAGATGCATTGGAAAATATGGGAGCTGATGGAATGACAATTAAATAGATAACTCCATGATGAGCAAGGCTTTATTTGGATAATGATTTGAATGACATCCGAGAGGAAGAGAAGAGAGATGTTTAGGATTCTAAGAGTGGTGAGACAAGTAAGAAGGCAGAGAAGGAAATAATGGATATCCCATTAACTGAATTCACCAAACTCCAACCTTAGACCACAAGATCAAGGAGTTTTCTCACTACAAACACCACTTACAATGAGGTCCACAATGAAGAAATTGATTCACTCCCAAAATCGACAGTGGCAGATTCATCTTCAAATTTGGGCATTTAGTTACTATTTGTAATGTGGTCCAATAGAGGAAGAATACATGAGGCAAAAAGGAAAAAGATAATGACTCTTGATGATCTTTGGTGTTTTGTCATTTTTTTTTATCGTCATCTTCTTTTTTCAAACATAAACTTTGCTCAATCATAGTTGTGGCAAAGGTGGTAGCTTCCTTTTTATGAAAAGGTTATAGACTTTGTTTAGGATAGCTTTAAGGTTTCATGTTTTGATTTTAATCTTCTCATGGAAGCCATGATTCTGATTGTTTTATCTTCTATCGAGGCTTCATGTCTTGTAAATCCTTATATTTTTAATTTTAATACAATCTCCTTGGCATCGGCCCCTTAATTATCAAAAATAAATAAAAATTGGTTTTTTCCTATTCAATAAATTACTAATTGAAAAATATTATTCAATCAAAATCTTATTTTTTAAAATTAGAAATAAAATTAGGAGGGAGGTGGATAAAGGCAACATCAAGGGTCTTCAGGTCTTTAGCAACATCCCCAATATCTTTAACCTTTTGTTCAATGATTTAAGGCTTTTTGTTGAGTCTTTGGATATAAAACATATCAATGGGTTTGAGGTCGATCATCTTCCCAATATTTATTTGGGGATGGATCTTGTCTACAAAAGAAATCTTGAGCTAGAATGGACTAAAATGTTGTCCACAGTTCAAGATAAGTTGGCTTCATGGAAAGGGCAGTGGTTGTTCATGGCAAGGAGAATCACCTTGATCAATTCTTCTTTGGCTTCAGTCCCTAACCATTTGATGTCTACTTTTTGAATCCCCATTAACGTGATCAATACCTTGAAAAAAATGTAACATTTATCTCTTTGGAGACGTAATGATGAAACCTTCAAATACAAATTATTTAAATAGAAAGACGTCAACAAACCCAAGAATCTAGGTGGTCTAGGTTCTCAAACAAGTGAATGCTCCCCTTGGGGCTAAGATTGTATGGATAATTTATGACGAGCATGGGAAATTATGGAGTAAATTTTTACAAGCTAAATACCTTTAGTGTGATTCAAAGGATTTGTTTTATGCTTCGCGTGTTTTACATAATGGTTCAAGTATATGGAAATTTTTAAGGGCTTGTTTTTTTCTCATTAGGTCTCACCTTTCTTGGTAGATTGGGAAGGGAGATAAAGTTAGGCTTTGGAGGGATAGTTGGGCATGTGAGACTGCCTTCAAGGATACTCAACTCTTATGACATCTAGCATGTCTTCTAGAACCTAGATTGGGAAAATTTTCCAAAGACTATATGAAGGATAATCATGACCTATGAAGGTGGAGTTTTTTTGAGGAAATTAGTCATGCTTTGGTGGATTCCAACAAGGAGGTACAACATAAGATTGAGTGCTTTCCAATCTCGAGTAATGGGGATAGAGGGTTGTGGAGAGGTAATTTCAGTGGTGCTAAGATCTCTATCAAGTCTACTTACTACTTATTTCAGTATGAGCTAAATATGCATAAGGGGACTTCAAATATTATTTGGAAGAATGTTGACATACCAAAATCCAATTCTTTCGTATGGGTGGCTTGGAGACATAAGGCATTGACTTGGGATAGGACTTACTCTTTGGGGAGTGGGGGTCCCTCTGGATGTGATCTCTACAAAGTTAATGGTGAGGACAATGATCATTTGTTTCTTCTTTGTAGTTTGGCTATTGATATTTGGTAGTTGGTATTGATTAAATGGGGGATTAACTAGATTATGCCTCATAATATTCTAGCTCTTTTGGATTGTTGATTTTTTTATATTAGTAACCCTTGAATCCAATTTTTATGTTGTGGCATTCCTCCCATCATAATTTGGAATCTTTGGATGGAATTTAATAGAAGGCTATTTTAGTATAAGGAAAAAATTATTTGTAGATTCTGGGATCTTATTGATTCTTCCTTGGCTAAACATGGGATGGTGAAGTGTGAACCACAAATTTTTGTATTGGCTTCTCTCTTAAACTTCTAGGGTTTTTCACCTAAAAGGAGAAAGGTATCCCAAAAAAAATTGGGGGTTCACTCAAAAATAATGATACTATGATTGAAATATGCCTAAATGTAATGTCCTAAATGCAATAAATTGATAAATGATGTTGATTATTAATGTAAAACCTAAGAAATGGAATTTTATTGAAAACACATTGTGATAAGCAGAAAGATAGATTGAATGCAATATAAAACAAAATAGAGATGCTAAACAGAAATTTCACACCTGGAATCTAATGAAGGACAAAATGAAGAGTATAAACGTCCCTGAAATTGTAGAAACTCTATTTTTTTGGCCAACTGGGACACTTACGCCAAGCTGGGTGACTTTGTCCCAGATTAGGGAAACTACTCCAGAGCTTGTTTCAACCAAATGGGTATCCAAGTCTTTGAAACAATTTAAAAAATAGGTGTAGTGGGACTAAGTCACCACTGTTGGTGACTTAGTCCACTTTGGATTTTTTGAAAATCTAAAAGTGGTGTCAAAAGCCCTTAGTCTGCTATTTCTGTTCATTTAGGTGTATGGTTCTGAAACTGCCAAATTCAAGCCTAAAAGTGACTTTTTGTGTAGATTTTGACCTAGTCAATAAGGGAAATGACTCCAACAAGTTTGAAACCTAGTCTTCAATCATGTCTAATCCATCCAAGCACCTAAATTTGCAATCACACACAGGAAGAGAGAGAAAATGTTGATTGTTAGGAATTAGGGGTTTGCCTTGGTCAAAAACTATTTAGGTAATTAAACCAAAATGATAAAATAAAATAATGAAACATGAAACATGAAACAATGTAATTAGAAACTTGCCATGATGATAGATCTTGAGTTTTTGCAACAATGGATGAAGAATCTTTCTATTGAATGCCTTAGAAGTGAACTTGAATGTTATATTGAATGCTTAATTCTTTCTTTCTTGACTTGACAATATGAATAAATGATGAACAATGATTGAATGAGTGATTTAATTAATCATGAATGAATTATTAATTAGGGTTTAAAGGTCTCCTTTTATAGAGGAGAGTTAATTGAATGGTTAGAATAAGGATCATGATCAAGGGCCAAGATAAAATTGGAAAACAATTTAATCATAGGTGGAGGTTAATTGAGAGAAGAAAGACATGGATAGATAATGACTTGAGATGGAAGATAAGATTGACATAGACAAAGAGATGATAAATATTATTTAATTTAGGTGGCCAACATAGGAGAAATAACTAAAATATTAATTTTATTTATTTCAAAAGAAAGGTGAGAACAAATTATATAATTAAATAATTAAAAATAATTATTTAATTGGGGAGGTAAAGAAGGTATGAATAATTAAATAAATATAACATTTATTTAATTATATAGAGAAATGGCTAATGAATAATTAAATAATTAAAATAATTATTTAATTGTAGAAGAGAAAAAAACTAACTTTTTGAACTAAAATAATATTAGACTTAAATGCTTAATAAAAGTCAAGAAAATGTGTGAAAGTCATTTACAATTCTTTACAACACCTTTACAATACATGCATTTTATTCAATTTGCAAGTGTCCAAGACCTAATGTGGACGTGTAAAACACCTCACAACACTAGATCAAGCCAATATTAAGTCCAATTCATCATCAATTATTCCCATACCATGCAAGAAATACATTTTTTTTGTGAAACATTATGCCCCCACTTCAATGAAAGGATGAACTTGCTTCAAATTCACACTAAAGTATACATTCAAGAAGATTCCAATCGTACCAATGTGGATAACAAATAATGACAAAGATAAAGGCATTGATCAAGCCCCTAGGATCCAAGATCCTAATTCATACCAACATAAGTACAAAAGGGCATGCACAAGGTGAATAATTTGAGAAAAACAAGATACGAAATCATGAAATGAAAATATCTAAAGGAAAGAAAAATGAGGTGGATCAAAGGTGTGCTTACTCTAGGGCTAGGGAACTTCAGTTCATCCATAGGGTGAGTTTTCCAAAGAAGCAGTTTAGTGAGAAAGTTATGTTAGTGTGTTAGCTTCCCCTTATACTAACCTTACCAAAGTTATCCTCTTGATAACCTTGATAAGGCACCACAATGAAAATGTTTTTTGTAAATGTTTTTGAATATCATGTAAATATTTTTTTGAAGGGAATTTTGCTTTGTTCATGTAAGGTATTCTTATTAAGGAGCATTGTGCTTAATGTGTCCAAGAGAGGACAAGTCAAGGTGTCATATCGTTGCCATGGGATGCCTCACTCACATCATGTCATGAAATTTGATGGTACACTCTTGGATGACATCAAATCCAATGACACCACCAAAAATAGGACACATCACAAGAAAAAAAAAGAAGAGAAAAATCATGCCATGAATTTTTTTTTCCAAAAGATGCCTTCTATGTATGTCCCCACTTTAAAGTGGTTTCTTACACCATTAATATGAAAAATTGCTTTAAAGTAGCCAATGAAAGAAGACATGAGAGCCAGCATGGAAATCCCTATGCCAAGTCATATGTTTCTGAATTGAGCTACATCATGGATAAGTATGTCACATGCAAATAAACTTAAGACATGTCATTCACATCCCAAGCTTTCTCTTGTATATTCATGAAAGGTTAACGACTAGCCAAAAGAAGAAATGGCAAGTGACATACAAGGATAAGGCTACTTAACCCCTTTCCTCCACTTGGTGCAACACAAAGGTGAGCTTGGAATGGATGATGATATGCTTCTCCTTGCGATGAATGTAAAACATGTAACTATGGCAAGGAGAAGCAATTAATGTTGTTTAGTTTGATGAGTAAAAAAAGTTTCTATTTGATACATATTTAATGAGATATCGATTAGTCTATGATGTACCAAGGTTACAGTTGTCTTGGAAGAATATTTGGCAATAGTATTGATGTTGAGTGAATGTTTGTTTGATGGTGTGACTTCTATGAAAGGATAATCACCAAGACCATGATTTGGTTCTTGTGTTGTAGACTCTATAGGGGTATGGAGACCTTACTCTATAGCATCACATCCTTTCTCAGGTTTCTTCATAAGTCTTTCAAGTTCGAGGTTGTCCTTGATTGTATACACTTTGTCATAAATGTGAACAATGTCAGTGTAGCTTCGTTGGTGCAAAACATTGTTCTTAGGCTGGTAAAGGATGAGTTTGGGTGTGTTGTGAGCTTGTTTCTTGTGTGACGGTTGGTAAAGAATTAGGGATTCTTTGGATGTCCCATAGGGTATCTATGAGGTTCATTGATCAAGGGGGATCTAATGGAAACTTGCACATTCATAACCTCAGTGGCCTTGGTTTGATGTATCCCTAAGGAAGACATATCATTTTCTTCCACCATATTAGTCTTCCTAGGAGGAGAATTTGTAGGAGAAAGACAACCCAAATTTTCTTGACTTTCAAGGATTGGTTCTTTCAAAATGACTACAAACATAGAAATTAGGGGAGTAAGCAATGCTTGAAGTGTCTTGTTCCATAAGATTCTCATGATTCTCATCAATTGGGTCTTGTACACCATAATATTGTCTTCACTAATAGGAGAGATATTAGGAGAGGGGGAAATTTTATTTTTTTTCCATAATCTCAATGTCTTGTGTCATAATGTCTACCCTAGTAGGAAAGCTTTCAAGAGGTTCATCACATTTGATGGTTAAATGTTGCAAGGAAGGATCATCACAAAGAGGGGAGACATCAATGGGAGGATAACTAGCACTTTCATGTGTGCCAGTGATTGGATCTTGTTCAAATAGACCCTTCCAATTGTTAGGAACATTAAGGAGAGAAATAATGTTCTAACTCTCAATGATTAGGTTTCTTGATACCAACATATCCTCCTCACAAATGTGATTTTCATGATCATTCACAAAACCATTGTTACAAATAGGGGAGGTGTTGGGAGATGAATGGAGACTAGGTAAAGTGGTGGCAATGAATTCATCTTTTATTGTTATATTAACCTCCCAAGGGGAATGAGGAGAAGAACAAACAAGACCTTCATGATGCTCAACGATTATAACCTCTTTTGCCAAGATACCTTTGTCACTTAAAGGAGAGGTATCAAGAGAAGTAAAATTATGATCATCATGGTTATCTATGTTTGTATTCCCTCCTAACACATCATCCTCACTAATAGGAGAGATATGAGGGGGTGTAAGTTTAAGGAAAGCATTAACATTTTCGTTCTCTTGTGCTAAGAGACTATCATAACTCAGGAATCTATTGAATGAATGACTAGAATGCTTGTTAACTAACTTTTTTATTACAAACTTAGAAAGGATAGATACTAAAATTTTGAAATAACAATCTATGCAAACTAAAAATGCAATGTAAAAGATTGAAATGAAATACAATTTTTAGATGATAATAGACTGATTCTACAATGCAAAAATGTGGCAATACAACTTTTGAAATTAAGCATTCTCCAAAATGAGATAATTTAAGTTAGATCTAATGAAATTCATGTTATAGAAACTTATCCAACTAATATAGATCGGTAAGGGCAGCAAACAAAAGTTTAAAAATAGGGTTTTTAGTGTTGTAAATGATAGTTTCAAGGCTAAACAAGGACTAAGTCACCCAAGGTGTTTCATTAGTCCTAGTAGGGATATTTTTTAAGAATTTTTAATTTTTTTGGTTGATTTTTTATGTTTTCGAGTTCTATGAAGCAAACCTAACTTTAAAATGTAGAATTTCAAAAAAAATAAATGATTAAAAATGTTAAAAATGCAACCTATATGCACTTTCACTAATGCAAAATTTGAAACCCTAGAATTCAAATACAAAGTGCAATGTAAGTTAATTCTACTATGATGATGGAATCCAAATCAAACAAGAAGGTATTCAAAAGTAGGTTCACCAAAATAAACCAAAAAATTTTGTAGGGGCTTCTCTCTTACACTTCTAGGGTTTTTCACTTAAAAGGAGAAAGGTATACAACAAAAATTTGGGTTCTGAAGCACTAAAAATCTGCAAACACTCAAACCTAAAATACACATTAAATAATGGGTTAGTCCAAGCCATGCACATCTACAAGTGCTCCTATGGAATAATACATCATGTTTTATAAACAAATCAATTAAAAACATGAAAGAAGCAAACATGATCTATACCTATTCCATATTGGATTATTGTCAATTGTGCAAATGAACCTTTCCCAATCCTTGAGAGTTAAATGCTAAGTGGGGGACATGTAAGAGAGAAGTTATTGCCATGTTGGAAGGGACAAGTCAACTTGTCTTCATATTCAAACTTGAGGAATATTCTCAAAAGATGCTTTGTTGAGAGAAAATGATGATTTTATAAATGAATTAAAATGCTTTATTGGTGCAAGTGGGAAAAGCTAGAGGATGTGATAGGTGGTTAGATTAGTTTAATTAGGATTAGTTTAACTTAGATGATGATTAGGGGTTTTGACCCATTTGACTTAAATATTTTGATTTATTTAAATCAAGAGGGAGAAATATGAATTTTGAGATTTAATTAAATAAAGTTTGGTTTATTTAATTAAAAGGATGATGCAAGATAAAGGTTGATTAATTTGAGGAGGATGAATCTAGGAGATGATTTATGAAAGATGAAATGTTAGGATTTGATTGATTTATTTAAATGAGGTAATGATGTAGTGAATTGAAGGATGAAATATTAGATTTGATTAAATGAAGGTTATTTAATTAAACTAGTGGATTGAAATGTATGCATATTTTGTGTGTCTACATTTTTCCCCGTTTTGAAGCAATGTACTCGCTACATTGGTTCAAAGAATAAAATTTCTGCAAACAAAATTCAAAAAATTTCTAATTTTTTTGGATGCCCCAGCAAAAAGTACACTAGTACATTGCCCCCTCGAGAGATTGAGCGAAAAGATTCGATTTGAGGGTCGATCTCCTGATAAAGAGGTTCAAAATGGATGGTTATGGATGATGATGCAAATGAGATGGTTTTAGGATGCTTAGAATAACCAATCAATATTATCCTAAACAACTTAAATGATGATATGATGCATGTGAAATGGATGAGATTGATGATGTGATATGCTATGATTATGCAAATGTATGATTTTATGAGATGCTTAGACTAATAGATCTATATTATGATGATGATTACGTATGTGAGATGATATGTCGACTTTGATGGTTTGTGGATGCAAGATGGATGCACTGGTGATAATGATTAACTATTCATGATGTGATGTTAGTGTGGAAAAGAAGAAATTAGATGATGAAAAGAGGACCGAATAGGCTAACTTTATGAGAGATGATGATGTGAAATGGATGATTTTCTTATCAAGGATTGGGATTTTAAAAGGTTCACTTACCTTATGTTTGATAACATGCGTAAGCATGATGCATCAAGGTATAGAGGACTAGGATGGTGTTGTACTTAGTGTGATGGACTTTGACTCGACAAATAGATAGGAGTATTCTTGTTCACACCTGACATATGAAAACCTTGCTAGGATGCATTTTAGAAGTTTCAAACACCTCAGACCAAAACACGAAAAGGTATAACCTATCAATGCAATAGTCAACAAGATGCCCAAAACACCCTCCATACATATCTAACAAAGCAAGTATTCACCAGGGTTATTTTACAAGAACATCCAACAAGCATAGTAGACAAAAGATAATGAGTGTTGCCCCATTCCTATCTCTCTAATTCCTTTGTTTGGACATCATTGAGAGGTAATTGGAATGACTAAAAAGAGATAATTCAAAAGACCAAGATAAAGTAAACAAACAAGCTGATGTTCTTCAATATTGCTAACCAAAAGGAAATGTGATTTTAAGGATAAGAACTAAAACTTATTGCCAAAAGATAATGCCCATTGTACGAAGGATACATCCTAGGACATGTTAGTGGATGGTGGCACATCATTTTGCTTATCCAAAGTGTTCTTTCTGATAAATAATGCCCATTGTAGGAAGGATACATCCTAGGACATGATGTTATTAGATGTTTGAAATGGGATTGATTGGATGATGGGCTATTGATGCGAAGATTTGACCAAATTGTTTACGTAATGACTTAGACCTAAGGCTTGAGGTTTCTAAGTTTTCACTTTTAACCTGCTAGACTTGTTTCTAACTGTTTCACCAAAGGTTGAGGATGACGATCAATTTATTATGGATGGTGTTATTTCAAGTGAAAGCGAGATGAGAAAGATGGATTTTTTCAAATATTTGGATGTTTTTGGAGTTTTGCAATGTTTTGAGGCTGTTTTTAGTGCTTTTTGAGTTCAAATGTTTTTATTTTCAAAATTTCCAATGTTTTTGGGGTTTTCTAGATATTTTGACCAAGAGACTAACCTAAAGACCTACCCTAGGGGCCTCAGGGGATGATCAATAGATTAGCCTTGCCTACGATATACACGCAGAGACCATGTAGTTCAACTGATGACTTGACTGATTTACAGATGAAGATATACATGATGAAATGTCAGTTTATTATGACAGCTCCTAAAGGACTAACCTAAGTGTCTTGGGGGATGATCAAATATCAACCTTGCCTATGTTCAAGGCTCAGAGACCCATAGTTCTACAAGACAACCTTTTTTTTTACTTTTTGAATGACTTTTGACTTGTTTTTGGATTTTTTGTTATGTTTTGAATGTTTTTGGATTTTCTGATGTTTTGATGTTTTTGGATTTTCTAATTTTTGATGTTTTTGGAATGTTTTGATTTTTGATGTTTTTTTATTTTTTGATTTTTGATGTTTTTGTATTTTTTTATTTTTAGGACCTTAGGGATATACACAAATCCGATCCGATAAGAACATACCCCCAACATGATGGAATAGACTACTCTGATAAAGGCAGGACAAACTGACCCTTAGGATGGGTCAAGTAGTACTAGGAGGGATCATAATAGGAACACATGACCAAGCTATGGTGCAGATGCAGATGGATAAGTGATGGATGGAGATCTAAATGCAATGGATGATGGAAACATAATGGATGGATGATGTAGAACAAGCCGTAAAGATCCTGGTGGATGGAAAGTGCTTATTTAGACAAGGCGCCTATTTGCCAAGTTTTCACCAAGGTACTTGTCCAAAGTGCCATCAAAGTGGTTTTCACTAGAGGATGACTTTTATCTTTACTATTTTTGATCCTTTTTCTAATTTTTTCAGATTTTTTGCTTTTTTGATTTTTTTTTGTTATCACCTATAGACACGTCAAATTGACATAATGCATTCAACTAGGTCTCATTCATCCAATTCAGAAAATAAATCAAGTTTATTTATCAATCTCCTAAAGTCATTAGCTTAAATCAAATAAAAAAAACTTATCATCAACCTTTTTAATCAAATAAATCAAACATCCATCATAATGCATATTCCATCCTTCTTGATTTAAATAAATCAAATATCTAAATCAAAGAGGTCAAACTCATCCTAATCATCATCCTAGCTAATTAATCCTGATCTAATGCTAATCTCACCCACTTGCATTCTCTAGATTATGCCACTTGCACAAATAAATCAATTTATTGATTTATTGAAACCAATATTTTCACTCAACATGGCCCTCAAGTTTGAAAATCATGACAAGTTTATTTGTCCCTCCAACATAGCATTTATTGCTCTTTTTCTTGTCCCCCTCTCTAAATTTATTGCCAAATTTGAATTCAAATTCTCCCTCTCATGGGCACTCTTCCCAAATCTTGCACATCCATTGACCTATCACCACTTGACATGTGGCCTTATCTTATTGGTTTGATCTTTGTCCCACATTGGTCCATTTTCAACACTCTTAGCATTTGAAAATCTATAAGATAGAGGCTTCATCTCTTATCAAATCCTCCAGAATCTTTATGCAAAGTCATTCTCTTAAACTAGAACTGATTTTGTCCACTCCACAACTCCACAATCTTAACATTTCATCTCCAAGATCATGCAAGGTCACTCTCTTCATTTGAGAAATGATCTTGTGCATCATTATCATTAGCTTATCTAAAGGGGTTGTGGAAAGGGATACTTTCCACATCAAAGTAGCACCAATCCCCCCATAAGATCATGTGTTTGCTTTGTTTAGGAATGAGGAATAGTTATTTTCGATTGTATTTGCTCAAGTATTTCATCTTTTTTCTTGTTTTCTAACAATGCAGATGGATTTTATGGGGAACTCATGTTTTAATCTTGCATTTGGATTTATTAGCGTGATTGTTCATTTCTTCCATGCAAGTTTGAAATAGGGTTCACATTTTGGTGCTAGAAGGAGGGCCTAATGACTTATAGGATTTTAAGTATTTCTTTTTATGTGAAGATTTCTTATTGATTAATCTTCATAAGTCAATAGATTTCTTTTGTGTTTGATTTCAAAAAATGAAATTAAAAAAAAAATTGTGTTCTTTGGGTATAGAAGCAATGATTAGCAGTGATTGAGGAGTTGAAGAATTCAACTTTAGGCTTGCTAATGCTAAATCCTTTTCAGCAAGTCCCTTTTGGTGCATTTCCTACAAATCATTGTAAATCCTGCAATTTGTATTTATTTAGACATTTTACCATGTAGTCGTGTGCCTGTCCAAATACACATAGTTTGCATACATAGCATATTCAGACAGAATAGTGGGAAAGTCTGTAATACTCATTTGTGATAGCAATAGATTGGTAGGCCTTCTTATCAAAAGGACATACTCTTTTATGAAAATGATAACAAGACCTTATTTCATTTTATGAGTACAATTCACAGTCCCAGATCTACATATTTATCTCATACACGTACCTTGCCTATACTTGTTAGAAAAGGATTTGAAAAGCATGGTAAAGCTAAGTCCTTTTTCTTTTATGACTGTTGAAAGTTTGATCTTACTTGGCAGGGTTCTTGATATTTGATCTTTTACTAAAGTAATTCATGCAGGTTTTACTTTTAAGCCATTACTTTTGGCTTTCTCTCTTTTCACTGTGCTAATGTTAGTTGCAT
Organism: Sequoia sempervirens; assembly: GCA_007258455.2. Classification (NCBI taxonomy): domain Eukaryota; kingdom Viridiplantae; phylum Streptophyta; class Pinopsida; order Cupressales; family Cupressaceae; genus Sequoia; species Sequoia sempervirens. Next base: position 533,589,248 of record VDFB02193867.1, read on the forward strand.
ACATAGATTTATAGAAAAGAGAAAGGAAACATCATGAATGTGAAGCTTCCCTATGCACCACCTATTGCAATGCACATCCTTCATATCAGGGTAGAACCAAGCCATAGATCTCCTTATGGAAGGCTTCAAAGCACATTTCATAAAAGAGAATGCGCCTATGACCTGCAATCATTGCAGACTTAGTTTTACACCTGCCAGTCATGTTCATTTACTTGCTGCTTCATTGGATCTCTGATGAGTCACGCCTTTTCTCACATCCCTAGTGTGTTGTATCCATATGGCTTCTGATCTTAGACTTATATCTAATATTTTTTGTTTCCCATCATATCTTTCTTAAGTTTTCTATAATATTTCCTACAGATGGTTATGTTTATATGTACACACTTATCCTTTAAATGCATATGTTTGTGTACCATTTTTTGCAGGTATGAGAAGGCCCCAAAATGACACTGCCAAGGGCACACTTGAATCTCCTCACAAATCTTTGGCGCCAACAAATGAACTCTGTTTCCTTCAAAATCTATGCTGATAGATATCAAAGGCCGTTTTCCTCATAGTCTGATCTATTGTAGTGGCAGTCACCATAATCTGCTATTTATTTGTGTACCTAGGCTATCCTTCATTTTCTCTACAACAACAAATTCTCATATGCGTATCTTTTAGCTTTAATCACCAATACCCACAATCTGAGCTATGCCCTTGATTGAATGCTTATGTGGGAGGGAATCATAGAGAGTAGACCAGGGTTAAATGATACCCATGCAGATTAGAAAGAACCTCTTCATTTGCGTGGTCTGAACCCAAGACAAGATCTAAATTTATGATGGGCGCGATTTTACACAAATTGATTGCATTGAATTTAAGGGTATTTTGAAGGGTAGTGGGGCACAGCTTTACACCTACCATGTATAATTACATTTAGTATGAAAACCTTTGTTCTTTTTGAATGATAATTGAAGGCGTGACTTTTTGGACTGGACAAAAGCACTTAATAGTTTCTATGTACTTTTTTTGAACAAAATCTACTTTAAATCTACTGTAATCAACGCTATGTGATTCCTTTCTGACATATAATCTACTAAAATGTGACATTTCAATTTATGTTAGATTTGTGTGGTTATTTTGTTGGATCAACATGACTTTTACTCTCACCCAAAAAGTAAAAAGACTAAAAGAGGGAATTGTCTGGCATTTGAATGTTACATAGCAACATGTACAGGCCTACACATTTATCTCACATACATCATATCATGTGACTTGGGCTGTCATCTACAAAATATGAGCTCACAATTCTCAGTTCTCTCTGACATTACAGTCAGTGTATGAATTTGATGTATTGGTCTTACAATCTTTGTTGTCCATGAGATAACTTCCCTTGAGGCATCCTATCAAGCAATAAAGAAGCATCATTACTCCTACCTTCACGCATTTATCTGTCACACGTAAATTGCTCAATAGATTATAATAAAGGCATGAGATCTAATATTTCTTGCGTGCTAGGTGTTTTTATTCTTTGTGGAAATTTTATTGATAAGAATGCAGTGACATCACTCTTGTTGTGGAGATCTTTACTGCAATGATATCCTTAATGCATTGAAGGCTATGCTACTTTATTCATTATGCTTTACTCATCGTGCTTTGTTCATATCTAACATCTATTTTCTTGGAAGAATGTGCATTTATTCCTTGAAGTCACTCATTTATGTTTTTGCAGGGATCTTCATTAATTGGAGTTGCTCCTTTGTGACTTTTTTCAGGCTAAGTGAAGAGGATTTAAAATCTTACTTGAAGTGTTGAAGATCTTTATCTATTTGCAAATTGGATTCTAATTAATGCTTCATTTTATTAGTTTGAAATCATTAGTGTTTTCATTCTATTGTTTGAATTTTATGATAAAAACTAATTTAATATAATTATCTTCACATGATTGTTTCTTGTTTAAACAGGAAAATGAGGAATAGGCAAAAGAAGAAGAAACGAAGAACGACGAAGGAGCATTTCGTTTGCACATGAAACTTGCAACATTAAAACATTGGAGGCAATCTTTGAAGACTTTGGAGTTGAAGAAAATCAAGCACTTAACTTAAACTTGACAAAATCATTTTTAAATGCTTAAGACTTTCATTATAGCTTTTATTTTCAATTTCAGTCCAATTAGATTAATTTGGGGTTTATAGTCAATCATTGATTTGTTTCTTTTCAAAAGTTGGGCTAAAATTGAACCTTACAAACTGACTAGACATTGTTTTTTGGACTAAAATTTAACAAATCAAATTTCACACTTCATCTTGGTGCTTTAAAATGAACTCACAATTGCTTTGAAGGCTATAAAATGAACAAGTGCTTGAATTGTGTGATTTTGTCTTTGGTGCATTTTGAGTGTGTATCCTCTCCCCTTTCTCTTCGTGTAATCTAGGGTGCAAGAGAAACACTCAAAATGCATTTTATTACTTTGAAACACTTCGATTTGGGCTTAAAAATTGAACAATATCTTGTGCGAGTGTGAGTAGGGGAATTTTTGCATATATTCTCTTTCTTTGTGCCATCAAAGATTGATTGAGTTACGGATTGTGTCTTTGATTGTTTTTGTTTATCTTAGAGGGCTTGCCTTGGGGGAAAAGTACTCACCCAAGGGAACGACTCAACTGGTAACACTCTAAAGTCAAGAGTATTTCTAGCCGGGATATAAATGTGGGTATTGGTTAAATGCCAGTATCATGCAGTTGGCTCTGACAAGATGGATCTGAAAGGGGACTCTTGTCATATGGGTCAATCTCCATGAACGGAAAGTCCTTACTAGAACCCATGTGCTAGCATTGGCCAAAATCCTTAATCTATTTGTTGGTGCAAGAACGGTCATTCTGAAGCCGCCCCACACTTTTACGGTCTTCTAGTAGAGATGGAAAGCATGCCATGGGAGTTTCATGGGTGTTGATGCTTGGCTACCTCGATTGATGATAATGAGCCGTGGAGGGGAGCTAGTGGGGTCAAGCATCTAACCATCCACTAGAGATAGGCGTAGCTAGACTTTTCCAAGTGGGGATTCAACAAATATTGTCTTACACATCCATAGGGCTTGTACTTGTCTTGGTTTGAAAACATAGTGCATTTATCGAAAACATTGGAAAACCAACATTCAACATCATCATAAAAATTTCAAACCCCTTAGTTGGAGAAAATACCTTTGAAAAAACCCAATAACTATTGCTTACCCTTGGGATTATGTCCTTAGAGGTTTCTAAGTAATTGGGTTTACATCTAAATTTGCTCTTACAAAGGTCAACATTAGGCAACCCTTGTCCTGATTTCTTGGAACTTCCACATAGCACTTTGTGGGATGAAGAGGAGTTGTGACATTGGACATTCAGTTTGAAACCTAATCAAGAAGTGTGTTTGTGGTAAAAAGAACTGATTAAGAAAAGATAACAAATTGGACCCCACACATGTGCTTGATATCTTTTGGTCATCTAATTTTCATGCAAACATTGGTCTTTTGATTTTTAATCGCTCTTAGAAAAAAGCATGTTATTCACTATCTTGGCTTAGTAAACAAGGCCTTCCTAGGTTCATTTAGGATCTAATCAAACACTTCATCCATTTCAAACATTTATCATCCCATCCCACAAGCAACTTTATAACTTTGGAAACATCATTCTAGGCTTGGGTAAATCATCAAATCAAAATCACCTTGTTTAGTTAGGTGTATGGGAATGCATCCTTTCTCACACCTCTAGTTAAATTAGCAACCTTTTGAACAATTTCATCCTAAAGATCACATCCAACATCTTAAGGTTTACAAGTTCATCATCCAAATCAAACCAATCAAAATCAAACCCTAAGTCTAGCATCGATCCAAAGTTCCTAAACATTCATCAATCATATCATTTACACCTTTCATCCTTCATCTCATCATTGGTCCTAAGAACCTTAGAGGTCACTTTTGCTACAAGTCAAAACACAAGAGGAACATAGAATACAAACTTGATCCATACATCTTGAGTAATCCAAATCAATTGAATCTTCAAAGCCTTACAATTCTGATTGATTATCAAAACTCACACTTATACAATCCATACATGGGACCATTACCTTCAACACATTTCAATAGAACAACAAGTGTGAATATGCCCAAATCAAAGTTTGGAACACATTTCCCAATGATAGATCTAAGTCCAAACCTACAAATCCACCAACCGAACAATCAATGCATGAGCCCTCAAATGAACAACGTCATCCCACCAAATCCCTACATGCCAAAGGAGAATGTACCAAGAACAAGTTTTCAAAACATAAATCTAGAAAATGTTGGGATGGATACATTTACAAATCATATGAATATTCCAAACATGAGCAATGGTCAATTTCAACCCATCATCACAAATCAGAATATTTTCCAAAATCAAACACAACTACACATCCCAAATCCGCTTAAACAAAAGAAAAATCAAGGGAGTCAAATTCAAAATCAAGATCAAATTTCACTAGAGAAACTTGCTTCACATGCCAAACCGATTGAACTATTGGGCCAAGAGATATCTTCACTCCAAAATCAATACAATCTTCCATTGGTTAATCCATGTCATCAAAGCATTGAGTTGTGTCCACAACCGCAACAATATCTCCAAGGTCAAGAAGTTAGATATCAAGGTCAACCACATCAACAAATCCAACCCCCACATGTCGAAGATCAATCACCACATCTCCAAAATCAATCACCACAAGTTCAACTTAAAGTGAAAATCTCACAAAGAAACAAGCAACAATACACACCACTTGGGAGACCAATCGAATCAGTCTTGCAACAATTGGTACAAGAAAATCTCATCAAGCTCCCCATCTATGGGAACTATCAAGAACCCTTAGTTAAACCACCAGGGTATAATGAGGAGCACCATTGTGATTATCACAAAACAAAGGGACACACAACATTAAGTTGTATTCGACTAAAAAATCTCATCCAAGACCTAATTGATCAAAAGATAATTGCTATTGGGGACAATGATAACATTGTCAATATCTCCACCACAATTTTTGAAAACAATGATCAAGATCAATCCATCAATAAAGATACTTTCATCTCATCTACTGAGGCATTGACCAATAATCATGTTGAAAATGTCTCTACATTACCTAATGGGTTAGAAGGAATATCTCAAGAATTTATTCTAAAGCATGATAAATATCTCTCACCAAAGTCTAGCAATGGTTCCTTCCAAGACATGTTGACCCCCTTCAACATCATGATTATAGATACTGAAAAAATCCTAAACTTGACACTTGAGGATATTGAACCACTTACCATGTCTAATGATGACATCCAAGCACCCCTTATAGGAAATCCATCCTTTAAAACTGATCCATGTCAAGAAATTGATCCAAAGCATGTCGAAAGCTACTCTGAAATCATTCAAGATCAAGAATTTGTATCTTCAAGATACTACAACAATCTAATGGACACTCTCCTATCTATACAAGATGTCACAAAGGATGATCACATCGGCATAGCACATACTCCTCCATCTACCCATGTGATGCTTTCTATGGATGGACACGTAGATGATCTTCATTTAGAACAAAATTTTGTTACACAAAAAGAGCAGATTCTTAACTCCTATAGACAAACAGAGTTGTCAACATCAGGATCAGATATATCCAAAATTCAAACTAAGGACATCATGAATAAGGATATCAAACATTATCCACTCAAGGAAGTTGGTCAGACAGAACATGGCATTCCAGAGTTAGTGGAGTAGCAAATTGAAACGTCACCTACGGTTGTCATTTATCATATAATTCATTCTAAAGAAAAGCTCTCAGAACAAGCAAAATCAAAGAATGAAGGTACTACTACCACCATACTGGGGGAAACTTTGTCTCAAGCAAATGTCAACATAGGGAGCATGAAGAATTCTTGTGATTAAACTAATGCCAATACTACAACTAGCCACATCATGAATCGTCATCCACCCATCACCCCATCCATGAATTGGGACCAACGTCAAAAGGAACATTTGAATCAAAGTATGAAGAACATAATCAAAGAAAAAGAAGCTAAGAAGCATATCGAACAAATCAAATACAAATGGATACCAAAGAAAGATCATCCCTATCAAACTCCATCAGTCAAAGAAACTATGGGGCAAAATAAAAGAGGGAAAATTATCCATCAAAGACATCCACAAAAGAAAAAGCAAGCTTTTCAAGCGACGTACAAAGTATATCTAGCAATTGGTCCTAATTCAACACACACTTTCATATCCACCCATCATTGCTCATCTTCCCAAGTTTGGAGAGCCAAAGTTTCCAAGCTATCAACCAATCCATCTCTTATCCCTAGACACACTCCATCCACACCTCCACACATGATATCCAATTGTCACATTGACCATGTATTGCCAACAACCCTTCATCATAAGGATTCAGAAGGCACTCTATCACGATGTATGCATAGAGACAAAGTTAACTCCAGTATCGACGAAGCAGATCAAGAATCCCAAAAGCTACATTCAAGTGCATGTATCTTAGCAAAGTAGCTCCTTCAAGCAGGATATTGATGGCACATTATGATAGGGGCATCTACATTAGCAACACCTCATGATTTGGAGCTTTAAATCTTTAGAAAAAATCAAAAAAATCAAAAGAGAAAAAAATCCAAAAAAAATCAGAAAAAGGATTGAAAACAGTAAAGATAAAAATCATCCTCTAGTGAAAACCGCATGGGCGGTGCTTTGGGCAAGACCATGATGAAAACCTAGAAAACAAGCATCATGTGTAGAATTGAGCATCTATGTGCACCAGTTCAAATGAAAGCATCTCATCCCATCCGTAATAAATCGAGCATTCCATCCATCTTATCCATAATAAATCCATTCATCCATAAACCATCGATCCAATCCATTTTCATCCGTCTGCATCCATCATCTGAGTGATCTTGATCTTGATGAAAGTTTGGGGCACACTTTGCACTTGCTTATGGTAAACATCTTGACATGGGTCATTTTCATTGATCCTATCCTATGCAGCATTATTTGAGACATGAAGCAGTATCCAAATGAGCATTCCTTATCTGAACATTGTATCTTCTCGCAAGATAATCCTTGGCATCCTTTGCATGCTTTCCATATCCATCTATTTGTACACCTATCCAGGCATCTATCCATAACATTCCATACATTGCTAGACATTGGGGGCAGAGATTTACATCTTGCTTTGAGAATAAATCTTGATCTATATCCTCCAACTTATGTGGTGATCCAAACATTGGCAAATGAGAAATCAAATTGGTCAAACACTTGTGAGTAAGAATCCAAATCACTAGCCCATGGCATATTTTGACGAGAAGACATTCCTTATCAGTCTTCATCTTTCATCGAACATTATTCAAAACAATCACTATTAGTTTCATCTAACGCACCCTTCAAACATCACGTCAAATCATTTGAACAACTTTTGTTCTAAACCAAGCTTCAACAATCCTGATCAAATCGATTACAATCAATCTGTCATCATCTTGGGATATCTTTCTCAATCCTTGTGTTGCTTAACACTATCCTTACATTGTTGTGCATCCTCAACAATGTTATCATCATCACTCCTGATCAATCAAATCTAATCAATCCTCATCAATCAATCCTTGCATTGTTGTGCATCCTCAACAATGTTATCATCATCAATCCTAATCAATCAAATCCTTGCATTGTTGTGTATCCTCAATAATGTTATCATTATCATCAATCCATCGACCCAATTGATAGACCTTAGCTTGGTTTTCAACCAAATCCCAAACAGATCACTGATATCATCACACATATCCATATCCAAATCGTCAAAATAATGCGAAAATACAAAAACATCATAAAATCAGAAAATCCAAAAACATCCAAAACATAAAAAAAAATCCAAAAACAAGTCGAAAATAGAAAACATCAAAAACATCAAAATCTGAACTACGTCATCTCTAAGCTTAAATGTAGGAAAGGATAATCTTTGATCGCCCCCAAAACATCAAAATCCAAAAACATCCAAAAGACATCAAAATCCAAAAAATTCAAAAAAATAGCAAAATCCAAAAACATTCAAAAAAACATCAAAATCCAAAAACCAAAACATCAAACCATCAAAAAACAAATAAAATCCAAAAACATAAGCAACGAAAAATCAAAAACATCACAAAATCCAAAAACACCAAAAATAGCCCTCAAAACATTCCAAAAACATAAAAAACATCCAAATATTTGAAAAAATCCATCCATCTCATCTCGCTTTCACCCACAATAATCAATCATCCATAATAAATTGATCATCAGCTTCATCCTTTGGCAAAACAAGCAGAAACAATCATAGCAGTCAGCGAAAGCAAGCTTCAATCATAAAATCAAAATCGTAACAACAAATCTTTTAAACACAAAATCAAACTCTTGATCATTTTCAAACATGTCAGTCAACCTTATATCAACATCCTATCAATCAACTTATCAAAACCATCATCATCCTATACAATGCATGTCCTAGGATATATCGTTCCGACAATGGGCATCATTTTGGATATCACTTGGATTCCTATCCTATCAAAACACATCCCTTTGGCTGAAGGTATGAGGAACATTGGCTTGTTTGCGTACTTGATCTTTTCTTTTGATTTATCTTATTGCACTCATTCCAAGGACCTCTTGATGATATCCGAACAAAGGATTTAGAGAGATAGGAATGAGGCAATGATCATTATCTTTTGTCTATTGTGTTTGTTGGACATTCTTGTAAAATAACTTGGCAAATACTTGCTTTGTTAGATATGTATAGAGGATGTTTTGGATGCCTTGTTGACTATTGCATTGATTGGTTATACCTCTCTGTGTTTTGGTCCGAGATATTTGAAACTTCTAAAGTGCGTCCTAGCAAGGTTTCCATATGTCAGGTGTGAATAGGAATACTCCTATCTAATTGTCGAGTCAAAGTCCATCACACTAAGTACAACCATCCTAGTCCTTCATAGCTTCATGCATCATGCTTAGGCGTGTTATCAAACATAAAGTAAGTGACCCTTTTAAAATCCCAATCCTTGATAAGAAAATCATCCATCTATCATCATCATTTATCATCATCATTTCTCATCATCATCTCTCATAATGTTGGCTTGTTGGATCCTCTTGTCATCATCTAATTTCTTCATTTTCCACACTAACATCACAACATGAATAGTTAATCATCATCACCAATACATCCATCATGCATCCATTATGCATTCATCTTGCATCCATAAATCATCAAAATTTTGCATATCATCTCACATACATCATCATCATAATATAGATCTATTAGTCTAAGCATCTCATAACTCATCCATTGCATAATCACAACATATCACATCACCCATCTCATCCATCTCATATCATATCATCATTTAAGTTGTTTAGGATAATATGGATTTGTTATTCTAAGCATCTTGAAATCATCCCATTTGTATCATCGTCCATAACCATCCATTTTGAACCTCTTTATCACGAGATCAACCCTCAAATCGAATATTTTCACTCGATCTCTCAAGGGGGTAATGTACCAGTGTACTTTCCACTGGGGCATTCGAAAAATCAAAAAAAAAATATTTTGATTGTGGCAAGTTTATTCTTTGAACCAACGCAACAAGTACATTGCTTCAAAGAAGGGAAAAATGTAGACATGTCAAATTGACATAATGCATTCAACTAGGTCTCATTCATCCAATTCGGAAAATAAATCAAGTTTATTTATCAATCTCCTAAAGTCATCAGCTTAAATCAAATAAATCAAACTTATCATCAACCCTTTTAATCAAATAAATCAAACATCCATCATAACACATATTCCATCCTTCTTGATTTAAATAAATCAAATATCTAAGTCAAAGAAGTCAAACTCATCCTAATCATCATCCTAGCTAATTAATCCTGATCTAATGCTAATCTCACCCACTTGCATTCTCTAGATTATGCCACTTGCACAAATAAATCAATTTATTGATTTATTGAAACCAATATTTTCATTCAACATGGCCCTCAAGTTTGAAAATCATGACAGGTTGATTTGTTCCTCCAACATAGCATTTATTGTTTTTTTTCTTGTCCCCCTCTCTAAATTTATTGCCAAATTTGAATTCAAATTCTCCCTCTCATGGGAACTCTTCCCAAATCTTGCACATCCATTGACCTATCACCACTTGACAAGTGGCCTTATCTTATTGGCTTGATTTTTGTCCCACATTGGTCCATTTTCAACACTCTTAGCATTTGAAAATCTATAAAATAGAGGCTTCATCTCTTATCAAATCCTCCAGAATCTTTATGCAAAGTCATTCTCTTAAACTGAGAACTAGTTTTGTCCACTCCACAACTCCACAATCTTAACATTTCATCTCCAAGATCATGCAAGGTCACTCTCTTCATTTGAGAAATGATCTTATCCATCATTATCATTAGCTTATCTAAAGGGGTTGGGAAAGGGCTACTTTCCACATCAAAGTAGCACCAATCCCTCCATAAGATCATGTGTTTGCTTTGTTTAGGAATGAGGAATAGTTATTTTTGATTGTATTTGCTCAAGTATTTCATCTTTTTTCTTGTTTTCTAACAATGCAGATGGATTTTATGGGGAACTCATATTTTAATCTTGCATTTCGATTTATTAGTGTGATTGTTCATTTCTTCCATGCAAGTTTGAAATAGGGTTCACATCACCAAGATGCCTGTTTGCCAAGTTTTCGCCAAAGTAACCATTTTTCAAGACATTTTTTGATTTTTTTGATCTTTTGGTTCTATACCTTGAAAGATTTAGGCATAAATTTTTTTGAGATGAGAGCTATTAATGGGCTCTTGCAGAGGTTCCCCTTTAGGTGTTGATAACTGGTATGCCCCTGACTTATAACTTGTTGTGATAATGAATGGTCCCAACCAATTGGTTTCAAATTTTTCTTTGGGTATGTGGAGGATCATGATGGGCCAAAATGTGGCAATATGATGGGTATATGGCTGATAACTTTTTTTTACCAAAAATTGATGAAATGAAAAGGGTTTTTAGGAGATTCTCACCTTTCCACCAATATAGATTATGCTTTACTTTGAATTTAATAAATAATTATTATTCATTTTCTATTCAAATTAAGAATAAATTCCTGATTGATAGATTGATTGAAAAACATCTATAGCTTTCAAATGGTATCACATTTTTTGAATCCAAAACATGTGCCACATTCTATGCTTCACATAGTATTGGATTAAAAAAAGAAAAAATGAATTTCATGAAGTTTTGACCAAATTAAGGTGGTTAGACATACGATTTTTTTATATTTTTTAAAATTTGTAATAAAAAAATTCATAATTAATTATTTACTTGGAAAAAACTTACAAAAAATATGCATCACATTGGGACATGAGTCCTCTACTTATATCTAAAATCTCATAAAAAAATATTATCATTTTATTGTGGTTAGGGTGGTCAGACAGACACCTACTTCTTATTTTTTCCCTGAAATTTAAGTACTACTACATTAAAATTTCAAATTTTCACCAAATAGTTAAAAAAAAAGAAAAAACCTAGTAGTTTAGAAACTATATTCAATGTGCTACAGATTCTATTCTTACATATTTTTGAAATAATATACATAACTTATTCAAATTTTTATGTCAAGTTTCCTAACTTTGATTTTTCTAATCTTTTTGCCACTTAAGGGCCTATTTTTGCCATGATGATCTTGCACATACCCCTTTGTTGCTTTGGTTTGGGACATTCTTCTGATTCTCCTTTAATACCAGTTCTCTGACTTGGAAAGTCCTGCTTTTGATTTTCTTATTATAGCTCTTTTTGAGTCTATTCTGATAGACTCGCAAATGATTTAAAGCATCTATACACCACTCATCTAGTAGCTCCATCTCATTTAGTCTTGATACTTAGTACTCTTCATCTGTGATGAGGTTTTGCAGTGATATCCTGAGTGATGGGAGCTCGATCTCAATGGAGAGTACTGCTTTTAATCCATAGACCGGGGAGAAGGGGGTGGCACTGGTGGGTGTGCAGATACTGGTTTGATAGAACTAGAGGGTGGGAATAAGCTGCAAATGCTAGTCATGACCTACGTCATTGATTGTTTTCTTGAGGATTTTAAAAATGGTTTTGTTTGTAGCTTCTGCTTGGCCATTGCCTTGGGGATAGTATGAGGTGGAGAAGTGATGTTGGATTTTGAGTTTTTCACATAAGTCACAGACATCCTGATTCTTAAATGGTGTCCCATTATCTGAGATAATGGCTTATGGAACACCATAGCGGCAAATAAGATAGTTCAGGATGAACTTTGATATTTGCTTCCCAGTTATATACGTCATGGGTATGGCTTCCACCCACTTAGTAAAGTACTTCGTGGCGGTTATGATAAATTTATGGCCATTAGATGAAGTGGGAGTGATTTTTCCAATGAGATCGAGTCCCCACTGCGAAAAGGGTCGTGGTGTGACAATAGGATGAAGCTCTTGAGTTAGAGCATGGATGAGGTCCCCATGCTGCTGACATTGTAGACACCTTCTGATATAGTCATGTGCTTCTTTTTCCATTGTGGGCCAATAATACCCTATCCTCAACAATTTCCTGGCTATAGTCATTCAACTAAAGTGTGAACCACAGATACCATTGTGTACTTCATTTAGAGTGGTCAATTCCTCCTCAACATTTAAGCAGTGTAGTAGGGTTCCTTCTATGCTCCTATGGCATAGGGTATTTCCTAGGATAACGAATCGGTATGCCTTTTTTACAAAGGTTCATTTTAAGTTTGAAGGTAAGTCGGTGGGTATGACTCCTATTTGAAGGTATGTATAAATTTCATGGTACCAAGGATCATTGGGACCAACGATTTTGCACATGAATTCTAATTCAGGTACCTCGAATGCGGGCACAAGAAGCTACTGTATCAGGAATTTATATTTTATAACATGGATTAGATATTGATGAGATTCATCAGATGGAGATTCAGTTGGATAGTTTCATCCTGATGGTATCGAACCCATCGAAAGAATCTTATGCATCGGTCGCACGACGATAATCGAGCCAATCATTCAGGTCTAGTCACCTCTGGCGAAGATGCTCACCAGAGCTATGCTGTGTTTCCGCTTAAGCCCGCTTGAGCATTTGCAAAAAATTAGCAGCAAAGAAAGTTTATGAACTATTCATAATAGAGTTTCTCATCACTGATTAGGAGAAGATGTCAAAATGATTGTATCTGATTCAACCGCGTAGTTTCGAATCAACCCATTGACCCATGTTTCATGAGTGGTGGTTCAACAAGGTCTCCATCTCTGATAATCAATGGTCCACTTAGTACCACGCACTCAGGCATGGCTAAAGGGGCTCTATTGCGAAATGGTCTATAAGGCACAACACTTGGTCAGGGTTTGCAATGGTAATAATCGCCGCCGCTTAACCTGGCAGAAACTCCTCGGTTAAGCGCCAGCTTGAGCCGAGAGCAAGATCGAAGGACCTCCTGTGATGGACCGTGCTTTTTCACCGTGAGCATCACCTAGATGCAATGGAGTATGGACGATTCGATGAGTCATGAGAGATGGGTTCTTGTTGAACCACCACTCATGAAACATGGGTCAATGAGTTTGATTTGAAACCCACGGTTGAATCCTGATAGCAATATCATAATTTGACACGCTGTGGAAAAATACCTCCTGCTTATCAATTGATGAGCTAAAGCGCCTCTATTATGAATGGTTCATAAGGCACAACACTTCTGCTGAAGGTTTTGCAATGGTAATAACTCGCTGGCTTAACCTTCGAAAACTCCCCGTTAATCAGCGCTTTGAGCTGGAGCAAGATCGATGGGTGACCTCCCGAGACGGACCAGTGCTTCACCTCTGTGAGCATCACCAAGATGCAATGAGTGCTAAGTGGACCATTCGATATCATGAGAGATGGGTTCTTGTTGAACCACTACTCATGAAACATGGGTCAATGAGTTTGATTCGAAACTACACGGTTGAATCCTGATAGCAATATCATAATTTTACACGCTGTGGAAAAATACCTCCTACTTATCAATTGTTGTGGATGTCCAGTAGGGACCCAATTGTTGCCATGGCATCTCCTGCTCTATTGTTGGCTCTATGCATCTGCTCAAATGTAATTTCAATGAAGGATTCTTTGAGAGTCTCCACCAATTTCTTGTATGGAGTGAGCTTGTCATCCTTGGTTTGGTATTCATCGTTCACTTGATTTATTATCAATTGGGAGTCTTCATATACTCTGAGAGATATAATGTTCCACTGCACTGCTATTTTGAGACCTATGGTTAAAGCCTCATAGTCTACAATGCTATTGGTGCAGGGAAACGCCAACTTATAGGACCTTGGTATGCAATCCCCTTGTGGGGTGATAAAGAAGACACCGGCTTCTGATCCATGCTGTGTGTATGAGCCATCAAAATATAGTTTCCTATGGTCAACTATGTTGAGATTGAAAATAGATTCATCAGGAAACTCTGAGATGAGAGGATTCTCTAAATAGATTGGTGCTTTTGCAAGCTAGTCTGCGATGACTTGGCCTTTGATTGCTTTCTGATCCACATATTCAATGTCATATTTTGATAGTATCATCACCCATTTGGCCATTCTTCTAGTGACCATTGCTTTTGACAGTAAGTACTTGAGGTGGTGAATTTTGGCGATGAGTTTTATTTTGTGTGCCAACATGTAATGTCTGAATTTTTGTGATGCAAACACTACTACTAGGCATGCTTTCTTGATGAATAAATAGTTTATCTCATGGCCAACCATTGTTTTGTTGATGTAATAGATAGCCCTTTCTATTCCATTTTCATCATGTTGAGCTAGGAGAGCTCCAAGTGCTGCTGTTGTTGCTGATACGTAGAGAATCAATGGTTTTCTTGGGATTGGTGGAATTAATATTGGTGGTGTTAGTAGATATTCTTTTATTTTATTAAATTCCTCTTCACACTTAGTATCCCATTTGTACACTACCCCCTTGTGGAGTGGGTGAGAATATGGGTTTTGTTTTTCCGCCAACTATGCTATGAATCTTCGAATGGATTGGAGCTTTCCTTGGAGACCTCTCAATTGCTTTAATATTTTTTGTGCCTCCATTTCAAGGAGTTCTTTTACCTCTGTTGGATCTACCTCGATACCTCTCATTGACACTATATATCCTAGGAGCTTTCCTTATTGTATGCCGAAGACACACTTCTTTGGGTTTAATCTGACCTTGTACTCCTCTAGCCTATCAAAAATGGCACTTAAGGTTGCTATGTGATCCTTTCTCCTTCTGGATTTGGCTAGAATATCATCAACATAATCTTCGATTGTCTTATGGATCATGTCATGGAAGATCAATGTCATGGCCCTTTGATATGTTGCTCTTGCATTCTTTAACCCAAATGGCATCATTTTCTCCAGCAGTAAGTCCCCCATGGAAGAGTGAAATTTTTTTTTTATGTCGGTCCTCTTTGATGAGCCTAAAATACGCTCATAATTTGATGTTATGATAAACCTTTAAATGACTTCATTTTTGCTATTTCATGGCTGTTTAAACTTTGTTGAAACCTTTTATGGGGATATCCTATAGCAAGACACTTTTATATTCCTACAGCCTATTGTGTTGACTTGATTGCATTTATTGCCCTGTTGACTCCCGAAAATGGCTGGTATATCATATACAGTTTTTGAATGGTGAAGTAGATTTGAAATGTGTGATTAATGAATAGATATCGTGTATGTACCATATGCCTTTTCTTGCGCCATCTGTTACCTTTTATTTTGCAGGTTGTTGAAGAATGATCGAGTCAAGCGCAGCCGATCTCGGCCTTGCAGTAAAGCCCATTTCCTGCACGACTTTGAGGAAGCTCCGCCAAAGACTCTTTGACCGAAACTGATTTGGAAAGATTTTTTAATGGAAAGTCAATCTGGAGAGAGTGGAGTGCTAGATTCTCTCTGAATCGGGTTGAATACATAAATCCATTTATGAAGTTTGTTCCTTGATTCAAGGATATACTTTACTTCCACGTCTTTCTTTGATGAAGTCAGTTAGTTAGTTGTTCTTTTAATTTAAAAATAAGATACTCCTCCTGCGCGAGGTAGTGGTAGAAGATGAATAGAATGAGTAATAGATGATTTTTTAGGTAAGATAGAAACAGAGTAGCAAAAATCATGTAAGAATCAGTATGATAATGAAAGACAGAATCTGTTTGACCAGAAGCAGAGTTTGTTGTTAGTTTTCACACCAACAAGACAATGTATTTCATTCTGTTTTCATGAATAAAGATCAATGAAGTTCTGAGTTCAGCATCTGTGTAATCAGTAGATGCTTGCTAAGGGGGCCCATTTAGTAAGTATCTGTAGTTAATTAGTTAGATGTTCTCTTCTGCTGATATCCAGTTAGCTTTCATCTTTTGAAGTTTTTATGCAAACTCAGTCTTACACTGCTCCTGCAGCATAGAGAGTCCATCCCTGTGACTGTTCCTGCAGCATAAGGCTAGTTCATGGTTTGTGCTTCAGTCGTAGCTGTTACAGTTTTTGTTTTAATCAAGCATAGTTGAGTTAAAGAATTCTGCATTACCATTCTATAGCTTAGATAGAATTTCTTTCCAGTATGTATTTTTGCTAAGATTTGACCAAAACAAATTCCTAGTGCATATATTTTGCCGTGCCATTTAAATTCTACGTCTCCTAGTTTGACAAGTAAATGAACGTCCACAAAAAGATATTAGTCACCTGTCGAAATGTCCAATTCCCAGGAAAGTTTCACTGTGATATTCATATCCTTTTATGAGTGCAAGCCATTTTTGGCGCCGTTGCCGGGGATGGTGTCTAACTAGGAGTCTGACAAAGTCATTTTCAGCATTAGTTTAGTCTGTTAGTCAAAAATTTTCAAAATCTTTCAAGCCGTTACTCACCATATTGCATGCATAGAAGAAGAAGAGACGCACTGGGAAGGTTCCTCCCTGAAAATCTGTTTATTGAACTACCATTTGACCCAGCTGATAACGAACCTAAGGAAAATCCATTTTCTCTGCTATTCCAGCACCCAGACATGGCAAATAATCCACCTAATAATCCACCTCCTGCATTTGAGTTTCCCATTGTTCCCCAACAAGATACTGATAATCTTAAAAACATCCCCTCTTCCTTACTTCCAAAGTTTTATGGCCTGGTCACAGAAGACCCAGAAACCTTTCTGTTTGAATTTGATGTCCTCTCTGTCAGAAGCAGGACTATTAAACACTAACGCTCTATAACCAGTTGCTTCTTTCCACTTTGAAGGAGGGAGCTCTCAGATGGTTCATGAGTCTAGGAAGAGCCATTGTAAATAGTTGGGCAGCCATGCAGATGAAATTCCTTGAAAAATATAAGGAATATTGTAAGAGTGCTAGCAAAGGTGATGACATATTCTGAATTCAGCAGAAGGAGGATGAAAGTCTGGAAGATTATATTTCAAGGTTTTTGTTTTCATTAAAAAATAACTCAAACCATACTCTTAACGAGGACTCTCAGAAACTACTCTTTCTAAGGGGAATCAGTGATGGCTGTATTGACGCCCTGGACCTAATGGGAGGAGGTGATATAACTCAACTGCCTTGGGATGATATATAGAAGATATGCCTTAACTACTCTCGAGCAATAGTTAAGAAAGGTCGAGGTCATCATGCTTCAGTGGGGAAGTCTTCTTCTAGTGGAGTTTCCCGAATGGAGATCACAAATCTGCTATCTGATTTCAAGCAGGACATCATTAATAATATGGCTACACAATTGGACACTATGCAAGCTTGGAAAAAATATGCAGAAGCTAAGGTAGCTTTGGCTGAGTTATGTCCCTACTGTAGACAAAAGAAGTGTGATTGCAGATATAAGATGGTGGCTAATCTGGAAGCCAGACAACTGCCTACTGATTTCAAACCAGTGGAAGGTGATGATGATCAAGTGTTCTTTGTTGCACAAAGGAGACCATGGGCCCAAAAGCAAGGTATGCCTCAAGACCCTTTAACTTTTGGTAATCCCTATTCTGGCTATAATAACCAATGGCAACAAGCATATGGACCACCACCACCATGGAATCCGCCTCAACCAAGTTGGTCTAATTATCAAACCCCACAGTGGCAATCTCCTCAAGGAGGTTGGCAGTAGCCACAAGGTCAATGGACCCCACCTTCAGGAAATTGGCAACAAAATCCTCAATGGAGAGGTCCTCAACAATGGAAAAACTAGTCTCCTGGCTACCTGCAGCCTCCACAGCCACAACAACAGGCCCTTATGCCGCCTCCTGTAGCAACTACCACAAATCCTGGACCTCCAAAGCAAACACCTATGCCTTCCCAGCCGTTGCCTAATCCCAATAATAAGCAACAGCAGCAGTCTCAATAGCCTGTGTCTATTTCTGAAGCCAACCAATATCAAGCTTATGCCTTAAATGTTAATGACATCCATCTGAGGTCTGGAACTACTTTACTTGCTCCCAAACCACCTCTGATTATAGAAATATCTAATTCACCCCTTGAAGAATCTAATGCACCTGCTGTTTCCACTGAGCACATACCTATACCTGATACAGTTTCTATGGAACCTGTTCTGCAGAGACAAGATAAACCACCTTTTCCTCAGAGGTTACAAAGTACTGAATCTAAACTCATGGAAGAACCCACTTTTGATATTCTATATCAGCTCAAAAATGTGCAAATTCAAATCCCTTTGTTTTAGGCTATTAAAGATGTTCCTATTTTTGGAAAAGCTATTAAAGAAGCCTGTTTGAAGAAGCCTGGACGAAAGAAAAAGGATCCCCAAACAATTCATGTCTTAGGGAAATTGGCTGATATAATATTGGGAAATGTAGTCATTCCAAAGTATATTGACCTTAGAAGCCCTGTAGTACAGATACATATAAATGGCCAAGTTGTAAAAAATGTTTTGATTGATTTAGGAGCTGCCATTAATGTAATGACAAAGCATACTATGGACTCCTTGAATATTTCAAACATTAGGTCTACACCCATAGTTCTGCAGCTTGCAGACAGCTCCACAGTCAAACCTGATGGGATGATAGAAGATGTAATTGTCACTCTTGAATCTTGGGAGTATCTTGTTGATTTTACAATATTATCAGTTAAGGAAACTTTAGGAGGGTATCCAGTTATCCTTGGTAGGTCATGGTTAGCAACTGCTGATACTTTTATAGGATGCCATTCTGGAGATATGACCATTTCTGATGGACTGTCCACAAAGAAATTGGCTTTGTATCCGCCTGCTAAACCTCAACCAGATTTGTCCCAACCTGTTTGGCCAGATGTGGGAGAAGAAACTGAAGAAGCCAATTCTTTGGCTCAATTGATGATGCTTCAAAATGATCCATTCTCTCAACTTCAAAGTGAAGATGCATTGCTTTTTCAAATTCTGCAATTCAATCCTGATGTAGATAGTTTATCTGATCCAAGTGACAGTCAGCATCAATGTTTCCTGCAGCAGCTAGATTCTGAGAGTTCATTGCCTAAACTTCCGACAATTTTTCATAACTTGCTTCCACAAGAGGTACAAACATTACCTATTGATTCTATGAGTAATCTCATTAAGCAGATAGAATTGTCTCCAGATCATTGTTTGAATGTTAATAGTAAGTTTTCTCAGTCTCAAGAGGATGACTTATTAAAAATTCTACAAGAACAGCATAAAGCTTTTGCATGGGAATATGGGGACATGCAGGGAATAGATCCTCGAGTCTGTACTCATAGGATATATATGAAAGAAGATTGTTCACTAGTTAGACAACCTCAGAGAAGAGTAAATCCAGCACTTAGAGAAATAGTGAAAAATGAACTTCAAAAGTTGCTTGATGCTGGTTTTATTTACCCAATTTCTGACAGCCAATGGGTTTCTCCATTAGTCATTGTCCCCAAGAAAGGAGGAAAATGGAGAGTATGTGTAGATTACAGAGAGTTGAACAATGCCACTAAGAAAGATCATTTTCCATTACCTTTTGTAGACCAAGTACTAGATTCTCTGTCTGGTAAAAAATATTTTTCCTTCTTAGATGGTTACAGTGGGTATAATCAGATAAAAATTGCCCCTGAAGATCAAGATAAGACTACTTTTACCTGTCCATGGGGAATATTTGCTTATTCAGTCTTGCCTTTTGGCTTATGCAATGCACCAGCAACATTTCAGAGAGCAGTAATTAGTATATTTGCTGATATATCTCATGAATGTATGGAGATTTATATGGATGATTTCACTACATATGGAGTCACATTTAAAGAAGTAATCGTGAATTTAGAAAAAGTATTAAAAAAGTGTAGAGAGAAAAATTTGTCTTTAAACAGTGAAAAGTGCTTTCTAATGATGGAAGAAGGTATTGTTCTAGGTCATCATATTTCAAAGAATGGAATTCAGGTTGACCTTACTAAAATTGAAGTTATTCAGAATTTACAAACTCCTACAAAACAAAAAGATGTTAGAAGTTTTCTTGGTCATGCAGGGTATTATAGAAGGTTTATAAAAGACTTTAGTAAAATTGCCAGTCCACTTTATGCTTTGTTAACAAAGGATTCCCAATTTGAGTGGACTGAGGCCTGTGAAAAATCCTTCTTGCAGCTAAAGGACTTGCTTACCAAAGCCCCTATTCTTCAAGGTCCAAAATGGAACCTGCCTTTTCACATACATGCTGATGCGTCTGATTTTGGTATAGGAGCAGTTTTAAGTCAAAAAGAAAATTCAATTGAGCATGCTATCTACTTTATCAGCAAAAACCTTCAAGGTCCTGAGCTCAACTATACTGTTACAGAAAATGAATTGCTTGCAGTAGTATATGCTTTGAATAAATTATGGCATTATGTCACAGGTTATCAGATATTTGTCCACACCGACCATGCAGTAATCAAGTACCTGATGAACAAACCTTCCATTTCTAGTAGATTAGCACGATGGCTCCTGTTGTTGCAAGAATTTGATATCACAATCATTGACAAACTAGGAAGAGCTAATGTTGTAGCTGACTTTTTATCAAGACTTCAATCAGCTGCATCTGAGGAACAAGAGGTCATTGATGATAGATTTCTAGATGAACACTTGTTTTCCATTGCTGCACATACACCTTGGTATGCAGATATTGGTAATTATCTGGCAGCAAACAGAATACCAGCTCATTTTTCTCCAAAAAAAAGAAGTTGTTGACAGAGAAAAGTTTCAACTTTACCTGGATTGCCAATTGTCTGTTCTATACTGGCCCTGATCAAGTAATGCAAAGATGTGTAAGAGAAGATGAGACTTATGATATATTGCATGCCTGCCATGATGAACCATGTGGAGGGCATTTTGCAGCAAAAAAACAGCAATGAAAGTCCTTACAACAGGGTATTACTGGCCAACATTACACAAGGATGCTGCGGCCTATACAAGGAAGTGTGACAGATGCCAGCGTATGGGAAGACCAACTAAGTCAGATGAAATGCCACTATATCCGCAGGTGATAGTCACCCCTTTTGATAAATGGGGGATGGATTTTGTGGGGCCAATTGATCCACCATCAAATGGAAAGTCATATATTCTAGTTTGCACGAATTATGTCACAAAATGGGTCGAGGTAAAAGCTATGACTAATGTTCGAGATAACAAAGTTGCTGAATTTTTGTATGAACAAATTTTCACCAGATTTGGAGTCCTAGAGAGCTTTAACTGATGAAGGAGCTCAATTTACGTCAAATCTAATCACTGCACTTATGAATGACTATAAGATCAAACACAGGAAGTCCAACCCCTAATCCTCCCAATGGTCAGGCGGAGGTAACAAACAGAGAAATTGAAGTGATCCTCACAAAGACAGTGCAGATTCATAAGAAATACTGGAGTAATAGACTTCTTGAAGCAGTTTGGGCTTACAGAACTACATGGAAAACAACAACTGGGTTTACACCTTTTGAGTTGCTCTATGGGAAAACAGCTATGTTACCCATTGAATTTGAAATAAAACTTTGAGGACAGCTCTTGAACTCAACATGGACTTATCCGGGGAAGGACCAGCCTCCCAGCTAAATGCTTTGGACGAAATGAGAAAAGCCGCCCTGTAGCATATAGAAGTAATCCAACAGCAGAGAAAGAGATGGCATGATCAGCACATCAAAACCAAAAAAAATTCTGCTGGAGATTGGGCTTTGTTATATGATTCCAGGTGCCAAGAAAATCAGGGTAAACTCACAACACGCTGGCTTGGGCCCTATGAGGTTGAAAATGTGTTTGAAAATGGAGCTGTGCAGCTGGTCACAATTGATCCAGTCTGTTTCAAATTGCTCGTCAATGGCCATCGACTCCGACTGTACCATAAGCCAGTTTCCAAGGAAGACTTCATGAAGCAGCTCATTCAGGTTCCTCCTGCTACTCTTCCTGCAGCCGAAGGCTCTAGCCTTTCTCCTGCAGCATTCTCGTAATTTTCAAAAAGCATGCCCATAATAAAAGTTTTCTTTTTAAGAAAACCCTTTTCTCCATTTTCATTTATCGCCCCCACCTCACTTCTTTATCTTCCATCCATTCATCCCATCCATCCATTTCATTCGTACATTTCATCCGCCCACGTCACCCATCCACTTCAACTGTCTGCGTCAACCTTAATTAAGATATCTTTCCAACTTATCAATTCACGCAGCACCGTCATCTTTCTTCACACGAACGTGCAATTACTAAAGGTACGCCATATCTTTTCTTATCGCATATTTAATTTATTTCATTCTATTCAATTATTGCTATGCATGTACCGGTCATTATCACCCGAATCTCTACCTATTTTTTAGTAGATGTGAGGACACATGTCATCTTTTAAGTAGGGGGCGGGGTAATCCATTGTTTGAGGCTTGTCTTTTCGCTGCTGCCATAACTGCAAAATAATCTTTCTTTAATATATTTCTGGTACTTTCCAAACGTGATTGCATGACCTTCTTTAATGCATCTTTTTCTTGCAAACTATGATTAAGACTACTTGTTTAAAAAAGTTTATTTTTGGAAAAAGAAAGAAATGTGGCGGCCTGACAGAGAAAAACCAGAGCAGAAAAGGAAATAAAGAATTTGAATCTTCAGCAAGAAATTGAGTTCAGCTAGAAAAACTGCAATATGGGTGGTCAGTTGGTACGACATGAGCCTGTAGCTCATGAATTGTTGTTGCAAAACCCATAGACAGTTCAAGCATTTAGCCTCTATGGATGGTTAAATTATTTTCTGAGTTTAAATAGTTTTGATGAGGAGGCTACGACAGAATTTTTGAGAATATTTTCTGAAGGGGAAGCCACTGTATGGGGTCTAACAGTTGTTGCAACCGAAGACAGAATTGATGAGGTAACCGGGCTCCCAGCCGTTGGAGAAAACTTTTCTTCAGATGCTGCAGCTGCAAGGGCTGAATTTTTGATGCCTGCTGATGGACCTCTGGACATCTCCAAGCAAGGATGCAAGCGGGTGTCACTGCCTCTTCCATATTCAGAGTATGGCACTTATATAATGAGGTATTTAACCTGTGAAGGCCGTTTTTTCTATCTGCATTCGCATCATTTTAAATTATTAAGCCATATAAGGCATGGGTTGGCTGTGAATGTTCTGAATTTCTTATTAAATTTTTTAGAGCAAAGTGCCCATGGAACTCAACAAGGGAAAAATAACTCTGTCACTCATCATGGCCTTATTAAATTGCTTATTGAGCGCTCTTTGAGAGATGTTTCACCTCTCTCCTGGCAACAATTTGTTGACCAAAAGAGTTTACAACCTCCACAACCCCCTAGGGTAATTACCCCACGGCCTCAAAGAAAGAAGAAAGAAATTGCATCTACTAGTGGAACAGGGCAAGGGTCATCTACTCCTGTAGCACCCGATCCTGTAGCTGTCATAGCTGAATCCTCTGCTAGGGTACAAACTAGGTCTGCTGCTAGGAGGGAGAAAGGAAAATCAAAGGCAGAAGGGTCCCCAGAATCTAACCCTCGTTCTCAGAAAAAAGGCAATGCTCCTCTCCTATAGCACCTTCCCCTGCAACAGTTTCTCCTACAGCAATAGCTATTGATATTACCAGCTCACCATCATCCTCTGGTAGGGCAGAGCCCCCTGAACAAACAAGAAAAAGAAAACCTACCGGAACACCTCCTGTAGCCACATCAATACCAAGAAGGGTTTCCACAAGGAAACAATTTAGGACCTCCCCTGTTTCACCGAAACCTGAGGTAATTGTAATTTCAGAAGGGTCTATTGAATCTGAATTTAATGTTTCTCGGAATGAATCTGAGAATGCTGCTTAGAGTTCGGTCGTTCCTGAAGAGGAACAAGTAGAGAAAAAAGAAGCAGGGCATAATGGGCATGAGTTGCCAAGTCTTGATGATCTGGTTAATGCTGCTATGCAATTCTCAGAGGAAGCACAGACTTCTTCACCACAGCAACAAGAAGAATTTATCCTACAGCAAGAACAAGAACAGGCTGAAAAAATAAATGTGCCTAATGAAGTTGTATTTCATCCTGCAATGTGTAAAGCCATTGTTGTGTATAGGAGGACCTTTTTAATTGAATTTCTGGAATTTGTTAAAAATAATTAGGAAACAGTTACACTGCAAACTGTGACTTTTCGACACATTGCCCAGACTAATATGCGACAAAGTCTGTGGAAAATAGCAAAGAAGAAATTGAAAAAGAAAATTGAAAATCAGAAACAAGAAATTGCTGAATTGAAAGCAAAAATGGATGAAATGCTAAAGGTAACTGGTCAAATTATGGAATGCAGACCGCCACCCAGAGTTTATGCTCTGTGCCTCAAAGAACAGTTTTTATGGTTTCAATTGATGAGAATTTCCAGAAACCAAGACCCCATAATTCATTCTGCCAAAGAGTTTTATGAAGCATATCAAGCAGCCCCTAACTGGTTAAGGAATTCTCTGTGTGAATTCTATTTGCATGGATTTTTAATACCACTTGAAATAGAATGGAATCCTCTTCCATACATTGGTGATATTCATTTGAGAGCATTCATGTCATGGGCAGCAAATGAGGTGAATTATGGCAGACAGTGGGAAACGTATGAGGAAATTGAGAAAACAGAGCCTGTCCCATTACGCTCTCAAAGTTCAAACCCACATGCAATGCTGAAAGATTGGTTTGCATTGACATATGGTATTAATAATGTTTCAGCCAGAGCAAAAATATTTGACATCAGAAAGCAAGTATATGATGAATTCCAGGCACAGCAATATTCATTTTGGAGATTAGCATATACCAGAACTGAGAAAAGATGGGAAAAGTTGACTGTTGGGTTAAGAAAGTCAGAACCACATGGTCCCTTAAACTTTATAGCTGCACTCAAACGAACCAGTAGATATATTCAATTGGGACTTCAAACAAGATTTGAATTGTGGCTGCCACTAACATTCAGACCCCCTGTGCTAATGTGGCCCCTATATCCTCATCAGGCTACAAATCTTAACAGTGAATTAGAAGACCGCAGATATGAAAGATGCCAGGATTTCAGAGGATTCTATTACAGGTTTGGACATCCATTCCAGAGTCATGCAGCCACTACTGACTTCAGAGAAACCACTAGGAAAGTTAATGCTGGAGGACCAGCATTGGGCTAAGTAGGGGGCAATGATGAGCCTAAAATATGCTCATAATTTGATGTTATGATAAACACATAATGACTTCATTTTTGCTATTTCATGGCTATTTAAACTTTGTTGAAACCTTTTATGGGGATATCCTGTAGCAAGACACTTTTATATTCCTACAGCCTATTGTGTTGACTTGACTACATTTATTGCCCTGTTGACTCCTAAAAATGGCTGGTATATCGTATACAGTTTTTGAATGGTGAAGTAGATTTGAAATGTGTGATTAATGAATAGATATCATGTATGTACCATATGTCTTTTCTTGCGCGTTTGTTACCTTTTGTTTCGTAGGTTGTTGAAGAATGATCGAGTCAAGCGCAGCCGATCTCGGCCTTGTAGTAAAGCCCATTTCCTGCACGACTTTGAGGAAGCTCCGGCAAAGACTCTTTGATCGAAACTGATTTGGAAATATTTTTTAATGGAAAGTCAATCTGGAGAGAGTGGAGTGCTAGATTCTCTCTGAATTGGGTTGAATACATAAATCCATTTATGAAGTTTGTTCCTTGATTCAGGGATATACTTTACTTCCACGTCTTTCTTTGATGAAGTTAGTTAGTTAGTTGTTCTTTTAATTTAAAAATAAGATACTCCTCCTACACAAGGCAGTGGTAGAAGATGAATAGAATGAGTAATAGATGATTTTTTAGGTAAGATAGAAACAGAGTAGCAGAAATCATGTAAGAATCAGTATGATAATGAAAGACAGAATCTGTTTGACCAGAAGCGGAGTTTGTTGTTAGTTTTCACACCAACAAGACAATGTATTTCGTTCTGTTTTCATGAATAAAGATCGATGAAGTTCTGAGTTCAGCATCTGTGTAATCACTAGATGCTTGCTAAGGGGGCCCACTTACTAAGTATCTATAGTTAGTTAGATGTTCTTTTCTACTGATATCCAGTTAGCTTTCATCTTTTGAAGTTTTTACGCAAACTCAGTCTTACACTACTCCTGCAGCATAGAGAGTCCATCCTTGTGACTGTTCCTGCAGCATAAGGCCAGTTCATGGTTTGTGCTTCAGTCGTAGCTGTTACAGTTTCTATTTTAATCAAGCATAGTTGAGTTAAAGAATTCTGCATTACCATTCTGTAGCTTAGATAGAATTTCTTTCCAGTATGTATTTTTGCTAAGATTTGACCAAAATGAATTCTTAGTGAATATATTTTGCTGCGCCATTTAAAGTCTACGTCCCCTGGTTTGACAAGTAAATGAACGTCCACAGAAAGATATTAGTCACCTGTCGGAATGTCCAATTCCCAGGAAAGTTTCACTGTGATATTCATATCCTTTTGTGAGTGCGAGCCACTCTTTAGCTATCATAATCTGATTATACCCAGAAAATCCATCCATTAGTGACAACATTTCATGTCCAGGTGTCATATCGATGATCATATCAATGTTTGGAAGTGGGAAGTCATCTTTTGGACATGCCTTAATTAAGTCTCTGAAGTTTGTGCAAATTTCGATGCTTCCATCAGGTTTTGAAACTGGCACCAAGTTTGACACCTATTCTAGATAATCTATCGATCGAGTAAATCATGCATCTAATAGCTTTTTTAATTCCATTTTTACCAACAAGGCAATCTAAGGGTGCATTTTCCTAAGCTTTTTTCTGATAGGCTTTGCTTCTGGGTATATTGCTAAGTGATGAACCACGATTTCTGGATCAAGTCCTGACATGTTAGCATAGCTCCATACAAAGTTTATCTATCTTTCTCTTAGGAAGGCTGTTAGGAGCTCTTGTTCTTCTGATAGTAATGACTCTGCATAGAATGTAATGTGCGGGGTTTCCTCTGTTCCTAGATTGATTGGATTGCATCTTTTTGCAAGGACTATTGATTTTTCTTGATGAATAGCTCTAAAAGGAAGATTGAATCCCCCATCCTCAGGTGCCTTGGAGAGGTTTTCACCATTGGATGTGTCCTTTCCTTTTACTTTTTTTTGGTCAGAGAGTGCCACAGTGTGGTTTTCACTCAAGGACATAGATATTATTCTTCATTTTTCACTTTTGCAACTGAGGGATTCAATCATTTCCCCATAATAGCCATATGTATCTAGCTCCATTATGAACCCTGCTTTATGATCTCCACATGGAATGTTATCCTGCAGTCCCATGAATTTTGAGAGTGCCTCATCATTTTCAAATGTATCAAGAATTGGTGCTCCTCGTTGGTCATAGTTAATGAGTTGGGGGTATATTAGGAGGATTTCCTAATTTTGGTGGTCTGATTCAAAAGATAGGGTGATAATTTTGAAAAGAGTGGTATCCTCAAAAAGCCTAGGTAGGTTGGTTATGGGATCCTCATCATCGCTACTACTATAGATGTCGGTTATGTCAAATGTAAAGTTGTCTATGAATCTACCTATAGATACTGGTAAGCATAGTTTTGCTACAGTTTGCTGAGGATGATTATTGACCATTCTAACTGGAGGACTTTGGCCATGTATGGCTATACTTGGAGGGGTACATCCAAGGCTAAGATTTTTTATTGCTCGTCTCTAGAATGATAGGTATTATAAGCCCATTGTCGTTTCTCCCAAGTCTTTGGTTTCTATCATAGCCCATTACAAGCATCATTTCTAGACCCTTACTTTTGTCATCCATTGGTATATCAACTACTAGTCTCTCATCTTGATATAGCATATGAGATGGATCTGCCTCAATAACTTCTTGGCCAAGATCTCCCCAACTTGTAAAGTTGGGATAGTCTTCAGGAGATGTTTGGGATGTGGAGGCTTCATTTATTTGTAGATGTCCCCGTGATATAGGAGATTATGGTAACTCTCCTACCACAAAAGAATTTTTAGGGATCATTTAGTTTCCACAACCCTTATCTTGGATGATGGCCTTAATGTCAGAAATGGTGGGAATGGCTGGAATGATGGGTGTCTTTGTTGCAGAAATGGATGTAATAGTGGCAGGATCAATGTATGGTGTAGATGGACCCTCATCATTTTTCTGTACTTGAGGGATTTTATAGTACTTTGCTTCAAGGTTTTTGCAATAGGAGAAGGGTTTAGGATCTCCATGGATGGTGACTTCTTGTCCTGCATGTGTGAATTTCACACATTGATGGAAAGTTGACGCTACTTCCTTCATTGCATGAATCCATGGATGTCCTAGAAGGATGTTATATGGTAAGTTGATGTCTAGGACCTGACAAGTGGTTTCCATGATAGCAGGACCTACTTGAATAAGGATTTTGATCGTGCCTTGGGATGCTCTTTCTTGATCATCATATGCTCTTATTGTGATACCCTTTCCTTTGTCGATAGAATCCTCTGAGATTTTTAATTATTTGATGAACTTGAGAGAACATATATTCAAGCTCACCCCTCCATCCACCAAGACCCTTTTGAATTTTCTTTTCTGTACTATGAATTCTAAGTGGAGTGCACAGTTGTGAGATGGTTGAGAGGGGAAATACTAGTCGGAGAATGTGAGAAGATTTGGCGTAATGATATTTTTGACCATAGCTTGGAATTTTTCTACATCAAGATCTATAGGGACAGCGGATGAAGCCAACCCTTCCTCATGTATTTTCTTATGGGCTGATGAGATTTTTAGTAACTCCATGATGGAGATTTGCACTAGTGTTATTTTGAGCTGATGAAGGATGTTATATCCATTAGGGACAGATCTAGATATAGGGACTATGTTTGGCTGGGATGATCCTGCGATGGTAACTTTGCTGCCTCTTGTGGTGACTCCACAATCGACATGGGCACCTTTGATGGTGATGATTGTGCAGTACTCATCTAGGGAGGCAATGACAGTTTCATACACATGATTCACGTTTGTGTGGGTGCCTTTCCCCTTATCGGTGTTATTATTCCCTTTATTTCTATGGTTAGGCATCAGATTCATGTATATCTTAAGGTCTTGGTTTCTTGTTGGTTGTTCCACTTTTATAATTCTTTGATCAATGAGATCTTGAACTATGTTTTTTAACCTCATACAATTGTTCGTGGTATGCCCTTTGATTTTATGGAAGTCACAAAGTTTATTCTCATTATTCCAAGGAGGTTTCACATTTGGTTCTTGGTAATTCTCAAAGGTGGGAGTCTTAATGAGTTTTTTCATTTATCAGCTTCTTCATGATGATTTCAAGTGGTTCCCCCAGAGCAGTGTATTTTCGCTTAGGGTAATTTTTGTTCCATTGGGGTGGTCCCCTTTGATCATTGATATTGTTAATTTCTTGATTGCTTTTTGGTTGTTGTGTGGCTTGATGATTGTTTTGGTGTTGGATTTGGATTTGTGGTGCAAGAATGTTTTGGCGAGGGCCAGAGATAACAACTTTGGTGTTGACAACACCATCATTGGTAATGTTTTTGTTTCTTTCCCATGTGTGAGGTTTGTCGTTGTAATTGGCAGGTGGGCGGGTGTTCTGTTGTTCGGGGTATGAAGTTGATCCCACAGGTTGAGTCATAAGGGCTCGTTTGATGCTAATTAATAAGAGCCTTGGAGATCAACTGGTCATATGTGGTAATCCCTTGAACCTTGAGATGGAATGCCAAGAGGTCATCAAGGTTGGATATGATGGTGCATACTTGTTGTTCCTCAGGCATGGACCACTTGCTCCAATTGGCCTTGGATCTCCATCGTTGTAGGAATGAAGCGAATGATTCATTCTTACCTTATTTCAGAGCTGAGAGTTCTTCTAGACTGACATCCATGGCGATGTTGCATGCATAGTTTTTTATGAATGCGTCTATAATTTCTTGGAATTTTCTAATGCCTGTAGGTAGGCGAGAGAACCATTCCATAGCATGGCCAGCCAAACTTCTAGGAAATATCTGCATTAGATAGGTATCATCATATGCGACTTCTATTCAATGAACCTAGAATTCCCTGATGTGATCCTTAGGGTTTCCCGATCCATGATATTTTTTGAATTTGGGGATCTCAAATTGCTTTGGGAATGGTTTCATCACAAGGATCCTGTCAAATGGATAGGGACACAAGTTTCTTGGTGTTTTTGTGGTTTTCCCTAATTGAAGATTGAGCACTTGTTGCAAGAGCAACCTGATTTGTTTCGTTACATTGTTTTACAGATCATGGGGTGGGAAGAAGGTGTTCTGGGGTGTTTCGATTATTGGTTGGATGGGTGGGTTGTTTGATGTGTTGTTTGATGGTATTTGCACATTCTGTCGAGCCATGTATGCTTCCACCTGTTGCTGTATGAATAATGCTTGTTGTTGATCTTCTTGTTGTTGTGCTAGAATTTCCTTTCGTTGAGCCTGTTGTTGTGCTTGTTGTTGTTCCAACAACACTTGTTGTTGTTCTAACAACACTTTTTGGGCTACTAACTGGGTTGCTTCTTGTTGCTCTTGATATTATTTTATTGCTTGCTAATATGCTTGTCATTGTCCTGCTTGTTTTTGTGCTTGTTCCTATACTTGTGCTTGAGCTTGTGCTTGTGCTTGTGCAACTTTTTGTTGTTGTTGTAAGAATGCTTGGGCTTGTGTAGCTTGTTGTGCTTGTAATGCAACTTGGGCTGCTTTGGCAGTTTGCATAGCTTGAGCGGCTTGTTGAGCAGCTGGTTGTGCGGCTTTTTGTTTTTGCACTTGTAGGAATCCCCTTTGATAAGTAGTTTTCTAAGCTACTTGCAATACCATGTTGTATTGGCTTGATATGCTAGAAGTTGGTGGTGGTGGGGGTGGTGGTGGATTTAGAATTGTGCTTGTGGTGGTGGTGAGAGTTATCGTCATGTTAGTGATTAGGGTTTGAGTAGTAGATGGCGTGATTGATGTGATTGGTCCTTGAGAGACCATGTTCTGAGATATTATGTGGGTGGTTGATGATGTTGTGATTGCTTGCGTAGTTTTCATCTGTTGTTCCAATGTCAATGACAAGTTCTAGGTGATGTTTTGATTGATATTTGGGATCTTGGTTTGATTGATAGTTGGTAAAGGGGGAAGCCCTAAGCCAAGCAGTGGTGTGGATGATGATGGAAATGGAAGAAGTGGTGTAAATGTGATGGGTGTGATTTCTTGAGAAAATGGCATAGTTTTGAAAATGCCCCCTAGTCCGAATATGTCCTCTCCTTGTGAAGTTATGGGGAGAGAGGTTTGGGGTGTTGCACGAAATGATGATGATGATGGGTCATTCGGATCATGAAAGGTGAGAGGGACATATGTATGCAATGGATTTTGGGGTATGTTTTGTTCCAAAATGGTGTTTTTATCCAAGTCTTGATTATTGACAAGGTGGTGTGTTTGAATAGCATTGAGAAATGCACTTCCCTTATTGACATTAGGTTGGGTTGAAGCAAAAGATGTGATTTGTGGAATGTTTTGAGTGATATTTTGGGATGGGGGTGTAGATGAAATGGGGATGGTGGATGAGATTGGGGGTGTGATCCCAAAATATGTCTCCACAATAGTGCTCATGTTGAAATCAGAAGGGATTTTAGCCCCTTGTTTTTCTAATTTAGCATGTATAGTGAAGGGTTGAGTCTCATCATGATATTGACAATTTTATGGTTTTTCGTATTTTGAAGCATTTCAGTGATTTCCTAATGGGACATTCCAAAGGGGTTATTGATAAGACCTTCTTATTGATGGTCTTGCGAAGATGTAGGAAGGCTAACTATGAGATTGACAGACCTAATGGGATCCATTTTAGGAGTGGTTTGACTTAAGTCACTTATAGTAGATGTTTCTTTGTTAGCTTCCATGTTCTTCTTGTGTTGTGATCTAGTTTGCTCCATAAAATAGGGATCAATCTTCAAGAATTCAGAAGGTGAATTCTTTAATTCTTTTGGGCCATTGATCTAACTTTAGGTATAAAAGAGAAATTTTAGGATAATTTAAGGATTAAAGGGTGATAATGATATGGATGTAAGATGGATGTTTGATGGATGAATGGAACTCATGCGAGAATCTTGAAGGGAAATGTTAAACTTTAGGACTTGATTTAGGATTGATTTGTTTCAGATTCAGATTTTGGTGGACTCATAAACTCTAAGAGGTTGGATGTTGTCCTAGAGTTGAATTGTTCACAAGATGATAATTTTTCTAGGTGTGAGAAGAAGGATTCATCTAATCACTCCTATCCAAACAAGATTATTTTGATAATGAACTCCTAAATCCCAAGATGTTGGATGTTACCAAGGGATGAATTCATTCACAAGTTTTGATAATTTGATCAAATATGTGTAGAAGGATGCATCAACACACATTCAATCAAACAAGGTGATTTTGGATTGATTTCAAATGCTTTACCCAAAGTTTAACATGAAGGATTTTTCCAATACTTTCGAGTTGTTGATGAGATGATTTTAGTTTTGATGTTCAAGGATGGATGAAAGTTTGATTTTGATCCTAGGATGTACCTAAAAAGACACTTGTTTACTTAGACCTCGGTATTGACGAACAAGCTTTCCTCTGAACAAGATGTTCAAACTCTCTAAAAAGATTTGGGTTTTGATAGTAATAGAATGAGTACAAACCAGGATTGTTTCTTGAAGCCTTCTGTAAAAGTTAAAAAGCAATCTTTGTCTAAATTTGTATACCGTTGAGAGATGCTTTTGATGGGCTTTCAGACTAAGGGATTTTTCTTTTGGTTTCTTGATCTTGATCTTGTGTGAATTCATTAGAGGCACATGTGTGGGGTCCAATTATTTTTAGTGTTTTCTTTATGACTTTGTTTTACCAAAAACACTTCTTGATTAGGTTTTCAAACTACATGTCCAATGTCTCAACTTCTTCTCATTTCACAAGGTTTATTATGCAAAACTTTGATGAAATTAAGGCAAGGGTTACCTATCGTTTAACTTTAGTAGGAAAATTGAGATGAAAATCCAAGTGCTTAGAAAGCTCTAAGGATGAAATCCCAAGGGCAAGCAATAACACATGAATTAGGTCAATTGTATTTTCCTCCTAAAGGTTTTGAAATTTTGAGGATGAAGTTAAGTGTTTGTTTTCAAATGTGTTCGAACTGTAAGGAAAGTGTTTTGTAACCAAGAACAAGCACAATCTTATGGATATGAAAGACAATATTTGTTGACTCACCACTTGGAAAAGTCCAGCTATGCTTATCTTTAGTGAATGGTTAGATGCTTGACCCAACTGGCTCCCCTCCACAAAACTCACTTATACAGGGTAGCCAAGCATCAACACCCATGAAACTCCCATGGCATGTTTTCCATTTCTACTAAAGACCGTAAAAGTGTGGGGCAGCTTCAAAATGATCATTCTTGCACCAACAAATAGATCAAGGATTTTGGAAATTCTAAAACAATGGTTTTAATTCAAACTTTCCATTTGTGGAGATTTTCCCATATGGTGAGAGTCCCTTTTCAGATCTATCTCATTGGAGCCAACCGTGTGATATTGGAGTTTACTCCAATACCCACATTTATATCCCGATTGGAAATACTCTTGGCTTTAGAGTGTTACTAGTTGAGTCATTCTGTTGGGTGAGTACTTTTTCCCCAAGGTAGGTCCTCTAAGATAAACAAAAGTGAGTAAAGACAATATCCATAACTTGATCAATCTTTGTTTGCAACACAAAGAGAGAGAATGTACACAATAATTCTCTACTCACACTTGCACAATGTT
This sequence comes from Sequoia sempervirens, assembly GCA_007258455.2. Classification (NCBI taxonomy): domain Eukaryota; kingdom Viridiplantae; phylum Streptophyta; class Pinopsida; order Cupressales; family Cupressaceae; genus Sequoia; species Sequoia sempervirens. The sequence continues at coordinate 533,623,447 of VDFB02193867.1, forward strand.
TTGTTCAATTTTAAACCCAAAATGAAGTGTGGAGGTGATCACTTTATCTCAACCTAAGCTCACAAAAAAGTCCTTTTGATTCTCAAGATCGCTATAAAGCACGAGAGAAGTGCATACACCCTTTTCAATGATGTTATTTTAAGTAAGCAATCACAAAAACAAAGTTGCACATGTTCATTTTAAATCCACAAAGCAATGATTTTGATTCATTATAAAGCACCAAAATGAGATATGAGAGTTTCCCTGTTCAATTTGTTAACCTCAAACGAAATCTAGTCAATTTTTCCTAAAGTTCATTTTAACCTCTTAGCAATGACAATTGAAATCTTTTGAAATGTTCATTTTAAAGCTCAAAGAGCGAGTTAGTCTAAAACATAAAATTAAAGCATACAACAGAATCTCCAAGCATTTTGAAATGTTTGTTTTAAAGCCCAAAACCAAGTGAGCTAGCCTAAAATAGAAAATTAAGGCATAAAGTGGAATCCCCAAGCATTAAAAACTGCTTTTGAGTTTCAAGTTTTAATGTTCAATTCTTCAACTCCAAGGTTCTTCCAAGATCTCTTCTTATCTATCAATGTTTCAAATCCCTTGTGCGAACAAAATCCTTCCTTCTCTCTTTTCCTATAAATATCACAAATAAGAGTTACACATGTATTGCAAAACAAGAGAGGAATAAAATTGCATTGACCAATGATGTGAGTTCCTTATGATAGATTTAACTCAATAATAAATGTCAATAAATTGTTAATTCACCCCTACTTTCATAAAGAAACAATTGATTTCAAAATCTCATATTATTAATGTATAAAACCAAAATGATATCTTTAACACCTGTTGTAATCATTTGAAAAAAATACTCAGTTCAGTTTGCAACAGTAATAATATTTTATCATGTGGTAAGTTTAATTGAAAATAAATTCCACTCTTTCAAAAGATACGCATGTAGTTGTTAAGAAAAACAAATAATACCAATGGTAAAATCACATGAAATATTTCTCAAAATATAACTCATGATATGCAACAAAGAACCAAAATAAATAGATTGGAATGGAGAATGTAAGGTATGACAACGTTGCCCAAGAAATATGTCACACAAGTACACTTGCTTTCAATGTCAAAAACTTCTCACTTCCATCACCAAACAAAAGAGACATTTCAACAACTTTAGTAAAGAATGACTCAATCATATATTTAAGTTTTCACTGTCCATAGCTATGTCGCCTTGTATGAGGAGATTTGTAGACTTTGTAATGATATGCAGAGAAGTTAGGTGAATAGTTGGCATGATCAGTGTATTAAATCAAATTCAAGAAGCTTTTAATGGTTTTGGCTTTCAGACAAAAAGTAGACCTATGCAATCTCCAATAGGCACTTTGTAAATCAATTTTGTATAGTGTATATAGTCATAGTGAATAGATCAGACAATCTCTCCATTAAATTGCAGATCATTACTTTTGATCAAAGGCATTCATGCATTAAATGAGATATTGGAAACTAGTTGATATTAGCATATAGTCCAATCATAAAGAAACATGAATTTCAAAAAGAGATTGTGCACTTTTTTTCTTAGACATGGACAATTGGAAGCAACTATCAAATCATGTAATGCTTTGGGGAGACACTTAAAATTAGCTAACAGCTGCTGCAATTTAAAGAACAATAGTCTCATGGAATATAAATGCTCAAGCAAATGTAATGGGCGGGTGTACTACCAAATTCCACAAACTATGTGGAGCTTCCTCCCAGCATGCATGAGAAATAAATTTAGACTCTGTGGCACTTGGGTTTCAAAATTTGTAGATGTAGACTGGTAACTCGAAAACACATAATTATTCATCATGTCCTGCTGACACTATGGTTGATAAGGATAAAGGGCCTAAAAATGTAACTTGGGAAAGCTCCAAAGTATATTGTGATGTTGCATAATCATTCAATTATGATGATGAAGAAGGGATAGTGAAACAAAAACCAAAGGCTGAGGTAAATGGAGGAGAATCGTATGTTTCAAGGAATGGGACATAATGCAATGATGAACTACTTGATAGAATTTCTGAAAGAAAAATCTTCTTCCATTTCCTCAATCAGAACTTTCACCAAATGGAACATCACAATTCAAGTAGCATAGATTCATTTAATCAATGTAAATATTATGAAAAAGTAAATAAAATTTTAGTAAAGCACAACAATTGTCAAGGAATGTCAATGTAATTTTCTCCTCCCCTAGGTTTGTCATAACAAAATCTTCTCACATATAGGCATATATATTTGGAAAAAAAATAGAGGACTTTACTTATCAATTAAATTGAGGTCCCATCAATCTATCATTGGAATAATAAATTCACCTCTTAAGCAAATATCTAATGCAACAAGACTCTGAGATACATTTTTAATGCAACAGATTTCAAATAGTGAGATTCTTTTGAGTTATTTAGTGACAAGTACTTACATCCTTATGTTGCACATCTATGCACTTACTTAATTTCCATCAATCAAATGTGCTCATGTACATCTTTCAAAGTCAAAGCGTGGATTATTTATACTAGTAGCTTCAATGATCTTTTATCGGCTTGTGCAGTGCATTAAAGTTGCGTCCTATACATAGTTTGAGCCAAAAATAATGGAGAAGGAGCAAGTTAATATGTATCTGTATTTAGATGGTTCTAGAGTAGATTGAGCCTTGGAAAAGGTAACTGTCAGGGATGTAATGATTGTGCTAGATTCTGAAAATATGAGTTTAAACTAATAAAGCTCAAGACAATGATTAACCTCTAATGCTTGTTATATGCTGCCTAGACTAGACTAAATGAACATACTCATGAAGTTTTATTGATCCTATCAATTCAAGATTCAAGAATGTGTGCAAAACATGAACACAAGCATAGTTAGGTATGGAAAAAGACATTCATTATGACATAATGCAATCATGAAAAGCACAAGAATGTGGATTTATAGACAATACATATTAGCCTTTGGAAATTTATTCAAAATGCAGAAGCATAGGCTAAACATGTTAGCTTTTGGAAACTTTCCAATGAATGAAATCTAATGCTAAACTATCATATCAGTTATTAGAGAAGCTCAATACATAGTTACCCTCCTTCTCAGTGCCATGATGAAGCACTACAAATCTGCAAACACTCAAACCTCAAATACACATTAAATAATGGGTTAGTCCAAGCCATGCACATCTACAAGTACTCCATATTGGATTGGTGTCAATTGTGCAAATGACCCTTTCCCAATCCTTACTAAAACTTAAATGATGCAATGCCTTGAAGATGGAGTAAGATGGAAAAAATTAGTTCTCAATTGAAAAGAGTGACTTTTCATAAGCTTGTAGATGGATTGATGAAGAATAAGCCCTCTATTTATAAAATTTCAAATGCTAAGAGTGTTCAAAATAGAGCAATGTGGGATAAAGTTTTGACCAATGAGATGAAGCCACTTGTCACATTGTGATAGGTTGAGGAATGTGCAAGTTCTGGTCAATGTGCCAAAGAGGGGGAGATTCAAATTTGAATTTGAGAGTTAAGCTAAGTGGGGGACATGTAAGAAAGAAGTTATTGCCATGTTGGAAGGGACAAATCAACTTGTCTTCATATTCAAACTTGAGGAATATTCTCAAAAGATGTTTTGTTGAGAGAAAATGATGATTTATAAATGAATTAAAATGCTTTATTGGTGCAAGTGGGAAAAGGTAGAGGATGTGATGGGTGGTTAGATTAGTTTAATCAGGATTAGCTTAACTTAGATGATGATTAGGGGTTTTGATCCATTTGACTTAAATAGTTTGATTTATTTAAATCAAGAGGGAGAAATATGAATTTTGAGATTTAATTAAATAAAGTTTGGTTTATTTAATTAAAAGGATGATGCAAGATAAAGGTTAATTAATTTGAGGAGGATGAATCTAGGAGATGATTTATGAAAGATGAAATGTTAGGATTTGATTGATTTATTTAAATGAGGTAATGATGTAGTGAATTGAAGGATGAAATGTTAGATTTAATTAAATGAAGGTTATTTAATTAAACTAGTGGATTGAAATGTATGCATATTTTGTGTTTCTACATATTCACTGAAAACTAATGCTTGTATGATTGAAATATGCCTAAATGTAATGTCCTAAATGCAATAAACTAATAAATGATGTTGATTATTAATGTAAAACATAATAAGTTCAAGTTTCTTGAAAACACATTATGATATGTAGAAAGATTGATTAAATGCAATATAAAAAAATAGAGATGCTAAATAGAAAATTTGTACCTGGAAACTGATGTAAAAAATGAAGATTGTAGACATCCCTAAAATTCTAGAAAATTTGACTTTTTGGCCAACTATGACACTTAGCCAAGCTGGGCAACTTAGTCCTAGATCAGGGAAACTGTTTCAGAGCCTGTTAAGCCAAATGGGTATCTAGGTCTTCAAAAATTTATGACAAAAAGGTGCAGTGGGACTAATTCGCCACTTTTGGTGACTTAGTCCACTTTGGCTTTTCTAAATGTAAATGTTGAAAATCTGCAAATGGTTATCATTTTAAAACCAAACTAATAATTCAACATCCCTATGAAATAATGAAACATGTTAGATATGCTAAATAAGATATCAAAATAGCAAGAAGAACTAAATGAGCATACCAACAACATGAATCAACCTTATCTCATAGTGGATTGGTGCTATTGTAGAAAATATCCCTTTCCCAATCCTTGCTTGAGCTCCATGATATGAAAATGATGTGAAAGTGCTATGAGGATGATATGAGGTGGGAAAAATCAGTTCTCACTTGAAGAGAGTGACTTTGCATAAGCTTTGTGGATGATTTGCTAAAGAATGATGCCTCTATTTAAAGATTTTCAAATGCTAAGAGTGCCAAACATGGAGGATGTGGGACTAAATGTAGACCAATGAAAGAAGGCCACTTGTCAAGTTGTGATAAGCTGAAAGTTGTGCAAGATTTGGGAAATGTGCCCATGAGAGGGAGTTTCAAATTCAAATTTGAGCAATAAATTTTTGACAGGGGGACAAGAAAATGAGAAATAAATGCAATGTTGGAGGAACAAATCAACTTGTCATATTTTTCAAACTTGAGGGAATATTCCCCATAAATGCCATGCTTAGTGAAAATGAGGGTTTTAATAAATCAATAAATTGATTTATTTGTGCAAGTGGCTAAATCTAGAGAATGCAAGTGGGTAAGATTAGCATTTAATCATGGTTAGGTTAGGTTAATGATGATTAGGTGAGTTTGAATTTTATGATTTAAATACTTGATTTATTTAAATCAGAAAAGGATGGAGAATGCATTTTGAGACTTAATTAAATAAAGTCCTAGTTTATTTAATTAAATGGATGGGGCATTTGAAAAATCAGATTTTTTTTTAATTTCGATTGCGACAAGTTTATTCTTTGAACCAATGCAACAAGTACATTGCTTCAAAGAGGGGAAAAATGTAGACACGCAAAATATGCATACATGTCAATCCAATAGTTTAATCAAATAACCTTCATTTAATTGAATCTAACATTTTATCTATTTAATTAAATAAACTAGGACTTTATTTAATTAAGTCTCAAAATGCATTCTCCATCCTTTTCTGATTTAAATAAATCAAATATTTCAATCAAAAAATTCAAACTCACCTATCATTATTAAGCTAACCTAACCGTGATTAAATGCTAATCTTACCCACTTGCATTCTCTAGATTTATCCACTTGCACAAATAAATCAATTTATTGATTTATTAAAACACTCATTTTCACTCAACATGGCATTTATGGGGAATATTCCCTCAAGTTTGAAAAATATGACAAGTTGATTTGTCCCTCCAACATTGCATTTATTTCTCATTTTCTTGTCCCCCTCTCAAAATTTATTGCCCAAATTTGAATTTGAAACTCCCTCTCATGGGCACATTTCCCAAATCTTGCACAACTTTCAGCCTATCACAACTTACAAGTGGCCTTCTTTCATTGGTCTACATTTAGTCCCACATCCTCCATGTTTGGCACTCTTAGCATTTGAAATATTTAAATAGAGGCATCATTCTTTAGCAAATCATCCACAAAGCTTATGCAAAGTCACTCTTTTCAAGTGAGAACTGATTCTTTCCACCATCATTTGATCATCAACATATCATTTTCATATCATGGAGCTTAAGCATGGATTGGGAAAGGACTATTTTCTACAATAGCACCAATCCACTATGAGATGATTTACTTCATGTTTTTCATGTTCTTATTTAGCTTGTTTTTTCATTTGTTTGCATTTGAAAGCATTGATGTATCATTTCATATGGATGTTGTTATTTGCTTTGTTTTAAACTAACCATGCTAATGTGTGTTGTTTGTTTTGTGCAAATGCAGATTTCACCATCTACACTAAAAATATGAAAGTGGAATCAAAAGCTCTCGATCTACTTTTCTAAAAATCTGAAAGTGGAATCAAAAGCTCTCAATGTTGAGTTGCTGTAACAATGGATGAAAACTCTTGCTCTTGAATTCCTTAGAAGTTAACTTGAATGCTATCTTGAATGCTTAATTCTTTCTTTCTTGACTTGACAATATGAATGAATGATGAATGGTGATTGAATGAGTGATTGAATTAATCATGAATGAATTATGAATTAGGGTTTAAAGGTCTCCTTTTATAGAGGAGAGTTAAGCAAATGGCTAGAATAAGAATCATGATCACAGGCCAAGATTAAATTAAAAAATAATTTAATCAAGGGCAGAGTCTAATTGAGAGAAGAAAGCCATGGATAGATAAAGACTTGAGATGGAAGATAAGATTTTCATGGATAAAGAGGTGATAAAGATTATTTAATTTTGGTGGCCAACAAAAATGACTAAAATATTAATTTTATTTATTTCAAAAGAAAGGTGAGAACAAATTATATAATTAAATAATCAAAAATAATTATTTAATTGGGGAGATAAACAAAGGATAAATAATTAAATAAAAATAACATGTATTTAATTGTAGAGAGAACAGGCTAATGAATAATTAAATAATTAAAATAGTTATTTAATTATAGAAGAATATTGAAAAGCTAAGTTTTTAATTAAAATAATATTAGACTTGGATGCTTAATAAAAGTAAAAAAAAACTGTGAAAGTCATTTACAATTCTTTACAACACCTTTACAAGACATGCATTTTATTCAATTTGCAAGGGTCCAAGACCAAATGTGGATGTGTAAAACACCTCATAACACTAGATCAAGGCGATATTAAGTCCAATTCATCATTAATTATTCCCATACCAAGCAAGAGATACTTTTTTTGGGTGAGACAAAGTGTAAAGATGATTAGTTTATTAGAGAGGATGAGAAGGTCTTGGTTGATGCTTGGCCAAATTTTAGATTGTTAGGTAGTAATCAATAGTTTTGAGAAGCTAATTCTTACCTCTATCTTTGGAAATTACCTAGTGTTAATTAGATCAATTTCAATTTCAATGGCATTTCGAAGGGTAATTTGGGAAGGGCTAAAGATGGTAGTATTTTTGAGGTCCATCATGGCCAACCTCTAGGATGGTTTGTGTAGGAATTTGGTGTAGATTCCAAAAATGTGGTTGAAGCCCATTCTTCTTTGGTTTGGTCTCAATATTTCTAAGGAGAAAAATGGAATAAGATTTGGGTTGAAGGTGATTCAAAGTTAATTATTGATTTAATGAATGGTGCCACTTGTCATCACTAGAAGTTGAATAACATTATGGATGATGTTTGTAGTCTGTGTTCTTCTTTTTTGATATATTTTTTTCTCATATTGGTAGAGATGGTAATTGTGTTGTAGATTTTACTACAAATGTTGGTGTAAGTCTTTGGGATGGAGAGGGTTGCATCGATACAAAGTGAATGGTTACCTACCGTGAGTTAGTTTTAAAATTAATACTAGATGATATCAAAGAGCACTCTCCTAACTAAGGGATTATATGGGTCTCCTTCTGCCTTGTGCATTAGTTATTTTGTATGTGTTTCTATGCTTCTCCATGGTGTTCCTTAATTCTTCTTGCATGGGCATGTGTTTATCTACTACTCGAGTCTTATATGTCTTTTTTGTCTACACTTTGGGATCTTTCATTGACAAGCAATTTAATTGTCAAAATATCTATTGAAATGTTATGCTGAAGAACTATAAGGAATTCAAGCATTCAAGTATTATCAATTATTATCATTGTCATTTATCAATCATAAGTATTAGTTTCTAGTTGAGTAAGTTATCATTGTCATTTTCATTATCATTTTCTAGCCTAGGTAAGTTATCTAGAACGTAACTATAATGTTCTATAGTATGGTAGACATATAGATCAAACTAGGTTTGATATAGGATTTCCATTAATTGAGAAACTTATTCACCAATCTTTTTCTAAGTTCCAAAATTTACCTACACCTTCTAGAAGTCTATTTTCTAACAAACCAATGATCCAAAGTAGAAGAATTTCAAGTATAGATATCAAAACTATTCTAGAAGAAACTCTACTTGACCAACCGCTTACAATAGCCTATGGTAGACCTAGTTTTTCCTCATCACCCAAATCATATTCACTATCTAAATCATTCCAAAATTTTTACCATAATCTATTAATTTAATATAATCTTATAGAAGATTATCCTTCAAATATCTATTTACCTCTAATATACCAACCATTTTTTTATATTTATCCTTCTAGATCGTCTCTAGTAACATTTTTTGATCTAAGCCAAAACTTAGAGCAAATAGAAAAATTGGCTAGACAAGTAATAAAAAAATATGGATTTAGACAAAATAAATATTAGAAGCTAGACAATAGAGGAAAGTGGAATAGAATTATAGTAGTTAAAAAATATATTGATGAAATAGAAAATTTCCAAGAGCTAGCATTGAAAAGTGATGCAGGAGAATCTAGTGGTGTGAGGGCAATCTTGCATCACCCAAAAACATGCTTTCCTTTTGTTTGCTTTTTGTAGATGTTTTTGCATTTCTGGATACCCTTTTCGTCAAATAAGAGTTTCCAACTTTTAGAAGTATTTTTCTTCTTTTTTCTGCTCAACTACTATTTTTAGCAGGTGTGAATTTGAAGGCATGGGAAGAAAAAAATTTATGAGAAGTTTTAGGATAGAAAAATAAGCACTTTGGTGAAAGAATCAAGTCAAGATCATTCACGGTTTGAAAGTTATTCAAGTTCTAGTTTATGCTTTTTGCCTTGAAAAACTTTTCGAGTCTAGTTTGAGGCACTAAACAGTTCCGGATGGGCCCAAAAATTTACAGAAACACCAAAGTAAATGCCACAGGCCCTACTTTTTAGAAAATCATCTTTTCGAGAGCTTTCTGAAAAGGTATTATCATTGAAGATCCGATGGTCAGATTAAAAGTTATGGCTTCCAAAAGTTGGTGCATATTTTAGAAAGGTGCTAATTTTTGAATGTGAATTTAAATTTGAATTTCAAATTGTAATTTTGGCACCAAACCACCAAAACTCATAACTCGGATGTTGTTTTTGGCTCCAAACCAAAAGAGGGCTATTTATGGGCTAGTTTTTGATTTTTGGGTAACTTTTTGGGGAAAGAGTTTGCATGCCACGAAAAGGGGATTTTTTGTAATTTTGTAATTTTTCCTAAAACTTTTGTAGCTTGCATGTATCTCAGAGCTCAAGGATTTGAGATCCTCTACATGTAAGAAGTTCCATATTTTTGAATAAAATATTATTCTCTATTCTGTGAGTGTTGTTTTGTGTCACAGGTTTGCTCCCTCGTTAGGTGGTATCAAAGTAGGCTTTCTTGAGCATGTGGATAGATCACCGATCGTGAGGCAGTTCACACCAAGACCATGGTTGTGGGTTCAAGATCTTCAAGATGCCTCCAAGAGTGATTCCTGGTAGGTGTGGTGGTGCCAGAGGTGGTAGAGGTGGCAGAAATGCTGGTGGAAGAGATCCATTGGCGACAGAGGGTTTCAGAGCCCTCCAGAGACAAATTCCTGCATTGGGGAACAAATGAGAAGAGGGTTAAACTCGGGAAGGAGAGGAGAAAGTGAGGATGAAGAAGAAGTGGAAGATTCAAACATAGAAGAGGAAGAAGAAGCAATTAATCAAGATTAGATGTGGCTAATAAGGCCCATTTCAAAGATCAAAAAAAGACCCAAAATAGAAGTCCCCAGTTATTCTGGAAGTCTGAACCCAGAAGAGTTCATCGACTGGATCAATGAGCTAGAAGAATATTTTGAGTATGAAGAAGTAGACAACCCAGATCGGGTTAAGTTGCAAAAAAAAGTTGAAGGGCCATGCCAATATTTGGTGGAAAGAGGTCCAGTTGGAGAGAAATCGAAGAGGAAAAGGAAGATCAGCAGTTGGGATCGCATGGTGGAGAAACTGAAGAAGCAGTTCATACTAGTAGACTATGAGTTAGATCTACTGAAGTAGATCTGTGAAAGAATACACAGAAGATTTTCACAAGATGATCATTAGAATAGGCCATGCAGAGGCCAACAAGGAGAAGGTAGCCTGTTATCTTAATGGGTTTTTACCGACCATTCAAGAGGAGCTAAGCCTGGTCAGAATGACCACCATTGAGGATGCATACTAGTTTTCTCTAAAAATTGAAGAGAAGCTGAACAAAAGATTTGACAGTAAGCAAAAAGACCGAGGAGGTCAAAGCGAAAGGGGTAGCGGAAGATCTTCTAGGAGCCAAAATGAGGATGAAAGGAAAAATAAAGATGTGGGTACTAGTCGAAGCCAAAGGAATGATAACTTCTACCGCCTTTATGATCAAAACAATGGCGATCCAAGAGGTAGATGATGAGGAAGATCTGGGCTAGGACCAAGAAGAGGTGGTTTCAGAGGAATGTGTTTCCAATGTGGTGAAGAAGGGTATCGAGCCTATGAATGTCCAAAACACCAAGGAAGGATAGACAAAAGGCCAGAAGGTCATGGAAGGGTTGCACATGCAGATGAGGAGGCTCAATCTGAGCATTCAAATGATGCTGAAAGGGGAGAAGCCCTAGTGGTTAGAAGAGCCCTGGTGATTGAAGAGAAGGAGCCATAACAGAGGAAGAATCTGTTCCGCACAAGGTGCAAGTGTGAAGACAAATGTTGTGAGGTCATTATTGACAGTGGGAGCACCAATAATCTGGTGTTAGAAGAGATGGTTACGAAGTTGAAGTTGAAAAGGGAAAGGAATCCACATCCATATCAGATTGCCTAGTTGTAGAAAGACCACAATGTTCTGGTCAATGAGCAATGCTTGGTGAAGTTCAAGATCGGAAGCTATCGTGATGAGGTACTCTGTGATATCATCCCCATGGATGTGTGTCACATGTTGTTGGGGAGGCCGTTGCAGTTTGATAGGTGAGTTGTACATGATGGCCATGCAAACAGTTATTCCCTGATGAAGGATGGAGTCTGTCATAAGTTGAAACCCCTGAAGAAGGATGAAGAAAAGGTATACAGTAGTGCTATAATTTTCTTTGTTGATGGAAGGAAATTTTTAGAAGGCATGAAGCATGAGCATATGTGTTATGCTTTGATTCCTAGAATTGATAAGGAAGATAGTGAGAAGGTTCCAGTAGAAGTTTCTGGACTATTGAATGAGTTTCAGGAGATTATTTCTGATAACATGCCTAAGGGCTTACAACCAATGAGGAAGATCAGTCATCAAATTGACTTGATCCTTGGAGCCAGTTTTCCAAATAAGGCAGCTCACAAAATGACTCCTATAGAAAATGAGGAGTTGAATAGACAAGTTCAGGAGTTGTTGAGAAAGGGTTTGATTCAAGAGAGTCTGAGACCATGTGCAGTACCTACAGTACTAGCACTGAAGAAGGATGGGGAGTGGAGGATGTGTACAGACTCCTGGGCCATAAATAAGATAACAATCAAGTACAGATTTCCCCTGTCAATGATGGATGACCTGATAGATTGTTTGAGTGGAGCACAGTACTTCACAAAGATTAATCTGAAGAGTGGATATCATCAGATCCAGATTCGAGAGGGTGATGAATGGAAGACTACCTTCAAGACCAAGGAGGGCCTATACGAGTGGTTAGTCATGCCTTTTGGGCTAACCAATGCACCGAGCACCTTCATGCAGCTCATGAATGAGGTACTGAAAGAGTTTTTGGGAAGTTTTGTCATTGTGTATTTAGATGATATTTTGATTTTCAGTAAGAACTTGGATGAGCATTTAATGCATATTCTTAAGAATTTTGAGAAGTTGAGAGAGGAGAAACTATTGATAAATTTGAAAAAGTGTAGCTTTGTTAAAAAGGATTTAGTGTACTTGGTGTTTGTTGTCTCAACAGAGGGTCTAAAGATGGACCCAGAGAAGGTGAAGGCTATTCTAGAATCCATGGCCTACACCAAGAACTCCTACTAAGGTGAGATATTTCCATGGTTTGGCTAGTTTTTACAGAAAGTTCAATAGAAACTTTAGTAGTATTTGTGCACCCTTGACTGAAACAATGAGAGGGGATAGAAAAGAGTTCAAGTGGAGCACTGGAGCAGTGAAGAGTTTTGATCTGTTGAATTAGAAGGTCACGAAGCAACCAGTTTTAGCCCTCCTATATTTCAATAAGGTGTTTTAGGTGGATTGTGATACTAGTGGTTGTGCCATTGGAGCAGTGATGAGCCAAGAAGGTAAGCCCATTGCCTATTTCAGTGAAAAGTTAAATGATGCAAAGAAGAAGTACTCTGTATATGATCAGGAATTTTATGCAATAGTTCAAGCATTAAATAAATGGAGACATTATTTGTTATCGAAGGAATTTGTTTTGTTTACTGATCATCAAGCATTACAGTATCTAAGTATTCAGGAAAACTTAAATGAGAGGCATATGAAATGGGTAGAATTTTTGTAGAGTTATACTTTTGTTTTAAAGCATAGGAGTGGAAAATAAAATAGGGTTGCAAATGCCTTAAGTAGGAGGAAAATATTGTTGACAGAGATATAGATTGAAGTGGTTGGGTTCAATGAACTCAAGACATTGTACCCTAAAGATCCTGATTTTACATAAGCTTGGAAAGCTTGCAAAGAGTCTATTATAGTTGATAGGACGAAGTGGTTAGATTTCATAATCCAGGATGGCATGTTGTTTAAGGGAAGCCAATTATGTATCCCGAGGAGTTTCATGAGGGAGAACCTGATAAAGGAGAAGCACAATGGAGGAATGGCAAGACATTTTAGTCAGGATAAGACCATTGCCATTATCAATGAGCATTATTATTGGCCTCAGTTATCACAAGATGTGAAGAAGTTTGTGTAGAGTTGCAGGATATGTCAAATGGCTAAAAGAGTGAGCCAGAATACTGGGTTGTATCAGCCCTTACCTATACCAGAGAGGCCATGGGAGGATATAAGTATGGACTTTGTTCTTGGTTTGCCAAGGACACAGAGAGGGAATGATTTAGTATTTGTGGTAGTTGATAGGTTTTCAAAGATTGTTGACTTGTTCTTCAAAGAAGTGGTGAGACTACATGGTTTTCCAAAGAGTATAGTCTCAAATCATGACAAAATTTGTTGGGTACTTTTGGAGGACCTTGTGGAAGAAGTTAAAAACATAGTTGAAGTTTAGTTCTGCACACCATCCACAAACTGATGGGCAAACTGAGGTTGTGAATAGAAGTCTGGGTAACCTACTGAGATGCTTGGTAGGAGATAAACCCAAGGGATAGGACTTGATCTTTCCATAGGAAGAATTTTCTTACAACAATTTTGTCAATAGAAGCATCGGTAGATCACCATTCCACATTGTGTATGGAGGCAGTCCCAGGACCGCTCCAGAATTGAGAAAGATGGACCAAGAGAAGAAGACTAGTGTTGAAGCCGAAGACTTTGCAAAGCACATCAAGAATATACATGACAAGGTAAGAGAACATATTAACAAGATGAATATGTAGTATAAGCCTAAGGAAGATCAGAAGAGGAGGTATAAGGAGTTTCAGATTGGTGATGAAGTGATGGTCCACTTGAGGAAAGAAAGGTTTCCAATGGGAACCTATAACAAATTGAATATTAAGAAGTTCGGTCCCTATAAAATTGTGAAGAGGCATGAATCAAGAAATGCATATGAGGTAGAGTTTCCAAATGGAGTCAATATTTCCCCTGTGTTTAATATTTCAGATTTGATAGAGTATCATGAAGGTGGCACAGAGGAAGTATCAACAATAGAACAGTGTGGCATTCTAGCACCTACTTCAGAGAAGGAGTAGATTGAAGAAATCCTAGATAGCCATGTGGGAAGGAGTACTAGAAACAGACAATATGAAGAATATTTGGTGAAGTGGAGAGGAAGGATTGTGGAAGATTCATCTCTGCTGTCTAAGGTAGAGGTTGACCATTTGGGTTTTCCTCAACCATCTGAGACATGACGGTGTCACTTCTCAAATTACCCTGGGTGTCTGATGCAGGAGCATCCAGTGGTGTGAGGGAAATCTTGCATCACCCAAAAACATGCTTTCCTGTTGTTTGCTTTTTGTAGATGTTTTTTCATTTTTGGATACTCTTTTCGTCGAATAATAGTTTCCAACTTTTAGAACTGCTTTTCTGCTTTTTCTGCTCAACTGCTATTTTTAGCAGGTGTGAATTTGAAGGTGTGGGAAGGTTCAAGATAGAAAAATAGGCACTTTGGAAAAATAATTAAGTCAAGATCATTCATGGTTTGAAAGTTATTCAAGTTCCAATTTCTGATTTTTGCCCTAAAAACCTTCTAAGTCCAGTTTGAGGCACTAAACGGTTCCGGATGGGCCCAAAAATTTGCAAAAACACCAAAGTAGATGCCATTGGCCCTACTTTGTGGAAAATCATCTTTTTGAGAGCTTTCTGAAAAGGTATTATAATTGAAGATCTGACAGTCAGATTAAAAGTTATGGCTTCCAGAAGTTAGTGCATATTTTAGAAATGTGCTAATTTTTTAATGTGAATTATATTTGAATTTCAAATTATAATTTTGGCGCAAAACTGCCAAAACACATAACTTGGATGTTGTTTCTGGCTCCAAACCGAAAAGGGGCTATTTATGGGCTAGTTGCTGATTTTTGGGTAACTTTTTGGGGAAAGAGTTTGCATGCTGCGAAAAGGGGATTTTCTGTAATTCTGTAATTTTTCCTGAAAATTTTGTAGCTTTCATGTATCTCAGAGCTCGAGGATTTGAGATTCTCTACATGTAAGAAGTTCCATATTTTTGAATAAAATATTATTCTCTATTGTGTGAGTGTTGTTCTGTGTCTTGGGTTTGATTCCTCGTCAAAAAGAGAGAGATATATGAATTGGTAATAAATAATGGTGACTCCAAGTAGTAACCTATGAACGAGGAAGATAGAAAACCCATGAATTGTTCACAGTCATTGATGTAGATAAAATATTGTGGGGAAAATATGAAGCTAGACTTCATACAAACATTTGGAGAAAAAAAAAACTTTGAGGCACAAAGAAATTGGAAGTCTTCTAGTGGATGATTTCAACATAAGAAAATTTGGATGATTTTGACGTAGATATTTATAATTCTACAAATATTACTTCTAGTACTTAAAATAATATTTCTTCTATTAATCAAATTATAAATATTTTGATTCTTTAGTTTTGAAACTAGAAAAATAATCTTCTATAATTATTGTGAAGTTTTTTTGCCTTAGTTATTTTTATTTTTGGCTTGTATAAATGTTTTCAGTTTCAAGTTCAATTGTGTTCAAGGAGAATTATCGGAATGGTGCACAGTACGCCATGTGGTGGCTGAACAAATTTCATCTCTCGTCTTCCTTTTGAGAGAAATTTTGGGACATGGGTTGACTCGTCAGGCATTTTCTTGAGAGCTATATTCATGAGCTTGGAAGTTTTCACCTTGTTGAAACGTAACCTATTTTTCATGGGAAGATTGCATCTCCTACAGAGTGTTATGTTTGGGGAGTTTATCAGAGCTAGCTGGCCTATTTTCGTTTCTTGGTTTTTAGGATGGAATTTTGTAGTCAGTGCCTCAGAATAATGTAATCGGTCAACTAGAATCACTCTGAGCTATGTTCAACTGGATCGGTCCCTTAAGAGTCTAAAGTGCAAAATGATTACAAACTTCAACATGTTGTTACTCAAATACCATGGAACTTAGAAACTTCTCATTTGATCCTATCAGATCAAATTGTGCCCCTCTACAATAACCTCTCTTGGTTTTAACTATCTCAGAGGCATTTTCCCATGGTGTTGAATTTTCAATTGAAAAAGTCATCAAATGCAAATAGTTGAAAGTTGCAAAGTAGTGCAACTTTTGTTCTGCAACTGGTGTGATTAAATAAACTATTTTAACATATCTGAATAGGTATTTTTACACTACGCATGGTCCTCTTCTACACCCAAACACGTGGAATCAATCCAAACTATGTTCTACCAAATCAATCCCTTGAGATTCTAAAGTGAAAAATGACTACAAAATTTAGAATGTTGTTACGCAGATATTGTGATGCTTAGAAATTTCTTATTTGAGACTATATGATCATGTTGAACCCCTCTACAATAACCTCTCTTATTTTTTTCTATCTCAAAGTAATTTTCCCATGCTGGCAAATTCTCACTTAGGGAAAAAGTTGTCAAATGCAAGTAGTTGAAAGTTGCAAAGTGGTGCAACTTTTTTTTTGCAACTTGTGTGAAAAAATAGACTATTACAATGTGTCTAAATAGGTATCTTTACACTATAAATGGTCCTTTTTCATATGTAAACATACGAAATCACCCCAAGCTATGTTCAACTGGATCGATACCTTAATAGTCTAGAGTGCAAAATGGCTACAAACTTCAACATGTTGTTACTTGGATATTGTGACACTTAGAAAATTATTGTTTGATTCTATGAGATCACGTTAGGACCCTCTACAATAACCTCTCTCAATTTTCACTATCTTAGAGGCATTTTCCCATGTTAGAAAATTTTCACTTGGAGAAAAAGTTGTCAAATACAAGTCGTTGAAAGTTGCAAAGTGTGTGCAACTTTCATTCTGCAACTTATGTGACCAAATAGATAGTTCCAACACATTTGAATAGGTATTTTTACATTAGGCATGGTCCTCTTTCATATCCAAACACACATAATCACTCTAAGCTATGTTCAACTAGATCAATCCCTCTAGAGTCCAAAATGCAAAATGACTGCAAACTTCAACATGTTATTACTCAAATACTATGATGCTTAGAAACTTCTCATCTGAGCCTATGGGATCATTTTGGGCCCCTCTACAATATCTTCTCTTGGTTTTCACTTCTTGAAAGAATTTTTCCATGGTGGAAAATTTTTACTTGGCAAAAAAGTTGTCAAATACAAGTAGTTGAAAGTTGCAAAGTGGTGCAACTTTCATTTTGCAACTCGTGTGACCAAATGGACTGTTACAATGCATCTAGATATGTATTTTTATGTTGGCATGGCCCTCTTTCACACCCAAACATGCAAAATCACTTTGAGCTACGTTTAACTAGATTGATCCCTTAAGAGTCCAAAGTGCAAAATGGTTGCAAACATTAGCATGTTGTTACTTGGATACTATGAAACTTAGAAAGTTTTTGTCTAATCCTATGAGATCACATTAGGCCCCTATATAATTACCTTTCTTAATTTTCACTATCTTAGAGGCATTTTCTCATGGTGGCAAATTTTCACTTAGGGAAAAAGTTGTCAAATGCAAGTAGTTGAAAGTTGCAAAGTAGTGCAACTTTCATTCTACAACTCCTGTGACCAAACAGACTATTCCAATGGATCTAAATAGGTATTTTTATGTTAGGAATAGTCATCTTTCACACCTAAACACATAGAATCACTCTGAGCTATGTTCAACCCAATTAATCCCTTAAGAGTCCAAAGTGCAAAATGGCTGCAAACTTTAGTATGCTATTACTTGGATATTGTAATGCTTAGAAACTTCTCTTCTAAGCCTATGGGATTAAAATGGGCCCCTCTATAATAACTTCTCTCAGTTTTTTCTATCTCGAAGGTATTTTCCTATGGAGGTGAATTTTCACCTAGGGAAAAAGTTGTCAAATGCAAGTAGTTGAAAGTTGCAAAGTGGTGTAAATTTTGTTTTACAACTCATGTGACCAAACAAACTATTCCAACGCATCCAAATAGGTATGTTTACACTAAGCATGATCTCACACCCATACACGTGGAATTGCTACTCCGAGCTACATTCAACCAAATCAATCGCTTAAGAGTCCAAAGTGCAAAATGGTTACAAACTTTAGCATGATGTTGCTCAGATACCATGATGCTTAGAAAATTCTCATCTGATCCTATGAAATTGCATTGGGCCCTTCTACAATAATCTCTCTTAGTTTTCACTACCTCGAAGGTATTCTCCTGCAGTGGAAAATTTTCGCATGGGGAAAAAGTTGTCAAATGCAAGTAGTTGAAAGTTGCAAAGTGGTGCAACTTTTATTCTGCAACTTGTGTGACCAAACGGACTATTCCAATGCATCCTAATAGGTATGTTTACGCTAGGCATGGTCCTCTTTCACACCCAAACATGCAAAATCATTCTAAGCTACGTTTAGCTAGATCGATCCCTTAAGAGTCCAAAGTGCAAAATGACTACAAACTTCAACGTGCTACTCAGATACCATGACACTTAGAAAATTCTTATCTAATTCTATGGGATTCAATTGTTCCCATCTATAATAATCTCTCTTATTTTTCTCTATTTCAGAGGTATTTTCCCGTGCTAAAAAATTTTCACTTGAGGAAAAAAGAACTGTCAAATGTAAGTAGTTGAAAGTTGCAAAGTGGTGCAAATTTTGTTCTGCAACTCATGTGACCAAACAAACTATTCCACATACATCTCAATAGGTATTTTTACATTAAGCATGGTCCTCTTTTTCACCTAAATACGTGGAATCACCCCAAGCTACATTCATCTAGATCGATCCCTTAAGATTCCAAAATACAAAATGACTACAAACTTTAGCATGTTATTATTCAGATACCGTGATGCTTAGAAACTTCATGTCTAATCCAATGGGATTGCATTGTGCCCCTCTATAATAATCTCTTTATTTTTTCTATCTCAAAGGAATTTTCCCTTGGTGGCAAATTTTCACTTGGGGAAAAAGTTATCAAATGCAAGTAGTTGAAAGTTGCAAAGTGGTGCAAATTTTTTTTTGCAACTTTTGTGATCAAATGAACTATTCTAAAGCATTTAGATGAGTAATTTTATGCTAGGAATGGTCTTCTTCATACCTAAACACATGGAATTTCTCCAAGCTATGTTCACTCGGCTTGATCCCTTAAGGGTCCAAAGTGTGAAAGGGAAAAAAATCTCTAATGGGCTATTACTCGAAAGCCATGATGCTTACAAACACTCCGTTTGAGCCTACAGGATCACATTAGACCCCTCTACAATAACCTCTCTTGGTTATGTCAGAGTTGTTTTCCTGTGATGTCCAATTTTCACTTGATGGCATTTCAAACCAAAAATCTCATATCTAGATTTATTGAAGGAAAACATAAGGTTCCTCACTAATTTTCTACATAAGATTTAAAAGTTTAACCACACAAATTTTCAATCATAGATAACCTCTTTCAAAATCTAGAGAAATTAATTTTCAAACATGGTAGACAATATTTTGTTCACAGAATATTAAATCTAAAGAAATAATAATTTGAAAGAACCTGGAGTCCTTCATTTGATTTTGAATCAAAACATAGTAGCCTTCTTCCTTTTTTGATAGTAGAACCCCTCTAAAGTTTCTTCTCAACTTCCTTTATTCAACTCACTTCTAAATTAATCTTTTTAATCTTTTCTTACATAACAACTTTCACCAAGAAGCAAAAAAACCTATTTTTCTTTTCTTAAAAAAAAAAAAAATAGAAAAATCATTGTGTCTAAAAACCCCTTCACAATAAAAATAAATAATAATAAATAAAGTTTTTCTTCTTTTTCCTAAAAAATCCTCCACATTCATTGGTTATTTTCTTGCTTTTAAAAGCTCACACTTATCTCACAATTTTTAATTAAAAATTAATTATTTTCTCATGATATTATCCTCACAAGATATTCTCTTCTGATTTTCTAATTTAATATGAGGAAAAAGATAATATATAATTATCATCATCATTATTTATTTAAATTAATTACTTACACTTTTAATTAATTAAATAACTTTTTAATTTACAATATATTTAAAATTCAACATTTTACTTACAATTAATCAAAGCAACAAAACAACATTAATTAATCTTATAAAATAAAGATTAATTAAATAACCACTAACCATAAATAAAATAAATAATCAACAATTCAAACAATACAAAGACAAGGAAAAAACCTAAATCATGACACAACAAAAATCACAATGGGATGATGGACTTGGGATGGGGACACTTCCTTATCAACTCCCTTTTTCAACATCATACTTGTTGGGTTAATTTAATGTTTTCCCTATCCTGCCGAAATAGGTGGAATCAAGACTTTATTCCTTCAAATCCTGCATACAAACAATCATCAAGTAACATGTAAATCTCCATTGTAGACACACCATGAAAGGAAATTGTGGGGTAGCAGGGTGCTTGTAAGCGAGTGATGCTACTCTGTCCTTTCACCAAGACTCACTAACAGCCACATTAGAAAACATAGTATCATAGAATCACAACATCAACATATATAATATTAAAGAAAACCATAGCATAATCAAATAATCTAACCAGCACATAAATTATCATAAATCATCATAATAATGTCAAGTGCAGCAACCAACTAAACTATGATTCCACACACAACCAAGTCAGTGAACTAATCACCACCACAAACCAAGTATCAAACCAACACATATGAGTATCAAAGAGTAGCAAACAGTATCAGCAACATGGGGGTATTACACCAACTATCATCTTTTTTGGGCTCTTAAAAATAATATTTCAACTTTTGCAACAAAAGGGCTTAAAATGAAATTTAGGACACAAAATTACTAGAGTTGGTTTGTGGATTTAACAAATGAACAAGGAAAATTTTTACATTTCCTTTGGTGCTTAAAAAGAAGTCATTATTGCTTTGTGGGTTTAAAAAGAACATGTGCTACTTTGTTTTGTGATTGCTAACTCAAACTAATACCATTGAAAAGATGTATGCACTTCTCTCACACCACACGGTGATCTTGAGAATCAAAAGGCTTTTTGGTGGTCTTAGATTGAGATAAAGTGATTGCCTCCATAGTTCATTTTGGGAACTAAAATTGAACAAAACATCTTGCGATTGTGAGTAAACCAATCGCATGTATTCTCTCTTTGTTTCTCAAAAATTATCGATCGAGTTACAGATATGTTTGCTTGCTTTTGTTTATCTTAGAGGGCTTTCCTTGGGGAGAAAGTTCTCACCCAAGGGAACAACTCAACTGGTTACTCTCTAAAGCTAAGAGTATTTCCAATCAGGATATAAAAGTGGGTACTAGAATAAAGGCTAGTATCATGTGGTTGGCTCTGATGAGAAGGGAAGCAATGGTCTCTCACCTTGATGGGTCAACTCATATGAATGAAAAGTCTGAATTAAAACTCTTGTTGTAGAAAGGCCAAAATCCCTATCTATTTGTTGGTGCAATAATGGTCGTTTTGAAGCCACCCCACACTTTTACAGTTTTTAGTAGAAATTGAAAGTATGCCATGGGAGTTTCATGGGTACTGATGCTTGGCTGCCCCAAGAAGTGAATGTCATGGAGGGGAGCCAATGGGGTGAAGCATCTAACTATTCACTAAAAGTAAGCGTAGGTAGACTTGTCCAAGTGGGGACTCAACAAATATAGTCTTTCATATCCATAGGACTATGCTTGTTCTTGGTTACAAAACCATTTGCTTGCTCGAAAACATTTGGAAACAAACATTTAACATTGTCATCAAAACTTCAAACCCTTTAGGAAGCAAATACAATTGACCAAATTCATGTTTTATTGCTTGCCCTTGGGATTTTATCCTTAGAGGTTTTTAAACACTTGGATTTATATCTCAAATTTCTTACTAAAGTTAATAATAAGTAACCCTTGCCTTGATTTCATCAAAGTTCCAAATGATATATCTTGTGGAATGAGAAGTTAAGACATTGGACTTCTAGTTCGAAAGCTAAAACAAGAAGTGTGTTTGTGGTAAAAGCAATTCATTAAACAAGATTAAATCAATTGGACCCCACACATGTGCTTGTTTATCTTGTCTTATGGTTTTCATGTAAACAATGGTCTTTTGGTTTGAATTACTCATAGGAGAAAAGCATGTTCTTCACTATCTTGGTCTTGTAAAGAAGGTCCTTTTTAGGCTCATTTAGGATCAAAATTAAATACTTCATCCATTCCAAAAATTTATCATCTCCATCCCACAAAAAAATTTAGAGCTTTGGAAACATAATTATTTAGACTTGGGTACATCCTTAAACCAAATCAAAATCATCTATTTAGTTAGGTATGTGTTGATGAATCCTTCCTCACATACCTAGCTTAATTATCACCTTTTTGAACAAATTCATCCTAAGATCACATCTAACATCTTAGGGTTTACAAGTTCATTATCCAAATCAAACTAATCAAAATCAAACCCTAAGTCTAGCATTGATCCAAAGTTCCTAAATGTTCAACACCCATATCATTCACCCCTTTCATCATTCATCTCATAATTGGTCCTACACACCTTAGAGGTCACTTTTGCAACAAGGTCAAAACCCAAGAAGAACATGGAATACAAACTTCATCCATACATCATGAGTGGTCGAAACCCACCAAACTATCAAAGCCTTGCAATGTCAATTGATTATCAAAACTCACATTTATACAATCTATACATGGGATCATTATCTCCTCCAAAATTCAATGGTACAACAAATGTGAGTATGCCCAATCTAAATTTTGGAACACCTTTTCTGATGGTAGATTTAAATCCAAGTTGAAACTTACAAATATATCAACCAAACACTCAATGCATGAGTCTTCAACACAACAAAATTATCCCACCAAATCCATTCATGCCAAATGTGAATATACCAAGTACAACTTTACCAAACATGAACATTTTGAATCCACGCTTGGTAAACTTTGGGATATATATGTTTTTGAATCATATAAATGTTGTTCAAAGTCCAAACAATATATTAACAACTCCATGCCTTGATCCAAGTGAAGATAACACCATGCAAAATCAATGCAATATGATTCCCAACCACAAAATTGTTCAATTTCAACCTATAATGCCAAATCCAAACATCCTCCCAAATCAGAACATTGTCCAAAATCAATTTGTCCATGATCCCATGCAAACACCACAAGTGTACATTCCAAATATTCTTGAACAAAATCCAAATCAACCATATCAAGGGCTTGCGAATATCAAAATCAAGATCAAAACTCACTAGATCAACTTGCTTCACTTGCCAAACTAATTGACTTATTGAGCCAAGACACATCTTCACTTCAAGATCAATACACTCTACCATTGGTTGAACCATGTCATCAAAGCATTGAGTTGTGTCCACAACCACACCAAGAACAATATCTCTAATGTCAAGAACTCAGATATCAAGATCGACCACATCAACAAATCTAGCCCCTACATCTTGAAGATAAATCACCACATCTCAAAGATCAATCACCACATCTCCAAGATCAATCATCATGAGGTCAATTTAAAGTACAAATACCACAATGTAACAAACAAAAATACCCACCACTTGGGAAACCAATCAAATTGGTTATGCAACAGTTGGTGGAGGGATCTCATTAAAATACCCATCTATGAGAACTATCAAGAACCCCTGCTAAAATTTCTTTGGTATGACAAGAAGCACCTTTTTGAGTATCACAAAATAAAGGGACACACAACATTAAATTGTGTTTGACTCAAAAATTTCATTCAAGACCTAATTGATCAAAAAATAATAACTATTGGGGACAATGATTAGGATTCAACTACTAATGATGGAATTGACAATCTCTCCACCACAATTGTTGAAAATAATGATAAAG
Source organism: Sequoia sempervirens (assembly GCA_007258455.2). Taxonomy (NCBI): domain Eukaryota; kingdom Viridiplantae; phylum Streptophyta; class Pinopsida; order Cupressales; family Cupressaceae; genus Sequoia; species Sequoia sempervirens. Next base: position 533,647,378 of record VDFB02193867.1, read on the forward strand.
ATCTTGAAGATGTTCTACCTCATCTAAAGATCAAATCAACATACATCAAGAGTCACTTTTTGATCGTGATAAGAATCCCTCAACAATATCTGACAATGATCTATTTCAAGGAGTGTTAACATTATTTGATTCTATAATCAATGACCCATTGACCAATGATCATGTTTAAAATGTCTACATCACCTAATGAGTTAGAGGACATATCTCAAGAATTTATTCTAAAGCATGATCAACATCTCTCACCAAAGTCAAGCAATGGTCCTTTCCAAGACATATTCACATCCTTTGACCTCATGATTGCCAATATTGAAGGAATCTTCAACTAAACACTTGATCCAAATTCACTAAAAGATCAAGAGGATATTAAGCCACTTCCTATGCCTAATGACAATGTACAAGAATCCTTTGTAAGAAATACGTCCTTTGAAATTGACCCATGTCACAAACTTGATCCAAAGCATGTCGAAAGCAATTCCGAAATCATTCAAGATCAAGAATTTGTATCTCCAAGATACTACAATGATCTAATGGACACTCTCTTATCTATACCAGATGTATTAAATGATGATCATATCCACATAGCACATACTCCATCTACCCATGAGATACTTTCTTTGGATGGACACTTAGATGATCTTCATTCAGAACATGATTCCTTTACTCTTGACATTATTACACAAAAGGGAAGGTTATGGATTCCTATAGTCAAACTAAATTTTCAACATTAGGATCAGATATATCCCAAATTTAGACTTAAGACATCAGGTACGAAGGTATCCAGCCTTATCCACTCAAGGAAACAAGTCAGATGGAACATGACATTCCAGAGCTAGTAGAGCAGCAAATTAAAATGCCATATACAGTGGTCATTTATTAGAGAATGCTTACTGAACAAGACATCCCAAAATAATCAGAATCAAGGAATGAAGGTGCTACTACCACCATACTAGGGGAAACTTTATCTAGTGCAAGCATCAACATAGGGAGCATGAAGAATCCTTATAATGAAACCGATGCCAATACTATAACCAACCACATCAGGAATCTTCATCCACCCATCACCCCATCCACAAATTGGGACCAACATCAAAAGGAATAGTTGAATCAAAGCACAAAGAATGCTATCAAATCAAAAGAAGCTAGGAAGTACAATGGACAAATTAAATACATATGGATACCAAAGAATACAAAGAAATACTATCCCTATCAAACTCCATTAGTCAAAGAAAATATGGGGAAAAATAAAAAAGGGAAAAGTATCCATCAAAGATGTCCACAAAGTTAAAGGCAGGATTCTCAAGAAATGCACAAGGTATATCAAGCAGTTGGTCCTAATTCCATGCATACTTTTGTATCCACCCATCATTGCTCATCTTCCCAAGTTTGGAGAGTCAAAGGTTCTAAACTATCAACCAATCCATCGTTTATCCCTAAACACACTCCATCCACACCTCCACGCATGATATCCAATTCTCACATTGACCATATATTGACAACCACCCTTCATCATAAGGATTTAGAAGGAACTCTATCGCGATGGCACACAAAGAAAATTTTAACTCTGGTATCAACAAAGTAGATCAGGAATCTCAAAAGTTTCTTTCAAGTGCACGTATTTTGGAAAAGAAACTTCTTCAAGAAGGATATCAATGGAAAAATATGACAAAATCATCTACATTGACACCACTAGGTGGTTCATCTTGAGTTTCAAATCTTTCAAAAAAATCAAAAAATCAAAAAACATAAAATTAAAAAAAAGGATTAAAAATAGTAAAGAGAAAAATTGTCCTCTAGTGAAAACCACTATGGTGGTGCTTTGGACAGGTACCATGATGAAAACTTGGAAAATAGGCATCATGTGTAAAATCGAGCATCTGTGTGGGTCAGTTTAGGTGAAAGCATCTTATCCCATCCATAATAAATTCAAAATTCCATCCACCTTATCCATAATAAATCCATTTCATCCATGAACCATTTATCCAATCCGTTTTCATCCATCTACATCCATCTTGATCTTGAAAGAGTTTGGCACACACTTTACACTTGTTTATGGTAAACATCTTGACATGAGTTATTTTCATTGATCCTATCCTATGAAACACTATTTGAGCCATGAAGCATTATCCATATGAGAATTCTTTATCCAAACACCTTATCTCATCACAAGATAATCCATATCCCTCCATCCATACATCTATCCAAGCATTCATCCATGAAATTCTAAGCATTGCTAGATATTTACATCTTGCCTCGAGAATAAATCTTGATCTATATCCTCCAACTTATGTGGTGATCTGAACACTGGCAAATGTAAAATCAAATTGGTCAAGCATTTGTGAGCCAAAATCCAAATCACTAGCCCATGGCATATTTTGATAAGAATATGTTCCTTATCAAGTTTTATCTTCAATTAAACATCATTCCAAACAATCAATATCATTCATGTCTAATGTGTACTTCAACGTCACATCAAATCATTCAAACATCTTTAGTTTCAAACCAAGCTTCAAAATCCTAATCGATCAAATCCAATCAATCCATCATCATCTCAAGATATCCTTCCCAATCCTTGTGTTGCTTAACACTATCCTTGCATTGTTGTGTATCCTCAATAATGTTATCATCATCAGTCTTGAACAATCAAATCCAATTAATCCTTGATCATCTTGGGATATCCATCATAATCCTTATATTGCTTAAGACTATCCTTTCATTGTTGTGTATCCTCAAAATGTTATCATCATCAATCCATCAATCCAATCAATCAACCTTAGCTTGGTTTTCAATAAAATCCCAAAATAGATCACTGATATCATCCAACATATCCATATCCAGATCATCAAAATCATGTGAAAATAAAAAAAAAACATCCAAATCAAATCAGAAAATCCAAAAACATTCATAAAAAGTCACAAAAACATCAAAAACATGTTGTCTGAACTATGTCGTACCTAAGCTTAAATGTAGGCAAGGCTAATCTTTGATCAGCCCCTGAGACACAAAAAAACAAAAACATTCGAAAAACACAAAATCCAAAAACATTCATAAAATGTCAGAAAACACAAAAACATTGAAAATTTGAAAAGAAAAACATTTGTAAAAAAACTTGAAAATACCAAAAATAGCCTCAAAACATTTCAAAAATTCAAAAACATCAAAATATTTTAAAAATCCATCCATCTCATTTCGCTTCACTCCCAATAATCTCATCCATAATAAACAAATAATCACACGCACCCTTTGATAACAAAAATAGAAACAATCACAACAATCAACAAAAGAAAACTTCAAATGCAAAATCAAAATCAAAGCAACAAAACTTTAAATGCAAAAATCAAACTCTTGATCATTCACAAACATGTCAATCAACTTTACATCAACTTCCTTTCAAACAACCTATCAACTTTCCACCATCCACTAACATGTCCTAGGATGTATCCTTCCTACAATGGGCATTGTCTCAAGCAAAACACTTTGGATAAACAAAATGATGTGTCGCCATCCACTAACATGTCCTAGGATGTATCTTTCCTACAATGGGCATTATCTATTGGAAATTGTTTTAGTTATTATCCTAAACAAAACAAATCCCTTTGGCTAGAGGCATGAAGAACATTGACTTGTTTGTGTACTTGATCTTTTCTTTTGATTTATCTTATTGCGCTCATTCCAATGAAATCTCAATGATGTATAATCAATGAAATTTAGAGAGAAATGAATAGGGCATTGATTATTATCTTTTTTGTCTGTTGTGCTTGTTGGACGTTCTTGTAATATAACTTGGAAAATACTTGCTTTGTTAGGTGCATCCTAGCAAGGTTTTTGTATGTCAAGTGTGAATAAGAATACTCCTATCTATTTTTTGAGTCAAATTCCATCACACTACGTACAATGCCATCATGTTTCTTTATACCTTGATGCATTGTATCTATATGTGTTATCAAACATAAGGTAAGTAGCCCTTTTAAAGTCCCAATTCCTGATAAGAAAATCATCCATCTCTCATCATCTCTAATAAAGTTGGCTTGTTGAATCCTCTTGTCATCATCTAATTTCTTCATTTCTGCACTAACATCATGCCATGTCAATTAATTATCATTGCCAAGGCATCCATCCTACATCCACAAATCATTATCATACATAAACCTCATAATCATAGCATATCACATCATCCATCTCATCCATCTCACATGCATTACATTATCACTTAAGTTGTTGAGGATAATATAGATTGGTCATTCTAAGCATCTTAAAACATATCATTTGCAGCATCAACATAACCATCCATACATCCATCTTGAACCTCTTTCTTGCGAGATAGACCCTCAAATCAAATCTTTTCACTCAATCTCTCAAGGGAGCAATGTACCAGTATACTTCTTTCCACTGGGGCATCCAAAAAAATGATTTTTTTTTTGAATTTTGATTGCGACAAGTTTATTCTTTGAACCAACATAGCAGGTACATCGCCTTAAATAGGGGAAAAATGTAGACATGCAAAATTTACATCATGCATCTAATCCGGATTCACTAATTCCATGTTGCCCTTAATCATCTCGTTATCATCATTTTCCTTCTTTAATTAAATAAATCATCTTTTTTTTAATTAAATCTTGAGTCATACTCCTTAAATTAAATAAATCAATTTTATTTAATTATCTTCAAATTTTCCTAGTTTAATTAAATAAATAAAATCTATTTAATTAAATTACTAATGCATCAATTTCCTCCCTTTTGATTTAAATAAGTCCAAGTATCTAAGTCAAAAGTCAAAATCACCTAATCCTCTCTTAAGTTAATCAAATCATGATTAAGGTTAAATCTAATCCAAGTCCCATCCTCTAGCTTTTCCCACATGCACAAATAAATGATTTTAATTAATTTATTAAATCTTCATTTTCCATCAACATGGTATAAAAGTGGAATATTCCCCGATTTCAAATCTCCTTCTCAAATGACTTGTCCCTTCCAACATAACATTAACTCCCTTCTTACATGTCCCCCACTTAACATTTAGGACTTTTCTTCTCCCTCCAACAAGCCATCTTTTGAATTTCAAATCTCTTCCTCTTTGGCACATTGACCAAATGTGCACAACCTTCATCCTATCACATCTTAACAAATGGCATCTTGTCATTGGTTTTTCTTTTTCCCACATTCTTCATATCTAGTATTTCTCTATCATTCTATTCTATAAATAGAGACTCTCTCTATTGATTTAATCCTCCACAAATCCACAATCCTCAAGAAAAGTTACTCTCTTCATATTGATAGCTAATTTTGTCCACTTCATTGCATTTTCATCATTGGCTTGTCAAAGGTTGGGAAAGGGTCACTTTTCACAACAAAGTGACACCAATCCACCATGGAATAGGTGTGCATTGTGCTTATTTTATGCTTCCAATTAGTTTGTTTTGTTATCTTGTTTGAGAGGCATTATGCATTATCTCATAGGAGCATTAGTAAGTTTTTTTTTACATGAACTAACTTGTGTTATGGAGTTTAGAATGTTTGTAGATTTATAGGGTGCTCACAGATGTGGAAACACAAAGATCAAATTTTCATTCTATGCAAATGATTCTTATTCTCCCATGGATTGTGTTATCTTAAGATAATTAAATAATAATTAATCAATTGATTGATTAACCTAGAGAAAAATGTCAAATATAGATGTACATCTAGGCCTAGCAACTATTAAACTAAAATACATATAAAATTATATCATACCTTAAATTTTGGAGAGAAATTATTATCATTTAAAAAACTAGTTATTTGAAAATTTAAATTATATTTAATTTACCAATTGTATATTATTAAGAGAAATGTTATTAAAAAATCATTCTCCTAATATTATTAATTAAAATCATTTAAAAAGAATTATTGTAATGAAAATTATTCATGATTAATTGCTTGATATTGCAATTAATGGATACATTGCAAATAATCAAATGACATATGGTTTTACTATAAATTTCCATAATCAATTTGCAACTAAAAATAATTGATGTGGAAATGAAAATTTCATTTTTTCATTTTATGTAAATGGTTCTTAATCTCCCTAAAAATAATTGACGTGGAAACGCAAAAATCATTTTATTTTATTTTATTTTATGTAAATGGTTCTTAATCTCTCATGCCTAAAAAATGCTTAGTTTGAAATGTTGATGATCTCAACAGTGATTCAGAGGGCTTCTGCAGTAGCGTACGAGTTTTGATGTGGCATTCTCGGTGGGGGGGTTGGCATACTCCCCCACGTAGGTTTGGTCATTTCTTTTTTTCCCCTCTTCTCCCTTAATCTTTGTGTTTCTCGCCAACCCTTTGTGCCACTTTCATTGGCTGTAGTTGTTGTCAGTTTCTCTTTAGGGTTTTCTGGACAAGGCTGGTTTGGCGTGGTGCAGGATTTGGGCCACTCCATCCATTGATGGAGGGAGGTTCGGGTGACCATGGCCCTGAACTAGGTAACACTGCAAATTCTCACCTGGCAGTGGCTAAGGAGGGCATGACTAAGTCTTTCAAAGAGGCGCTTGCTTGCAGCCGTGGAGAGGTCCCCGCAGAGGCCAGGTTTGAAATTGAGGAGAATGCTATGCATAGCCAAGCAGAATGTAAGTTGCTCTCTTCTACTCCAAATAACCTTGTCATTTCTCTAAACCAGGCTCTTAAATCTGTTATTTCAAATGAGAGGGGTAGATTAAAAGATTCTGCCTTATTCTTTATAGCCATCGACTCCTCCAGAGTCCCGGTGAGAAAATTCATAGATGATTGGCTTATAAAAAATTGGGAAAATAAATTTGGGATTATGGTAAAATTTTGTAGGATGATCCAATGGGGATTATTTGTTATTTTCCTTGCTAACCATGAGATGCAAAAAAAAGCTGTTGAAAAACCCTTCTGGAACCTTAGAGGATGCACCTTTAGGGCACTTCTGTGGTCTCCGTCTGCCATTGCTGAAGAAATTTTGGCCCTCTCTACCCCCAGGTGGGTAGTCCTTAAAAATTTGTAGCCTGAGTTTTGGAAGATCATCCCTCAGATTTTGGCTCCCATAGGCTCTATTGTGCGAGTTGATGAGGTGAAAGCCACACTTCCGCACCTTGATCCATGGGTTCTGGTAACTCTAAACCTGGGCATCAAGATTCCTGATAATATTGTCATTAATGAAGATGGCTGCCTCAGAGTTTGTCCTGTTGACATTCTCGGGGGTTTGAATGCTTGTTTCCTTTGCTGTCGAGAAGGACATGTTTGGAAAATTTTCCAGATGATCAAGAAAAATGGTCCTAAGGCTAAAGGATGCAATCCCTCTATGTCTGACCCAATTCCTCCCCATTTTGATTCTGGTTCACAGCCTGTGTCGGAGGAAGATCTGAGGGTTGGAGTGTCAGATGTGGGGAATGAGGGTAGGGATGGTCCCATCTCTCAGGAGTCATCTCCAACCTTCCTTTTGATGTCGAAGGCTTTTAACGATTTTGTGGGGGTCTCGCAAGATGGGAGAGGACATGAAAAGATGCCTCCTCCCATTTTGAAATGCCCAAGTGGCATGGTCCTCAACAACTCATTTGAGGCCCTTACTAGGGACAAGGTTGAGGGTGCCCTTGACTTGGGTGATGTTGGTACTAGAATTTCTCTTGTGTTGGTCCACAACATAGCCAACAACTCGAACCTTGTTGAAAAACTAAATGCCCAACAACTAGCAATGAGAGGGATTAGGTAGAGAATTGAAGAAAATTTGGCTAAGCAATATGATTCTATTCTTGACATCCAAGCTTCCAATCTTCAAATCAATAAAGACAATAATCGGTGCAGTCCTAAGCCAATTGAGTATTCTATGCATGAGGTTAGGGTTGATAGTTTTCCTTTGACAGGGGAAGGGCACCCAGTTGGTGTTGTTGATTCCCTGCTTATGTCGGGTAGCATTGGCGTTGGGCCCGATGGTGTGGCTCTCCCTAAGTAGGATATGACTTCATTAACTGAGAACCTGAACCCCCCTTGGGAACAAACTACCATCCTAGATCCATCTGCCAATAATGACTGGATTGGTAATCAATCTGAATAGGGATGTGATAAACCAAATGAAATAAACAAGCTAAACACATAATTTTTTCAAGAGACTTTTAATAAAACCCACCCTACCGAAGTGTGCAAAAATGAGGAGGATGGAACTGTGGGATAGGACCATCAGATTTTAAAACCTAAAAAAGGCCCAGGGAGGCCGAGAAAGAATAGTATACCAGCTGGAGGAACAAAAAAAGTGGGGTTATCCAAGATTAAAAGGAAAAAAGTTAGTATAGTTTTGCAGTCTCTGGCTGCGAAGAAGCTTGAGATTGATGTGACATTACCAAAATACTTTGAACTCAAAGGCAACCAAAGTGACATTAAAATGATCTTGGCTAATGAAGATTAAATGCATCTCTTAGAATGTCAGGGGGTTGGAATCACCTGATAGAAAATATATTATTAGGAGGTTTCTCAACCTCGAGAGGTTAAAAGATTTTGTGTTCCTTCAAGAAATTAAAGCTATTGGGTTCACTCTGGATACGAACCTCAAATTTATCTAGAAATCTTCCATGGCCTACTATACTGCTCATGAGAAGGGAAGAGTCGGTGCTGCCCTACTGGTGGCTAATCACTGGATCTCGTACATTACTGGGAGTGGTGCCTCACCTTGTAACAGGGTTGTTTGGGTGAGAATTGAGAAAGATGGTGCGTGTTTTGGGATATGCTCTGTGTATGCCCCTAATGATCATAGGGAAAGATGCAGTCTCTAGAAATGGCTTGCTGATTTGGAGGACATTCCTTGGATTTTTGGTGGTGACTTCAATATGGTGGAGCAAAAAGAAGACAAATGGGGAGGTTCCAATTGAACTTGGAAAGGCAATGAAATTTTTTTTTGGATGTGATGTAAAGGTAAGCTGAAACTTTACGACCCTATGGAAGGATGCAAAAGCTAGTCCAAAGGGGTCTGGTTCTCCTAGTGCAAAGCCTAGAAAGGGGAAGATAGGATTTATTGCAGGCTGGACCGGTTTAATGCTAATAAAGATGTGTTCAATTTCCTCCCGAGTGACACTGAGAACAAGGTGCAGATCTACCCCTATACCCTGTCGGATCACCACCCAATCATTACCACCATCATCAGTAGCATCACTCCTTCCTTGGAAATGAAAAGAGATAAAAGCTTCATCACCCAGCTCCTGGAAGAGAGTGACTACAGGGAAGCAATTTCCTCGCTAAGGGAAATCAACAAATGGATGTTGAAGGATGTCTCTGCCATTGACCGATGGAATACCAACGTAAATGGTTGGAAAGCCTTATTCCAAATTGTTGGAAAAAAGTAGGCTCTAGATCGAAGGAAGAACAAAAAAGATCTATAGGATTATCTTCTTGAAACTGAGATCAAGCTTCAAACTAATCCTAAAGACAGGGATCTTTGTGAGAGGTAAATTCTTGCTAAAAATAGTTTGCAGAAAATTCAGTCCTACAAGCTGGTTGGACAAAAAGTTAGAGCTAAGCTAAATTGGCTAAAATGTGGGAATAAGGGGTCTAAATTTTTCTTTAATTTTCTTAAGGAGAAGAAAGCAAAGGAACAGTTGGGTCAGGTTTGGGATGGGGATCGGCTCTACTCTACTTAGGAGGATGTGTTGGAGTGCTTTCACTCTTTTTTCAAATATCTTTTCAACTCGGAATGTGGGGATGGCCAGGGTATGAGGGCCAGGGCCATCATTCAAGGACTTATTCCCAAGGTGATTGGGGAAGCTGACTGCCACCAACTAGAAAAAGAGATCACCAAAAGTGAAGTAGCCTCTATAATCTCCTCCATGCGTAATGATAAGTCTCCAGGAGGGGATGGCCTCCCTATGGAATTCTATAAAGAATTTTTTGACTAGGTGTGTGATGACCTCCTGCAAGTCTATATGGAATCCTTGGAAAAAGGTTCATTGGGTGAGGACATCAATGGGGGGATCAACAAGCTACTCCCCAAAGGTGGAGACAAGACCTCTCTTAAAAACTGGAGGCCGATAACGTTGCTGAATGTCTCTTATAAGATTTTGGCCAAGATAGTTGTTTCCAAACTGGTCAATATCTTACCTAAGTTTATAAGCAGTACTCAGACTGGTTTTATAAAAGGCAAGTATATCCTCAAAAATCTCATAACTAGCTGGGAAGCCCTAGAGTGGGCCAAATGCACTAATCAGAATGCTACAATGCTCCTTTTAGACTTTGAGAAGGTGTATGATAGGGTGGAGTGGGTCTTTCTAAAAACTATCCTCTAGGCATTTGGATTCCCCACTAAGTTTTGTAATATGGTTGATACTCTCCTGAAAGATGCTTCAGCCCAAGTTGAGGTAAATGGTATGCTCTTTGATAAAATCCCTCTTGGGCACTCCATCAGACAAGGTTGTCCACTTACTCCTACCCTGTTTGTCATTGCTTCTAATGCTCTTCATTATCTGCTTAGGGACAATACTTTTTCTCCCAAAATTAAGGTTATTTGCCTCCTTGATCATAATGATCTAATCAATGTTTAGTTCACTAACGATACTTCCATATTTGTGGAATTTGAGCTAAACAATGTGGAATCTTTAATGAAGAAGCTTGAGCTTTTCTATCTTGCCTCAAGAGCCAAGCTTTCTAGAGACAAGTCCACCTTTCTTCGGTGGAAAGAGGAGTTGCCTAACTGGCTGTATAGATTTGGTTTTCAGTGGGGAGGTCCCCATAAGATTGTGAGGTACTTGGGAATTCCTTTTTCCATTAGCCTAGACCTAAAGGATATGTGGAATTGGGTAAGCTCTCAAATTGAGAAAAAAATTTGTGGATGGAATAGGCACTACCTCTCATTGGCAGGCAGAAGGCAAGTTTGTCAAAAGGTGCTTGCTCCATACAACATTTATTATGCATCTGTTTGGTTGTTCAGTAGTTACCAAGTGAATGGCATTCAAAAAAAAAAAAAAGTTCCTCTAGTCAGATGGTAAGGGTGCTAAAAAGTGGCACTCTGTCAAGTGGGAATGGTGTTGCTTAAGTAAGATGCAAGGGGGGTTTGGCCTAAAGGACCTTAGGTTGCAAGGGGTGGCTCTTGCTTCTAAGTGGATTCTGAGGTCGCTGGAAGGCAATGAACCTTGGAAAGTCTTGGTACGAAGGAATATTGAACAAGCAGTGCCAAAGCATGCCAAATCTTGGAAGTATTTTCCCTTAAATGACATTCTCCTCGGTGATCATTCAATGGTCCCTACAGGGTCTGCTATCTTCAAAAGCCTGTGGAAGGCGTGGGAATTTTCCAAACACACTGTTTTTCTTAAGAATACTAGCATAACTCTTAATATGAATAGGAAATGCAATCCTCATAGTTCTATATGGTGGACCCTTGATCATAAAGGAAAAAAAAACTTTCTGTCCTCCAAGGTTGCTCTACTAAAATGTGGCATAACAAAGGAATTAAAACCTTTGCTGATATCCTCTCAGATGGGGAACTGATAAGCTAGGAAAATAATTTGATATTCTTGATTCCCATTTCAGAACCTATTCTACTTTGGTGGAAACATGTAGGAATGCATGCTTTCCCAGGTCTATTGATCAAGACTATAATGTTGCTAGTAATGTCTCCTGGAAAGATGGTTCTCCTATTAACTGTATCAAAGCTAAATTGATCTATGCCAAATTGACTAAAACTGATTATGTTCTGGAACATGTTAATAAATGTTGGGATATTTTTTTGAACCATAAGGAGTGGCAGAATACCCTTTTTTTAATCTGGCATGAATCAATGGAGACCAAATAGGCTTGCTTTAGATGGTAGGTCATTTTACATAGATTACCTTTTAAAACTAACTGTATGGATCTGGATATTTGTAGCCTTTGCAGAATGCCTGAGTCTATTAATCAAATTTTTTTTAGTGTTTATATGCAACTAAAATATGGAATCTCTTTTGTCATGGCTTGAATATTTGGAATAAAGATGGTAAAATCAATTGGCATGATATTTTGTTTTGTAATCTCAAAGTTAATTCTGATTGCAAGTTGTTTTGGAATTTACTCACTAACGAGGTTTTATGGCACATTTGGAAGGTGAGGAACAATGACAAGTTTATGGGAGTAAAGAGGGCACTTACTAAGTCTGAAAGAAGATTCACATATGCATTTGTTTCGTTGTAGGTATCACTTCATGCAGCAAAGTCCTTGGAGAAGTTCAGGGATTTGCATAGTGAAGGATTTTCATTCAGCACAAAGTAACTTGAAGTTTTTAAAAGAGCCTTTGAGGAACTTCAGAAGGAGATGAATAAGGCAATCACAATTCTAGACAAAGTAGACCCCAATAGTCTTGCCTGTAGAAGTCGAGCAAAATTTAAAATTTGAATTCCAAATACAGCTAATGTTGACTCAAGTTAACCCATTACTCAGCAAAAGAAAGACTTTCAAAGCCTACATTCTTATATCCAAGGCTGACTTGTTGTTAAGGTCATCTTTACTTCAGGTCATTTTGTGGATGTCTGGAGGATATTGTTTTTTCTCAAATTACTATACTTAATATTGATGCTTTCCATCATGTTGTTGTTATTGTTTTTATTCTGCGTTATGTCTTGTAACTACTGTAGCAGCTTGGACACTGTGTGTCATGCTTTAGTTGTATCTTTTATAACTTTTCTCGCTATTGTAGCTATTTTGCTGCAACTGTTATGAGTCTACAAGCTCCTTAATTCTGCATTCATTGCACTCATTGTAATATACCTTATTATCAATACAAAAAATCTCTCATGCCTAGCACACATAACTTTGCTTTAATTCATCTATCCATCAAATTATCCATATAGATATATAAATTAATTTTTGAACATCTCTGTTCATTATAATTTAGTCAAAAAATCTTATCCTTTTTGACCTCCTATTATAAACTAACCTCACATTATTCCATATTGAATTAATGGACCATATAAATAAAATCCTTTATTTGTACATTATCACATAGAGTACATTATAAACTATCAGTATCATTATCATGAAATATCATTATCTATGGTATCTAGTTACCTTGGACCATTATTATACTATCATACTATCATTGTGTTATATAGTTATGTTATTTTGAAGAGAAACTCATATATCTAGTATTTGGGGTATTATAAATGAAACAATGAAGAAAATTGGAGTATTTACTCTAGTATTATTATTTTATATATCATTTTATTAATTTATTTAATTATTGTAGAGTGTGAATTTATATTTTTATTATATTATATTAATTTCTATAATTTACATTTTCTTCATCCACAATTGTATACATTAGAGTTAGGATCCTTATATTTAAAAAATAAATGTTGACTATAAATAATATTTCTTTATAAATCACTAATGTTTTAAGAGGAGTTGAATGATTTCTTTTGTGCACCCTCTACACAACTCAAATTTTCCCCAATACTCTTTTAGTGTACCATTGTGCATCTTGGTGGGGGGTCCCAATTGGTTCCCCATCCAAAACAATATCCTCTATATCAAAAGTTGATGGTGGGAACTCCAATCCTATGGCTAGTAAATCAAGTGAGAAAGTAAAAGAAGCCCCATCATATTTTGTGTTTTCTCTCAAGATGTTGGAAAACATCCAATGTTCCCTCTTTTGGGGCATGATTCCTATTTTTTGGAAGAAAATTTGATTCCATTTGTGGATATACTGGTCAACAATTGTCCTTTTCCTAAGAAGTGCTCTAAGGCTCTTAGAGCCTAAAATGTGTGTTATGTAGTGGATTCAAATAAAATACTAATCAAGTGAGAAGATAGATTCATTTAACTTAGAAACCAAAAGGAGCTATGAGTGTTAAATGTATGTCTAATGGTTTATTTCTTTTAAGATTTGTGAATCCTAAATATTTGATAAAGACTCTTACTAGAGGCCTATGGTCCTTTAATAAAAACATCAAGAACTATTTATCTTTGTGTAAGTGAAAGCCTAGCTTTGAACCCTCTACAGATCTTGGCTCAATTGCCTCACCTAGATTCAACTTCTTAGACTACCTTTGGAGTTCTAGTATCAAAAATTTTACCATCACATGGTTAATTCTTTCGAGAGTATTTTAGAAATTGACTAAGTGAATCTACAAATATCATGGTTTTTTTTTTTTCCAAAATATGTTTCAATGTGGTTGTTAATAAAATCCTTCCCTCATTGGTAACCCTAAAATCAATATTCAAATTATGGAATCAAGCCATAAAATATATGAAAATGCTTTTTTTTTTAAAAATTATGTAAGAGATTTGGACATTTTAGTGACTCTTGTAAAAATAGTTTTTACAAAAGATAAAGTGATTTCTAATACTATTCTCTCTTAGCCTAAGGAAGTTGAACCTTTGTAAATATGAATAAGGAATTGAGGCTCCCCCATGTTGAGCTCTTGATGTTGTTGGAACTAGAGTAGTAACAAGACACAAAAAATGGAGAAAATAAAAAAGAATAAGAACAACCAGATTCCTCCAAGGAGATTTACCCTCAAGCCCAAGATGATGCTAAGGATACTAAAGAAAATAGGATCAATAAATCTAAAATTATCTACCCCTAGACTTTTGCCCTCCTCCCCTAAAGCCTTTGAGAGAGATGATGAAATAAGTCTCTGTGTTCCTTTGGGAGGGGAAATTTTTTTACAACTAGAGAACCACAACAAGAATATTCTTGATTCCCTAACCTTATTGGTGTTTGTGGATTTGGAGTCCTCTATACCTATATGGAACTCTATGAAGGTTTTTCTAGAAAAATATTAGATGTAATTAAGTGTAAAATCAATTTAGAGAAAATGAAAGCAGATGTGGGGGAAAACAAAAGCAAGGGAGAAATTCTTAGAGGGATACTAGGGCTAGGGAGGCTCTTCATGAGGTGGATTTTAGGAAATAGAAGACCCTTGAGGGTCTCTTGGGTCATAAGAAAACAAAAAAATAGTTTCAAAGAGTCTAGGCATCTCTTGGTCACTATCTTACATATATTGGCTTCCTTTTTCTATTCTTCAATCAAGATAATGACTTGGAATATTCGCTAGTTGAATAGCCCCTTGAAACAATATATTGTTAAATTTTATATAGTGGATCTAAAAGTGGATGTTCTTCTTATCCAAGAAACTAAAATTTCATATGGGAGTTTTTAAAATATTGTTAAAAACATATGGCCTATGTTGCAACATTGTGTCTGCAATGTGCATGCTACCCTTGGTGGCATTGCTACCCTATTGAATCCTAGCAAAATTAAAGGAACCAAAGGTTAAAATAGTATAAAATGCTTAAAAACCATCGTGAAAGATGGGAGGAAAGTTTTTAAATGGAATATACTTAATATCTATGCCTCTAAATTTAGGGCTTCTAGAGGCCTTCTTTGTAACTCATTTTCTACTCCCATGTCCAATAACCAAAAGGTCCATGGATGCTAGGTAGGGGTTTTAGCACACATCTCTATCCTTTAAACAAAAAGGGGCCTTGGAGGACTATTCAAATAGTAGGTTGGACCTTTTTTATTTATTCTCTTCTAAAGGCCTTCTAGACTTTGATCTCCAAGGATCCAAGTTTACTTAGTCATGTAGACACTAAAAATTGTCCTAGACTTGCAAACACTATTTTCTTCCCCAATAATTGTCAACCCCCCTTCTTCCCCAATAATTAAATAAATTTAGTTATTTGATTATGGCCTAAAGTCATGTTTCTTCTATTAATTAAATAATTTGAATGATTTAATTAATTAATTTCTTTCCTTTTATTTTTTATTTTGATTAATTAAATAAATTTTAGCTATTCATTCAATTACGCCATTCATGTCCCCTTTCCTCTATGATTAAATGAATTTTATTTATTTAATTATCTACTAATTTGTCCTTTTCTCTCACATAATTAAATTATTATCTAATCAAAAAGTCAACATGTCATATGTTTTAATTAAATAATATTTTCAATATTTAAGTATTCATTTTTTCGCTCCATTTAAATAATTTTTTAATTATTTGAATTCCTCCTACAACCTCTTTTTTTGTGTCAAGCCTATTATCTGTGTCATTCTTATCTTCTCTTGTCTCATTCATTTTCCATCCTTATTGAATTATCTTATAATTCAATCTTGGCCATCCATCTTCATTATTGCCCTAATTTTAGCCCTAACCCTATTTCATACTACAACTTTCAATTTTGTCCATTGATTGACATGTCTTGTTTTTTTTAATCCTAACCCTTCTTTTCAAATTTGGTTTTCTATGAAAGAGACCTATCATTGTCATTTCACACCAACATATTCTATGTTAATCAAATGCTACTGGAATCACAAGCAACCACATTCAAATTTTCAACAACACAGCGTAATACATTGATTTATTTTGAGGTTTGCATGCATTCGGCTTGATTTGAGCTATTTTTATGCATATTTCTATTTCTTTTCATTTTACATGCATACATTTTAGTGAATCCTTCCTTCTAACCCTTGTTCTTTTGAGCTCAAGTCAAGGGTTTTTTTTTAAAGAGGCTTGGAGATCAAGTTTGATAGGAGCCTTCAGAAAAAGAGCCCCACCATTGGATTAGAAGGTGAGAGACAACTTTTGACATATAACTTGACAAAATCTATTTAAAAATCTCTACAGAATAACTTTTATATAGTTTCCTTACTTTTCTAATTTAATTTTTTCCTAAAAATTTTACTAGGCATGTTAAAATTTCCTATAGTATTTCTATTTTATTTTACTTCCTACAATAGTATTGTTTTATTTTAAGAAAAAATATTAGTATTTATGTTGTTATGGAGTTGTTTTAGTTTAAATGTTTTCATTAAAATCTCTTGCTCCAAGTGGTTTGGTTTTATTTTAAAACAAATTATTAGTATTTCCATTTTATGGAGCTGAGTTGTTTTATTTTATTTTTTAAAATATTTAAACCTGGGGTAACTTTTTTTAGTTTAAATGTTTTCATTAAAATCTCTTAATGCAGAGGTTTTTGTTGGTTTTTTAAATTTATTAAGGTTTTGATCAAAAAAAATCCTAGAGTATCTTTTTTAATAGTTTTATTTTAAAACTTGTTCTTAATATTTTTTATAAAAAAATATAAAAAAAGGAGGCTTGAGGAAAAAAGCCCACAAACTTTTTTCTATGAAAGAGACCTATCATTGTCATTTCACACCAACATATTTTATGTTAATGGTATGCTACTGGAATCACAACAACCACATTCAAATCTTCAACAACACAACATAATACATTGATTTATTTTGAGGTTTGCATGCATTCAACTTGATTTGAGCTATTTTTATGCATATTTCTTTTTTTTTTTCATTTTACATGCATACATTTTAGTGAACATATTTCAAGTAGAGCCCCACCATTGGATTAGAACGTGAGAAACAAATTTTGACATATAACTTGACAAAATCTGTTGAAAAATCTGTACAAAATAACTTTTATTAAATTTCCTTACTTTTTTAATTAAAATTTTTCCTAAAAATTTTACTAGGCATGTTAAAATTTCCTATAGTATTTTTGTTTTATTTTACTTCATACAATACTTTTATTTTATTTTAAGAAAAAATATTAGTATTTATGTTGTTATGGAGTTGTTTTAGTTTAATTTTTTTTATTAAAATCTCTTGCTGCAAGTGGTTTTGTTTTATTTTAAAACAAATTATTAGTATTTCCATTTTATGGAGTTGTTTTATCTTTTTTTTTTAAATTATTTAAACCTAGGGTAACTTTTGTTTAGTTTAAATGTTTTCATTAAAATCTCTTATTGTAGAGGTTTTTGTTGGTTTTTAAATTTATTAAGGTTTTGATAAAAAAATCCTAAAGTAGCTTTTCTTAAAATTTTATTTTAAAACTTGTTCTTAATATTTTTTATAAAAATATAAAAAAAGAGCTTGAGGAAAAAAGCCCACAAACTTTTACACAAGCCTAAAACAATAAAATTTTCAAAATTTTATTATTATTTATTTTATAATAATTTTAAATTTATTTAAAATCTAACTTTTTTTATTATTTTTTTCAAGGTGATAGCCTCTAGTCATATGGAAGATCAAGGGCTCATTAAATAGATGCCCAACACCTTCCAACAAACTTTTGGTCACATGGAGACCAAAAATTGGGCATTTGGAGGCTTAACTTAGAGCCCTCCTTTCCTTTGCAAGTCTAAAAGGAACTGTTGCACAAAAATGGGCATAACTTTTGCATAATAGGTTTTCTTTTCAAAATTCAAAGGGTGTTGGAAAGCTGTTTAGAGATCTTCACTTTGGTGTAGACGGATTTTCTAGTTTATGCTCCAAAAATCAGGTGCAAGTCAAATTCACCCTCTCTTTTCAAATTCAAATTCTCATATCTTTTTCATACAAAATCATTTTTCTCCAAATTTTTTTAGAAACTTATCAGAAAATCATAAAGAATACATTTTTGTAATCTTTTTTTTCTTAGCTTTAATCATCTTTATTTGGTGTTTTATTCCACATAATTGAAATCAGACTAAAAATTAACCTTTCATATTTTGATTTGGGTTTAAAATTAGCAAGTATCTTTTAATCCCCAAGATTCACTTACACATGCTCTCCTCTTGCATCTTAGTGTGATCTTGAGGATCAAAAATAAGTGATCTTTCTTTTTGTTTTTTGGAGGCATGGTTAGAGAAGTGATCACTCTAGGGGATGACCTCAACAATATAATGAAAGCACTAAAATTTGAATGTAAAACTATTTACTACTCTTACCTTACCACTATATATATATACAATTTAAAATTCTAAAGAAGCTTGGGATGAAATACAATTAAATATTTACATTTGAAGAAGAATTAAATTTTATAATACTGATTGAGTCCAATTTAATTAAATACATTTGATTCAACATAAATTATATTCTAGATTAATTAACTCATATTTATGAATGGTGAATCAAATAAAAGTATTTTTTGACTTTAGAAAGAGATAGAAGATAATATTAATATGGTATTGAAAATTGTATATTCGAAGAATAGTTATAATGGATATCTATTTGCAATTCACTTTTTAATTAAAATAGTTTTGCAATTATGATGTAGATTAATCCATATATGTAGGTTTTTTGGGCATCCATGCTATCTAATATTTCAAATTTATAACACTAATATGTACAATTAAGTAATCTATATTCCAATTATGATAGCATAAGTATTTAAGCAAATAATTATTGTAAATAGTAGATGTTTAAGAAATTATTAATTGTATATTATAAAAATTGTATCCAAAATATTGGACATATGTCCTCATATAATATACACTCTAATCTAATAAGTAAGTTTCTATTATATTTTATCAATTAAAAAGACAATAATTTACTATTCACAAAAATTGGTAGATGGAAATAGACCAAGTCCAAAACAAAAGATGTGATTTATTTTTTGGAATTACTGAAATCTTTATCCTATTTTCAATTGTTATATCAATCATCATGATCGACTCCTTTTAGTTAAATGAACCTAAAATTTATGTGTCTTTGAAACTAATATATCTTACATTTATATTTATAATCATATCAATATTTCAAACTTGAATTGAAAGTAAACAAGAGATACATCAATAAATTATATGAATTATTTTAATTCTTATTTAAGTTTTAGTGATATTAGTTGACTCTTTCAGTACGAAACTATACACCTCCAGCCTGCATCAAAGAGAATGAACATGAATTGGTTAGATTAGGAAAGAAGACCCTAGAAGTAATAGGTGCTTATTTAACACAAACACATAAAAGATAATTGTTTTTATTTATAAATTATAAGATTGTTTGATGTAATTATTTATGAAGTTTGTTATATAAGCTATAATAATATGGAGTTATGGATGAGTTATTATAGTTGTTTAGGTAGTGAAAATTAGGGCATACAATGGTGAATTGTTGGTGGTGAATTTTTTGTGGGTGAATTGATGGAAAATTTTCCTAGAGATGAAATCATACAACCACTGTGAAAAAATTAGGTTACACAATTCTACATATTTTCTTCCCTTAATTTTTACATTTCTATCTAAAAACTTTTGTCATAACTAAACATTTTTATTTTAAATAAATTAATATTTAAGAAAAAACTAAGCATTAATTTAAAAAAAATTCAAAAGTCTTGAAATCTAAAATTTAAACAAAATTACGCCGCATGAGAGAGAGGAATCTAACTAATCATTAAGAAGAGTGAAAAGTAAGGCCGATACACTTGAAACAACTGCACAAAATATAATGCTCTCCAACTAAATCTGGGTCACAAATAGGGTCACTTCTGATCCACGGAA
Source organism: Sequoia sempervirens (assembly GCA_007258455.2). Classification (NCBI taxonomy): domain Eukaryota; kingdom Viridiplantae; phylum Streptophyta; class Pinopsida; order Cupressales; family Cupressaceae; genus Sequoia; species Sequoia sempervirens. Next base: position 533,667,604 of record VDFB02193867.1, read on the forward strand.
AATAGCATTTATTACATTAAAATCGCCCAAGAAGATTTGCGTGAAGCACAATTTAGTAGGGTTACAGATTCTCAGTGAGTCCCAAGAGTAGCAAGCAAGATATTTCTGAAATATAAGAAATCACTGCTCTATATAAAATACTCTCTTCAATATTTGATTTGATGCAGAAGTAGTAAAATGAGTAGTTTTACGAGTGTTGAATTATCTTTGGCAGGAAGGACAGAGAACTGTAGGAAGTCCCATGCCCAATGGAGATGGTGTTTCCGGCACCTGTTTTAGAACCTTAATTTCTGCCAACTCTTTCTTCAGTCTTTTGTTTTCCTTTATTAATTGTTAAAAACAGGGGAGCAGGAGAAAAAACACACATAAACAGAGACACAAAAATTTAACACAGAAATCTGCACCATGTGCTACAGCACTGCAACTCTATTTATCAATTTCATCAAACATTACATTTGATTCGATTGCTTCAGCATTCAGCGTTTCTACCTCATGATTTTCTGATCATTCAACACTAACATAACCTGTTACATGTGCCTCGTTTATGGAGGTATTAAGAACAATCTAGAACCTCCTAAAGAGATAGAACAACAATATAAAATTATATTTTATGTTGCCCACAATCCGTGTGAAGCAAGTTAATGGTATGGTGGACAGACTGAAAGAGTTGATAAAATAAATACAGTCAAATCTTGCTGAGATTTGCTTTCAATGATATCTTCAATGTTGCAGATATAATATGCATTCGGAGTATTTGAAACATGACAGTAGGAGGATTTGAAACATGATAAGTTAGGCAGAGGGTAGTTGAGATTACTTCCAACACTCCCCTTTAATCTCAACTACGAATTCTGATTTCTTAGTTTTTCTTGTTGACTTTGCATACAAGTGGTTTTAGTTAACCACAAACCTCGCATACACATAGTTTCAGATTACCACAAACTAATATATTGAAACTAACATATGGGAAACTAATGCACACACTTTCTGATAATTTCCATAACTTCAGACAACTGGCATCCTCCTCAAATCTTTTCATCTCCTTTATGAACTCTTCTTGCTTTGTTTTCTTGTGCAAACTTGTGACTGAGAACAATTTTTTTTTTCTTTCAACCTAGACAGCTATGCATACAAACTCCTCAAACTTTTTATGATTTTTCATTTTATAGCTGTTGTTGCACCTCAATGATTTCTTCTTTAGTTGCTGCTGCAATTTTGACTCTCTTTCAAGCATTCTTCTACCTTGTCAATTTGACTTTTTACTCACTTCTTTCTCTTTGTTCTTCCATCATTTATTTTTCTTTCATTCTTTCTTTCCAAATTCTTTTCTTTGTTGTTGTAGTAGCTTCTATTATGCCCAAAATAATTTCATTTTTATTCCTCTTATTGCTTCATATCTGCCCTTTCCTTCTTCTCATCTGAATTTCTTCCTATGATGAAAAACTTTACCAGTTGCGGCTGTATCAAACTTTTGACTCTGGTTTTTCCTCTCTTCAAGGTGGCACCCTTTGATAATTTTCTAACTTTCCTTTTTCAGAGAAAACTGTGATCCCTTTGTTTTCAAGTCTTCAAAACATCAAGCTGGAACTTCCAACATCTTTACAATCTGTAAATGTCTTACTAGACAACATTTTCTTTTCACTCAAAACATTTTTCATCCCTTTTGAACATTCATGCCTTTCATAATTTTTATTGATCTTCACATATGAGCATTTGTACAATCTTTTGAACAAACCTGTAAACTTTTTCCAACTAGAACCATAACACCATCCACAATTCATTTTTATACAATCTGTCATAGATTCATTTTCCATTCTTTGTTCCAACACATTTTTCAGAATGATTTCTTAAACCACAAATTTTACATGGATGCAAATCCCAACACATCTCTTTAGTGTGACCTTATCTATTACAATGAGAACATTGAATTTCTTTCTTTCTTTCCACTGATTTGTTTAAACATATATAATGTTGAACATTATTTTCATTTTCTTCATGTTTACCATATCCAAGGCCTTCATATTTTGGCCTCATAACTAGTTGAATGGGCTCTCTCATTCCTTGCCCATATTTTCCCAAACCTTTTCCTTTAAAACCCATTTTCTTCATAATTTTTAAAACAACATTATCATCAAAACAACCAACATTTTCAGATTCATTAATATATTGATTTTGACACTTTTTATCTAGAATATCTTTAGCAAAATCAATCAATTGATCAAAGGAATAACATACATCATCTTCTTTCTTGCATTCTTCATCAGCTTTTGCAAAATTACACATACCCAATAACTGATTAGAAAAACACAAATCTTCAGTGCCACATGATACATCACATACGGATGGCTTTAACTTCAAACATTCATTCTCTTGTTTTAGTTTTGATATTTCTTTCTTCTACAAACTGTTTTCATCTTCTACCCTTTTTAACATTTCTTCCAAATCTTCATTTTTCTTCTTCACATCATCAAACAATTTAACTTTTTCTTCTAACTCTTCATTCCTCTTTTTGACTTTATTCAATTATTTTTCAAGATCATCATTTTCATCTAAAAGATTACACTTTTCCATTTGTTTCTCTTTTAAAAGAGTTATCATTTCTGAATATTTTTTCTTACATTCCTTCAATTCTTCTTCCAATTCATTTGTTTTCTCTTTCTTTACTCTATCAGCTTTCCCCATTGAAATAAATGATTCAAACTGACTTACCTTTGCACTTGATTTCACAACAATGCTACGACTTTCTTCGGCAGCTTCGTGTGCCTCCTCTCTTCAATATCTTCACTATCAAATTCTTCAGAACTGCCCTCTGGTTTACTTTCAATCGACTTCACAGGTCTCTCTTTTAATTTCTGGCTCCCCCTTAATAGTTGCAGCGAAACTCTTTGCAACCTCTCTGTTTTCTCTAATCAATGGCCTTTTCTAAGGCATCTCATCCTTCTGGATCTTCTTATCAGCTTGGTGGCTACCTTGTCTTCGACGACTTTGTCTTCTAAAAATGGTTTTCCTCACACAACGGCTACAATCTTCTGCACCTTTTCTTCAAGCCATTCTTTCTAGACAACCAACTCATATGCCCCCATTAAACCCTTTGTGGGCAGCTAAATAAATCTTGCAATAGAAACAATAGATCTACACTTTGCTGTTTTTGTCTTTTGCAGCTCCACTTTCTTTGACTGGCTGTAAACTCCTTAAATTGTAAACTTTTCAACAACTATCTCTTTCTATATATCAGCAATTCTTCCTGCTCAGCAATCCTTTTGTCTTCACAATGGGGGATATATGATCCCTTCATCCATATATATCTTCTCTTTATTCCTTTTTTTTTTTACGCGTGCAACCTCATTCCCTTATTGAACCTGTTCTTCGCCTAGGCTTTCTTCAACAAATAGTCAATCCAGCAAGCTATTCAATTTTGGGTGGCATCTCCAACGATTTCCATTCTCAACTGCAAATTCTTTATTTGTAAACAACTACGAAAACTTCATTCAATCAACAAGGGTCTTAATTTTCTTTGAGCTCTCTGCAACTCCCTTAACTAGTTCTTCTTCTGCTGTTGATGACCTTCTACTTTCAAGTCTCCTTGGATCTAACTCTTCTCTCCTTTTGGATGTCAACTTCAGAACTTCATATGACTTTCATTTGAGCTTCAGCTCTTCTCTGCAAACACCATTACATAGCTTTCAACAGATTTGACTTCCCCTCACAGCTCTGTGAGTTACCCTGCTGTTGCTACAGCAATTCTTCACTGAACTTCTTCTCATGCATCTGCTCTGTCAATGGACTGCCTCTGTTAAAATACTGCACCTTATTCTCTCCTATCAATTGCAAAACACTCCACATATTCTTTTGGCTCTCTCCAGGCTCTTCACATTACCATTGGCTCTGATACCACATGTTAAAAACAGGGGAGCAGGAGAAAAAACACACATAAACAGAAACACAAAAATTTAACACAGAAATCTGCACCATGTGCTACAGCACTGCAACTCTATTTATCAATTTCATCAAACATTACATTTGATTCGATTGCTTCAGCATTCAGCGTTTCTACCCCATGATTTTCTGATCATTCAACACTAACATAACCTGTTACATGTGCCTCGTTTATGGAGGTATTAAGAACAATCTAGAACCTCCTAAGGAGATAGAACAACAATATAAAATTATATTTTATGTTGCCCACAATCCGTGTAAAGCAAGTTAATGGTACGGTGGACAGACTGGAAGAGTTGATAAAATAAATACATTCAAATCTTGCCGAGATTTGCTTTCAATGATATCTTAAATGTTGCAGATATAATATGCATACAGAGTATTTGAAACATGACAGTAGGAGGATTTGAAACATGACAAGTTAGGCAGAGGGTACTTGAGATTACTTCCAACATTAATGCCATCAAGTATCTCTGGGACACATTACCGTCCATTTTGTTTTGCTTCGACTTGGCCCAAATAGTTTTATTGAAATTAATTGATTTCGTAATAGTCATAATTACATAAACCAAACATTACATGTACATCACATAGCTGTTTTCATTATAGCTTTACATTCGTCATGTTTAACGCTACAAAATCGAGCCACTGTGCTGCTGGGAAGAACCACTATGCAGAGCCACTTCTGAGTTACCACGAGAACCACTATACCGTCCGCCAACTGGTAGTGCTAATTTACTGCTGCCACCCTACGATCTTGATCTTTCATCCTCAAAAGGATCAAAAGGACATCTGGTGCTTCAATTTCATCCCTGCTAAAGTCCTTTATGCTGAGCAACGAGGGAATATCTTCACCCTCACTTAAGAGTATTAATTAAAACAATAAAATAACTATTTAAAATAAGAAAAAATCTATGTATTAACTTAAAAAACCCTAAAAATTTTGAAAGTAAAATATAAACAAAATTACGCCGACATAGAACCTCATTCTTATATGAGAGAGTGCAAGCTAACAAATCTATAAGATGAGTGCAAAGACAGACCAATACACTTGAACAAACTGCACAAAATTGAATGCTCTCCATTTCTCATGGCCTACCAGTATTTTTTCTACAACCTTTATTGTTAGAGACAATTAGTCTCAAAAGAACTCGAATAAAATCATACTAAATCTAGGTCACAAACGTGGTCATTTCTGATGACGGTAAATAACATTTATCACGTTTAAAAATGTCCAAGAAGATTTAAGTGAACCAAAAGTTATCTTAGATTTATGTTAGGGCTGCAGATTCTCAGTGAATCCCAGGAGTATCAAGCAAGATATTTCCCTAATATAAGCAATCACTGTACTATACGCAATATTCTCTTGAACATTGATTTGATGCAGTAGTAGTAAACTGGATAGTTTTACTAGTGTCCGTTTCAGGTATCTGTTTCAAAGCCTTCATTTCTGCCAACTCTTTTTTCAGTCTCTCGTTTTCCTTTCTTAACTCCATTTATTTTAATAAAATTTATAATTCCATTTATTTTAATAAAATGTGCAGGGCCAAGTGGAAGAAAAACGAAATGGCATCAACGAGTTAAGAAAGGAAAACAAGACATTACCATCCATTTCGTTTTTCTTAGACTTGGCCCTGCAAATTTTATTCAAATAAATGGAATTAAGAAAGGAACACAAGAGACTGAAAAAAGAGTTGGTAAATGAAGGCTCTCAAACAGGTAAGGAAACACCATCTGCATTGGACACTAGTAAAACTACCCAATTTACTACTATTGCATCAAATCAATATTGAAGAGTATTGTATATAGTACAGTGATTGCTTATATTAGGGAAATATCTTGCTTGATACACTTTGGATATTCAATGAGAATCTGCAGCTCTAGGATAAATCTAAGATAACTTGTGCTTCACTTAAATCTTCTTGAACATTTCTAATCGTAATAATTGTTATTTACCGTAGATCAGAAATTACCTCGTTTGTGACCCAGATTTAATTTGATTTTATTCTGAGTTCTTTGATATTGTCTAACTAATAAGGTCTAGAAACTCATGGGCTGAGTGAGCATTATTCAGCTATGGCTGAATATGATATTTCTCATCTTAGAGATTAGTTACCTTGCGCTCTCTCCTATAAGAGTGAGGTTCTATGTCCGCGTAATTTTGTTTATATTTTATTGTTCAAAACATATAGGGTTTTTTAAGTTAATACTTAAGTTTTTTCTTATTTAAAATATTTATTTTATTTTTTTCCTTAATACTTAAGGAGAGTGAGGGTGAAGATGTTCTACTGTTGCTCAGGATAAAGGACTTTATCAGGGATGAAATTGAAGCAGCAGATGTCCTTTTGATCCTTTTCAGGATTAAAGATCAATGTCAAATAGGGTGGATGCAGCAAACTGATCTGTTTGGCCCGTCTTTTTTTGGCAACCTTGGTTTGTTTTTTGGGCATGCTTAGACTCTTCTTTGTTGGTGGCAGCAGTTTATTACTACTCCTAGTTGGCGGACAATATAGTGGTTCTCGTGGTAACTCAGAAGTGGCTCTGCATAGTGGTTCTTCCCAGCAGCACAGTGGCCCATTTTTACAGCACAGTGGCTCTAGTTTGCAGCATTAAACATCATGTAATGTAAAGCTATAATGAAAAAAGCTATGTGATGTACATGTAATGTAAAGCTATAACGAAAATAGCTATTTGCTGCATATGTGATGGGAGGGGCATAAAAAAGTTGTAAATTGTAGGTGGGGTTGGTTTTTTTTATGTAAATCTGTTAATGATCTCCCTCTAACTCATGTTGTTCTGATAATCATTAAAAAAAATAAAAAAATCTTGTTTTAAATATGTATTTTATTTTTTAAATGTTTTGTTATGATAAAAGTTATTTATTAAAAAGAAATGTAAAAAATAAGGGAAGGAAATATGTATAATTATGTAACATATTTTTCATACAATGGTTGGATAGCTTCATTTCTTATAATTAATTTTCACTTGTTAAACTATAATACTTCAAAGTTCAAAGCCCTTTAAATCTGATTGTGCTATGCTGTGTTTTTTTTTAGTTTCTGTGCTGACGAAATTTTTTCATGAGCTGTATTTTAATCTATTCAATAATCAAGTTTTCAATCTTAATAATTATAATTTTCTAAATGCCTTTTTTTTAATCCTTGCATTTCACCATTTAACTTCTTATAGATCACTGCTGTGATTGTTTTGTAAAATGAATTCTCTTTGGTCAGCTCAAATTGTTTTGAAAATCCACAGCTTTGGATCAATATCAACTAACTTAAATTAAAATTAATCTTTCGCAAATCATATGCTTCCTTCTGGCTACGATATGTCTCCTTTACAACCTGGCAATGGCACAGTAGTTTGTACCTTTCTCTGGTAATTGAAGTTTTCAAAATATGTTGTGAATCTCGCAATGTTGACTGAC
>VDFB02193867.1:533675069-533717586 GCA_007258455.2 Sequoia sempervirens
AATTGGGCGTGAGGATTGGTTGGGAAGATTTTGTCATGTTGTCTGCAAGTATGATATTGTTCCTAGAATGTACCTTGCACCATATGAATCAATTGTCAAGCCCTTGGATGCAATTGTACCTTACTGGCAGAGCAAAATGGGCATTGACTGTGTTGATGTATCACATCTTTCTATTTCGGAAGCTTGCATGGCTCTTCTTCACAATGTCCTGAAGTGCACATCTACAATAGCAAACAATTACCCTGGAGAATCTGGTCTTAGAAGCCCTTATGTACCCATCGGTACTTTTATGTTCTGTTCAACTCATGGTGCAGCTTGTTTTGAGGACTCTCAAGCTGTCCTTAAATTGCTGCATTTCAGTATGCAAAGCCATGAAGGAATACCATTTGATCAAGTTGCAGGCACATGTATTTCAGAGCACACAGATTATGGCCATATGTTGGAAGCTATCGATGAAGCCTTGCTAAATGCAAGACTGTTTGCAAACTTTGTCTCAAACTCCTCGTTTGAGATGGGAATAGCCTTGGAATTGGAAGCAATCGGTGTTGGAGCTCAGGTAATCTCATTGATTGTGCTCTAACTTTTTGTATGTATCATAGTTGTATGATTCGTGCTCTGAAAATCATAGATACAATTTGCAAAAAATGCTGTTGTTTTTTTAAAATGTTTCATTACAGTAAATTTTTTTCCGAAATTTAGTTTTCTCATGCCAGAGTGAGTTAGTGAGATTTTGCCAAAATGAACACATAGAATTCAACTTTTAGTCAAATAAAATAGAAAAGTAATATATAAAATATGAAAAAAGAAAAATGAATATTTTACTTTCATGTCCCTGCATTGTAAGATTTAGATTAAGGCAGGCTGGAGAGAGCAGATAAGGGGCCAAGAACAGGGAGGAGTAGAGCCTGCCTCCCCTGAAGTCTCAAAGGTGGTTCTACTGATACTTTATCCCAGATTTAGAAGGGGTCATTCCTTAACGATATGGTATATTCTTCAACTTAAACTACCGTATTCCTGTAATAAAGTCTAATAGCCTTCCATCCGGCTCCAACCCATGCTTTGAAAGTTAGCACTAAATAAGTGTGGGCTGTGTTTAATCCCAATGAATCACAAATTTAAAATCAAAATGCTGGGTGTAACACTGTAAATACGATTAAGTAGACATGGGCTACCACCACAACCTCTGTTGAACTGCATTTTTGGAAAAGGGTTTAAAAATCTCAAACCAGAGATACAATGGGGACACACCACGTGACAATCCTTGACCGTCTCAATAAGGTGATACAGAGAGAGTAGGAAACAAATCAGCTACACAAAGGCTCAGGTCTAGGCCTCTGGCCGCTTTATTACACCTCAACACCTATCAAGATCTGTTGGAATGCATTTATCAGTTGCTCTATTTTACCATCGGTTTCTATACCTCTAGTAGTTTTCTGTATTCTTTCCTCTTATTGTTGTTTCCTTTGCTTAGACACTTAGATTGATGGCTTTTGATTTATGAGCAGGACAATCATGCATTCATCGCACTCAGAAATGCTGGAAAGTTGAAAAATGAGCAAGATATGAACATTGAGAAACTCAATGTGGAGTTGAGCAAGAACCAAAGTTCTATGGCAGAGGTGGAGTGGTACAAAATGCGTTGTAAGGACAACGGCCTTTACTATTATGATGCTTTCAGACAGTTTGCTGACAGGAAAGATTTTCATGTAAATTTGCACAGAAAAAAGCTGGGGCACTTCTGGAATGATATCATTGACATGGAAGAGAAACATGTGTTGCCCAGTGACTTCCGAACCAGAAATAAATGGATCAATGCTGGCACTGCATATAGAAAACTTGTAGAGCCAATGGACATTGCAGACTACTATCGTACACTGAAGGAAAACAAAAGCTATCTTTCAGATGGGGTCCGGCCGCATCGTCACATAGTTCTGGAGAAATGGATGAAAGAAAAAGAGCAAACTCGCACTGGTAGAGAAAGAAGCGGCCGCACAAATTTTGCATCATTAACTGAGGATTCAATATTCTGGGCTCGTTTAGAAGAGGCTTGTAAAGCCTCGATAAGTCCCCAACAAGAGGAATTCGAAACATACGTTGGAAGTATGATCACAAATAAGAGTATTTCTGTTGAGGTATTTTTGGAGCAGAGTAGCTTCATGAAATGGTGGCAACAATACAGTCATATTGAACTTCAATCTGCACAGTGGAGATCAAGCTCTCCCTTGTTCAGCTTCATGGCCAATGAGAGTTGGAAGCAGAAAGTTTAGAAGGGCTTTTGCTACACCGAGAGAGATATCATGGAGTATATCTAATTGGTATTAGTTATTTGATGGTATTGGGAAGTCAGATTTCTTATATTCATGTCCAGCTTGTTTGGTAGATGGACACAAGTAACTTTTGCTCTATGGATTTGAATATTTTTTTACTTTGTTTTTAACATTCCCATCAGATCTTTGGATTTGATGTATGTCTGTTATATTTGAAATAATGGGCTGAATAAATGGGCTCCTACATGTAGATGGAGTTCTTTAAATGTAATTATATGTTAATGGGAATGTGTTTGATAAAGCAAGGGCAAACAGATATAATTTTTTTTATATTGAATAAAATTTAAATTAAGAATTATATTAGTGTTATATTTAATTAGAGTTTTTTCAGGATTGTAAGATTTGTATATTTATGTTATGTTTTGTTTTTTTTAATAAAATGATTTAATAAAATTGTATCCTAATAAGTAGTAATTTTTTTGGTTAAGTTTGGTTTTTTTTAATCTATTTTTATTTATTCATATTTTTACAATTCTATGTATATTCATTTTTATTATAGTACATCTATTTGTACCTGTTTTCGCATGTTTAGTTGGGTTATATCTTAAATTACTTGAGATTGACCTCAAATGTAAATTTTCAAATTCAAAATTATTGATTCTTATCCTTTTTCATTAATCGTGAATTGAATTTGTACTTTCTTATGTGACGAAATTCTGTTATGTCTTTCTAGTTAAAGGCATTCAATGTGTTATTAATTTTATAGACAAAAATCATAAGTGACTAAAAGGAGAAATTATTAGTGTAGGAGCTTAAAAAAAACACATTTACATCAAAATTAGAACTTGCATATAGACCAACCACATGCTAATTATTGTCTTCCAAACACTCACCAAGGTCATAAGGTTGGTTTGGTAAGGGGGTTAATTGAGGAGAAATTGATCCTTACAATTCGATAGCTTCTATAAGATATTTCTAAATATGGCATCTCCCTGGGTAAATTTAGATATATAAGGTCAAGACAAAGCTAGTTTCAAAAGTCTACAAATTGCTAGATCAATCTCATGGGTTACAATACATTATTGCATATTAGATCATTTTTGTAGAGCTTGGGATCAACATTGAGCCATGTGTACTTGACTTACAAAGAATTTTGTGTATGCAAATAGTTCACATAGTGAGATATCATAGATATCAATTTTTGAATATGGTGAATAGATTGTATAACACTAACATTATCCTTCATTGTTGTTCCCTCAGTTAAAATGTCATGTCTATTCTCATTTAACTTCCAAAAATAACATTTTAAATTACCAACACCTAACTCTAACTAAATTTAACTACTCATATTTTGTTATTCCATTTATTTAATTAGCATAGATTAATTCATGAAAAATATTTTTACACCTACCATTTTTGTGAAGTTAACATTTACTTACACAACTTAGCATTCATGTTTTGACTATTACACCCCATTTTTAGATTTGATTTGATTTTAATTATCCTTTCATGCTATACATATATATTCTAGGATTAGAACCTATATCATATGATTTAAATAAAAGAGGGGCTAAAATTTATTCAAACAAGAAGAAATACAAAGCAAGGGCATCAAATAGCCCTATCAAGTTCCACTAAGTGATCTAACTATTGAGACAAACCCAATGGTAGGTGACCCTTATCCAGAATATTCGAGTTTTACATTTGATCAAAAGCGTATTTGGTCAAACAATCCGCAACGTTGTTCCACTCCCTAGGGGTATGTGTGAAAGTAGCAGAATCCAAATAAGCACACAAACTAAGAATCTGGTTAACAACCAAAACTAACTGCCAACTAATAGCCTCAAAATGCTTCTAGGTCAACAAATGCACCACCACCTATGAATTGGATTAACAAATGAGCCTGTTCCATCCAAGAGAACAAGCATGCTCCATAGCACATAAAATAGCAAGAGCCTCCATCAAATTATTAGTATGATGACCTTTATATATAGAAAAAATAAACTGAATAGTCCCCAAGCTATCTCTACCAACCCCACCAATTCCAGTAGGACAAGGGTTTCCCCGAGAAGACCTATTTGTATTGATTTTCAAAATGCCCTATGGTGGTGGACTCCACCTCCCCACCCTATTTATCTTCCAAAAATGATGTTTGCATCTATTTCTCATGAGCTAGCCATGAGGAGGAAGAAGATGGAGATGATTGTAGCAAATAACATCACCAGGACCCATAGCCTCTGTCAAGTCACATTTTTTCGAAATAATTTCTCCCAAAGAGTGGAGAATTTTCCACCACAAGTGATGGACCCCAACAACACATCTTGAAAGATCTAATGATTCCTTTCCAACCAGATATGCCAAATAATAAAAGAAGGTCCAAGAGTCCAAGCAACTTAAAGAAAAGAGGTTTTGGCAGGGGCCTTGCCCCATTGAACAAAAAACTCAGCCAAAGAAAAGACGTGCCAATAAGCTTGGTTCCACACATCCCACCAAAAGTGCCAAATATTTCTAGTGAAGGAACACTAGAAAAAGATATGAGAGACACTCTCTTCACTATCTCGACACAACACACACATCGAGGGGCCCTGAAAAGCATGCTTGCATAAATTATCCCAAGTAAGACACCAGCTATGGATCACCAACCACATGAAAAATTGGCACTTGGACCATGAGAACTTGTACCAAACTTTCTTCCACCAAGGAACCTTCCCATCCCTAAAATTTTGTCGCACCAGGTCAACATAACCTGTAGAAACAAAAAAAAATTCAGACAAATCACTGCTTTCCTAAGCCAATACATCATTCCCAACCAAGGTAGTGCACTCACGAGACTCTAGAATTTGTGCCAACTCTTCCCTATCTTCCTCAGAACCTCCTGAAGGCCACTCAAAAGGATGTTTCTAGCGAAAACGGACAACTAACCCACAATTATGGGAAATATTATAATTGTCAACAGTGTCCTAGCCAACAGTGGTAAAAGTATCACAAAGGGGCTAAAGGTGAGGATGAGTAGAAATTAGGATAGAAAGATGACCATCCTAAGAATCCAGCCATAAACTTGAGCTTGAAATCTCGTATGGCAGATCCAAAAGAGACCATTCTTTACCAATTGAGCCCCAAGTTTCAAAGTATTCCAAATCATAGAACCACTTCCTACCAAAGGAAAGTGGGGGACATCAAACACATTAACATCTTTAAGATACTTATATGGGTGAAAATACATGCCCAAATCTGATTTTGGCTAGAACACCAACACTAATATAACTTAGTAGCAAGAACTTGCCCATTCAAAATCGCAGATCGTAAGTCAAGGCTACCCTCATTCTTAGGTCTACACATAATTTCCCACTTAACAAGGCTTCATTTAGTGGTTGATAAATTACCATTCCAGAGAAATTTTCAAGAGAGGGCATCAAATTCCTAAAGAAAATACATGGGAGTAGCTTGAACAAAACACCTATAGATAGGAAGAGCTTAAATACCAGACTTTAAAAGATTCAATTGAGTAGTAGTGGATAACCAATGGTGAGTGTAGTGGTTAACCTTTTGATACAACTTGTCAAGCAGAATCTACCAAAAGGACTTGGGATGTCTACCAATAGTAAGAGGAATTCCCAAATAGACATAGGCAAGAGACCCAATCTAAAATCAAAGAATATCAACAATACGCCTCTGAATAGCCTAAGGAGTATTAAAGAAGAAAATGGAGGATTTACACTTATTAACTTGCTGACATGAAGGAACAATATAAATATCCAAGGATTTCTTGAAAGATCCAACTTCCCGAAGACGAGCCAATCCCATAAGAGTAGTGTCATACTCAAATTGGAGATGAGAGAGTTGTGGCAAACCATTGGCCCATTACCACCCATGAATCAAGCCTAGAGAAACTCTAAACTTTAGAAAATGGCCCAGACTCAAGCAACCATAATAACAAATAGGTAAGGGGAAAGAGAATCCCCTTGGTGAAGGCCTCTGGAAGCACCACAAGGCTTAGAGGGTTCACCATTCATAATAACTGAGAAAGATGAATAAGTAACACAACTCATAGTCCAACTTAACCATTCAGGACTAAAACCAAATGGTAAGAGAATTTTCTAAAGAAAACTCCATTTGACTCTATCATAAACCTTGGCCATGTCTAATTTTATGAACATAGATATCTCCTTAGAAGTTTCCATAGAGTGAATAACCTCATAAGCCACCACCACCCCATCCAAAATTTGTTTTCTAGCCACAAAACCCCCTTGTTCCTCAGAGATCACAACATCAAGACAAGTTTTGAGCCTTATTGCAATCAATTTAGTGATAATCTTATACACCACATTACAAAGATCAATAGGTCAAAAAAATTCAAGCTTATCAACACCTTCCTTTTTGGGAATGAGAACCAAGAAGGTAGAATTTAAGGCTTGAAGCATTTGCTTTCTATGAAGAGATTCCCAAACAACCTCCAATAGATCTAGATTAATAATATCCCAAAACTCCTAAAAAAGTTCAATAGGGAAATAATACAAGCTTGGAGCTTTACCTTTATTCATCCAAAACACAACCTCCTCAAGCTCAGGCAACGAAATCAAAAAAATGAGAGACTCATTCATCACATTGGTGATTAGAGAGGGAATACATGAAAGGATCAAATTATCCTCCACAATAGTAGGAGGGGAATCTTCAACAAAAAGAGTAGAGTAAAATTGACGAGCCTCATGAGACATAGCTGCCAGAGAAGAAATTTGAAGCCCTATAGAAGTAACTAGAGAAGAAATGTACCCCTTATTATGACAAGCCTGAATAGAATGATGAAAGAAAGGAGTATTCATATCCCCTTCTTGGAGCCAATCAATCCAAGCCTTTTGTTTCCAATAAATCTCCTCACAAAGGTCCCACTCTTCCATATTTCATACGACCTGGGATTCAGCTTTGCCAAGAGTATATGAGAATCCATTATCCTGAATTTGGCAAGTAATTACAAGAAGACGGTCCAAAGTGTTCCTCTTCTTGGACTTAAGATTACCAAAACAGAACGTATTCCATCTCTTAAGGTGATATTTGACATATTAGAGTTTCTTAACAAAGAAATACATAGTAGTGCCATAAGTAGGGCCTCCCTCTCTTCACCACTTAGCCACTAAGTCATGCAACGAAGAGTCCTAAAGCCACATAAGCTAAAATTTAAAAGGAGGATTCTTTGGAACAACAAAAGAAGAAGAATAAAATTTAATTGGCCAATGATTAGAACCTCTCTAGTCAAGAATTTCAGAACTAGTAACCAAGCCACCGCCAACCCAAAAACAAGAAATAAGAAAACTATCCAACCATTCAGAGATCGCTTCCTCTCCACTCCATCTATTATTCCAAGTGAAAATCCAATTAGAGGGCTTAACATCAACTAAAGCAAGAGAATCCACCTAATCTTGAAAAAGATCAGAAGTAGAACCTAACCTAGGCAACCCTCCTCTTTTCTCCTCCAAACTAAACATAGAATTAAAATCACCACCTAAGATCCAAGGAAGATAAGGAGCACAAGAACAAACATACCTAATATGAGCCCAAAGATGGAGTTTACCATAGATTTCAATTGGAGCATAAACATTAGTAATTAGAATAGTCTCACCAAAATCCAAAGCGGAAGCAACCATAGAGATAGAAGAATGACTAGAAATCCACCAAAGGGGAGTAATCTTGTGTGGATCCCAAAAAAGAGCCAAATCTATAGAATTACCCTAAGATCTAATGCACTGACATTGACCAAAATTCTAGATACGAGAAGCATACTAAAGCATGACATCAACAAAAACCTTAGTCTCTTGAACACAAAAGATGTCTAGAAAATGAACTGCCACCAAATCATGAATAGCCTTTTGATGAGAGGTGCTATTCAACCCCCATACATTCCAGGAGAGAATAATCATGGAGTAGATTGAGAAAAGTGAACATCGATGGGTTTAACTACCCTTGATTATACCAATAAATCTCTAGTAACCTTAATCTTCTCAAGATCCATCTTATGCCTTTTGAAGAGTTGTCAGAAGGACCTTTCTAAAGGAGGTGTTGCTGCAACTCCAAACCCTGAGTAGACCCCTTACTCATATTAGAAGCTAAAACCTCCTTAGCCAAATATGCTAAAATAATATCATCTTGCATAGGATTGTTTAAGGTCACCTATTGAGCTTGCACTCCATGACTTTCACCCTTCCTAATAGTTTTTCTTGAGGTATTTAAGATTTTAGTTTTACATTTAATTATTAAATAATTTTATTATTTAAACTAGACTTTATCTTTTCATCCTTATATTGTATTTTAGAGCTTTGAGTACACAATTTTGTGAACTCTAACCACCCACCCTCAAATATATCTTCATTTTTCTAAATCATGAATTCTCATGGTCCATTATCCTTGATTGCTAGACATGCTTATCTTATATATTTTTTATGTGATGTGATATAGACATATGTGATTCATGAACATGACAATTACTATAAGAACTAGGTCACATTTTCTATAGAGACTTTGTTTCATCAGATATGCACATTTTCATTCTCCATGATTTAGTCTTAACACCTGCTTGTCTTTTGAATGTTCTAATGTCCTTTTTCCATGATTCTAATATTTTTCTCATGCCACTTGTTGACATCTAATGATAATACCTTTTCATGGATCTCTATATTATCTTGTTCCCCTTATTCTTGATAAAAAAGTATGAGATATTTTAAATGGCGACTTATCTTGTGCTTCTACCTAACTTCATGCCTTGTATCCCTACAATTCATTCCTAAGTTCATTGTTTGGGCTCCTCATGTACCATCTTGATCCGAATCCCTAATTGAATAGCCATGGTGATCTGGTTGAAAGTCCTTAATGAAACCATAAGTCTTTTGTTTCAAAATATTCTTTTACGTTCTATTTACATGTTGACTTGCTATTGGTGGATGTTTGCAACCTAACTAATTTAATCATATTTTCATAGTTGCTAGTTTTGTAGCATGTGGTTAATTTTCTCTATTCACTTGCCATTGCCACATAAATACACATCATCAAAGCATAAAGAGATAGGAAAATATTTAGGATAGGAGAGAATTTGTGGATTTAGTTCTAGGAAGAATATTGAAATATTGGATCCTCAAATAGGAAATGTAATAGCAAGCGTAGTAGAGGCCCAAGAGAATATATGAACAAGGCCATTAAAGTTGCTCACAACTCCTTCAATCATGGCCCCTAACCTCACATACTTGGCTCTCAGAGGGCATGTATTTTGATAGATTGAAGATCTGGTGGAGTAGCATCTAGTGGAGCTCTATAGACATGTATACAAAATGGGAAGCATGGAGAGGCACAAAAACTTTCAAGAAAATGTAAGTGACAAGTGTAAAGCTAGATGACTAGGACAAACCGTGGAATATTTCTCTCAGTCTCTGACACAACTGATTTTATTATTAGACATGGAGGTGAAAAGGTGCATTGTTGAGATCTAATAGTCTCATTTTTGTTAAACTTAATTATTATAGAGCAAAAGATAATTCTATCTATTTTTTTATTGAAAAAATCAAAATAAAAAATTATAGAGATGGATTCAGGGCTTAAATTTGATGGCTGTATACCTGTAATTGAAGATTTTAACTGCAAAATATAGTAAAAATAAATATTTAACCATATGCTAGTACATACAATTTATTTTAGAAACTATAAAAAAATAGTTTATATATATACACTTTTATTTTAAATTTTTTTAATAGAAGCTTCTTCTATGCTTTAATAAAAGAATAAAAATTTCTTTTTTTTTTAAATGCAAACTTCTATTGTTGAGAAAACAAATCTCAAATTTTTAAATTTTTTTAAAGATTCTAAATAGCTTTCAATTTCTTTTATTCTAAATACTTTTTGAGTTTTTTTAATAGAATTTTTTTATAAGAAAAACAATCTTCTCCTTCAAACTATTTTTTTGTTTTACCAGTGCAAAATATTTCATTTTTCTTTTATTAATCTTGTTTTAGAGTTTAATCTTCATTATCCTCAAGAAGCAAAAAGTCAAAAAAGGGAAAGATTTTTTTGCACACTTACAATTTACAACAAAAAAGAAAGAAGATTTACAGTAAAGAGATTTTGTTGCATAGTTACAACTTACAACAAAAAAGAAAATGATTTTGTTGCACAGTAAGAAGAGTAAAGTTTTATTTCTTTTAATTCTTTAAAAATAGTTTTAATTGGACAGGATTCATGTGAATTTTTTATCAAAGAATTTTAGATCACATTTAATAATATTGCATAAAAAATTTCCTATTTCTTTTGTTGCGATGCAGCCTACAACCTTCTGACCCCTATTCTCTATATGGTTGTTAGTTTAGTATTATTATTATTGTATTATGGTTCATTTTAATAAATTTAAGATGAATTTGAACAAAATATCTAAATATTTCTTATTTTAAAATATGTAGGGTTAATTTGAAAATGTCTCCGGAGAAAAAAATCAATATCAAACATTTTTTTCCATAGGTCCGTACATCCTAGAAAGTTTAACAATTGCCAAGGAGATCATAATTTTGATTTAAATGAAGACTTAGATATTTTGGAGTACACTGAAGAGTATGCTGATGAATATCAAACAAGAGAAAAAAAAACTTGAAATAAAACGAGAATTTTCATGAGGAATGTAAAGTAAAGTTTCAGTGGTTGAAATGTACAATATATGAAGGAACAAAAGTTATGAAATGCATATATTGTGAAACACATAATGCAGCTACACCATGGGGAGTAGGTAATGGTTGCACTAATTTACAACATGATTCATTAGTTACTCATGTCAATTCAAACATACATAAGATTTCACTAGTTAAATGGACATGTGAGAATGAAAAGAAAGCAAAATCTATTACAGAACATATAGCAAATGTTGATGACATTAACAAGGAAAGATTCATCACAACTATGAAATTAGATTTTTGGATGGTTCAAGAGGATTTACTTGTTTCAAAATATGAATCACTTTGCTCTCTTGAAATGACATTACAGTTATCAAACATGCCAAAGAATAATGACTACAATTCATACACAAATCATATGGCTACAAATCAATTTCTTTTTGCTATATCTAAGTATCTTGAAGAGGTACAAATTGCTAGAATGTTGGATAGTCCTTTTTTCTCTAAGTTGATGGATGAAAGTATAGATCACAGTTTATAGAAGCATCTCATGGTCTATGCAACTTGTTTAGACTCAAAAGGGTTGAGGTAGCCAACTTTGCAATTTTTAAAGCTCATAAATGTTTGTGATGGAAAAAAAAAACAATTTATGATGCAATCAATGTTTTAAAGGAAGAAAGGGGGCTTTCAAATACACACTTAATAGTTGTTTGCATAGATAGTGCTTCATCCATGGTTGGTAGTGAAAATGGGTTTTTTCTTTTATGAAAAAAGATGTTCCTAATCTTGTAGGTGTTCATTGCATTGCTCATCGTGAAGCTTTAGTTGCATCAGATGTTTCCAAAAAAATTCTTGAATTGTTATTTGTTGAGAAATTAACAATTAAGGTGTATTCTTGGGTACAAAATTCTACTAAAAGAAACAAGGAACTCATTTCTTTATAGGAAGTCATGCAAATTGAAACTCTTCAAGCTCTTCAAATTCATGGAGTTAGATGGCTTTCAAGAGGACAAGTTATTGAAAGGCTTGTTGTATTGATGCCTCCTATATTGACTTTATGGAAAAATGAAAAGAGAGAGTCATGGTATAATAAGGCAAGAATATTTTTAGTTCAATTTTGTTTACACATGCTTGCAGATATAATGCTTATGTTGAACAAGCTGAATAGAAAATTTCAAGAAGAGTATGTTGATGTTACATCATTAGGGGCATCTATTGATATTACTATAAACACTTTAAGCAAGTGGTTTATAAGAAGTGATACATTTGTTGATGGTACCTGTTACTTATCTAAATTCTTAGATGCCTTTAAATATGGTTATTTAGAGATTACTGATAAAGAGGGCATCGTTCATAGACATGAATTGCGGTTTGTGGCAATTTCACATGCACATGGTGACTATGTTGATTCACAAAAACAATCAATAAAACCTTGCATTGATGGTTCATTAGAGAGTTGTAAACAACTTGCAAAAGAATATGTTCAAGCACTTATAGATTGTTTGAATGGAAGATTTCCTAATCTTGTGTTTTTCAACTCTGTAAAGTTGTTTAGTCCTTGTCATTATCTAAAGGATGCTCATGCTAGAGAAGATAATTCAAAGTGTTGGCTTGATAAACTTTTTCAACAGATGCAACATACTTTATGTGAGGGAGAAGAAAATGAAACATTATTTAATGTTAAAGCTTGTAAACAAGAGTTGCATATATTTGTTCATACTCTTTGTCTTAGTTGTGAGGGATTATCAATGAAGGAAGCTTGGAGGGTTTTTTGTGTCATAGACTCACATACAAGTTTTCCAAACATGACAAAGCTATGGAAAACAATCCTTACTATTCTAGCAAGTACAGTGGCATGTGAAAGAGGATTTTCAAGGAAAAACATAATAAAAGATATCCGATGAACGACTCTAACATTATATATATTGGATGCTTTGATGAGAGTGTCTCTAACAATGCTTGATGTATCAATAGTGGAATGGAGCAGAGTGTATGAAATTTGGAAAGATGCCAAACAAAGAATTTAAAATGTTTTAAAAGTCATTTTTTTGTTCACATTTGTAATGGTGATGTATCCCATATGAGGCATAACACACCAATGCATTATGATTCGTTAGTTTCATTTTAATGTCAGTATGTTACAAGTTCTATGCTAATACTATCATAAATCAAATTTATAAGGCTTTGATGTTTTTTAAATTTGAGGTGAATGTATAACAAGTGAAAAAATTGTCATCTTTTTCAACCTATTCCAAGAGATGGTCACCTAGGTATTGACAGTGCTTCTATGGTAGAGAGGAAACATGTGCCTAATGTTGAAAATCTTCCCGTCCCTCACCTGTCAGTGCCTTATTATATAAAATTTGACTTGCAATAAAAAAGAAATGTCATGTGAAATGAAATAATAGAGACTAGACCATAGCAAGAAAATTCAGTGTGAACCCAGGGTGAATTTGCATCAGAGTTAAGCCCTAGGTGGATTACATGGTTGTAACAAAATGTGGTAGATGAAGATGAGGAAACAAACAAAGGAATGTAGCAACAAGCGAACAACTATAAAAGCCTCAAAATAGTTACATAACAACAACATGATAGACAACATAGTGTTGGCAACAGATCTCAAGTAGAGATACAAAGAGCAGCAAGAGGAATCAATAGTGAGTTTGTGAGAAAAATAGAGTGTCATAGACACCATCGAGGAAACATACATCGGACTCAATTTCTTAGAGTAGATGGAATTCCTTTACATGACTTCATTGCAAAGGGAATTCCATCTATCTAAACTAATGTTTGTACTGCTAATAATGATTTTCTTTCTTACTTATGATTTTGTTTGATGCATTAAGTAAACTATCAATTAAATATGATATATTAATTTTATTTAAAATAATAATAATATTGATGAAAATGATAAATTGAAATCTTGATTGGTTAATTTGGATTTTGGAATAGATGA
Organism: Sequoia sempervirens; assembly: GCA_007258455.2. Taxonomy (NCBI): domain Eukaryota; kingdom Viridiplantae; phylum Streptophyta; class Pinopsida; order Cupressales; family Cupressaceae; genus Sequoia; species Sequoia sempervirens. The sequence continues at coordinate 533,688,929 of VDFB02193867.1, forward strand.
ATTATCTTGGTGTTCAATATGGTGGAATTCAAAGTTGATACAAATAATTATTAAGTCAATAAATTTATTCTTATATTGGTTATAATATTATCTCAATATATCGAATAGGGATCATATCATTTATATTAATCTATAGAATTTTGTTCCTTAATCATTTAAGTTTACATGTTGTGTACATAATTATAAAAGTCTCACTCTACTCACTTTGGCCTCATGTATGAGCCTTGACATGATTTATAATAACAGGCTAACACCCATAATAAATCAATAGACCTTATTAAACTAGATACTAAGCTAATGCTTGTGTGTGTGAGACACATCAGCTGTTCTTATCATGATAGGAACATGAGCAAATATCATTACCCTATGTATGGATATAGGTTAAGTTTGATGTCATGATTTGACAACATACAAATTGTTTAAACTCTAGAGTCGAAAATATCTAATACCGACAAGATCAATGCTAGCAATTAGCATTATCATACGAACTAGTTTATAAGCTTTCTTTGTGTTCAACCCAAAAAAAATTATATGTTATCCAATGGTATGATGTACCCTGCACCACGACAATATAACAATGTTAGATGAGTGTACTATGATAGAATTTGAAATAAATTCAAGCTATGTTTTTACTAAGACTGTATAATTTCATTGGGAATTACCCTTGGAAATTGAACTTTTGTATATTTTGTTTATATGAAGAACATGCAAAGTTTAAGTGGAATATAAATTATTTTAATATTGTATCTCTTCATGGAAGCATTCTAAGAGTTTTCTTGATTAGCACAATTTTTTAGAAACTTTACTATTGCACCTATTATAGTAGATGGTTATGATGGTATTACAACTATATTTACAAATGCTTAAAGATTATGGAGTTGCAATGATGAATAGGGTATCAATAGTAAATATGGTGGAGTGCAACTATATTGAGCATATTTTTGAAGTTGATACTTTTTGGTTTTAAGTTATGAATATTAATGAGGGATTTGTATAACTACATGATGTGTATTGACCCCTTAATTATAATTTTTTGTTATCGATTGCTATGAGTCAAAGAAAGTTTGAGAGGTGAGGGCATAATAATTATATATCGAGTGTGGTAATAGTCAATTTTGTTTTGGTGGGGATTGTATCATTAATAGCCATTTATGGGCATGATAAGAGGTGTAGGAATCTATGGTGCTTGCTTGTGATACCAAGGGTTAGTGGGTAAATTATACTAGGCATGTTTAGATCTCAATTCTTGGAGAGATATATATTGAATAAAATATTCTTGACAAAACCTAGCTGTCTCATAAAGAGAATATTGCCATTTATAAAATTTTTGGCGGGTGTGTGCTTTTAAAGGAATGAGAATTAATATTAGTTAAGGCTTAATTAACTCTTGAGGTGGAAAGAATTGTATTACTATTCATTTACTAAGTAGATAAAATTTTGGATAGGGATTCTAGATGTATGTTCATGAAATAGACCTTGTAGTGAGGAGAACTACATATAACTTCAATCTTATTTGGAAGAAAGTATATAGGAAATATGCTTGGATGAAGGATACTTGTGACTTGAAGTTTGTAGGGGAGGGTTTCAAGGATAATCCAAAGATTGGGGTTATTCCTAAACTTGTTTGACCTTCCTTCTTTAGTAGAATTCAATTTGAGTTTTAAATTTGTATTAAATGGCTATGAATGAGGTGAGAAAACTTGATAACTCATATCTAATGATTTAAAATTTTATAATAGGTGTGTGTCCAAAATATTAGTGTCAAAGCAGGATGGCAAACACCAATACTAGCAGTAAACTACAAGCCGCAATAAGTCAAAGAGAAATCAAACAGAGCTTCTTCAAAATGCGTTCCATTGTCCTCTATCTCTAGTGATTTGATTGAAGCTACTTCTCTTAGATTGTATAATCAAAGCTTCTCAGAATGGAAACCTGCAGAACGAGTATGCAAAGGGAGAGTACTTATCTATCCTATATACTGGTGGAGTGAAATGTTGGTATACAAATATGCACATGGGTTGTAGATTATGCACATGGGCTATGGATTATGAATGTTATTGAAACTATGATATGGCGAGTTGGTAGGTGACCATGATATGGAATCTGCATTATCAGCAGGCTATGCTATGCTTAAATTTGGAATGCTATGAATGTTAGAAGGCTTTGGTATTGCAGATTGGCTATAGTTTTTCCATACAAAAGTTTCTCCTCTTTTTTTTTTTTTTCAAAGGCCCAGTAGTCCTTTTTATAGATTTTTACAGGCAAGAGCCTAGCTCGCAAAGATCAATGGCTATGAGATTGTTTGTTAATTTTGAAAGGTTGAGAGGAAGATGAAAGACGTTGGGAGGTTGGAGAGAAGAATGGAGGTTTGTCTTCAACCCACGGGAACAACTTTGCTCAGAAATAGAGAAATTTGTTGCTTTTCTATTTTGAAGTTATTTCACAGTTGTTGCAGATAATCCAAATTAAATAAACAAATTTATTTAATTTTATGTGTTATGTGGGTTGGGGGATTTGAATTTTTGAAATATTTGATGTGAATGGACATTAGAAGATTTAATTAAATATTTAAGATATTTAATTGCAAATAGACTTTAGAAGAATTAATTAAATATTTGGAATATTTAATTGTGAATGGAATTTAGAGGATTTTTAGAAGAGAAGAATATTTAATCTTTATTTTAATAAAATATTCAAGCCAAGATTATATATGATAATTAATATAAATAAATCATAATGTTTATTTATTTAATTAAGAAATGGATAAGAAAAGTGATTAAATAAAGTTATTTATTTAATCGAAATGAAAGAATAAAAAATATAAATAAATTATTTAAATTCATTTATATGTAGATTGAGTTCAAAGATTTAAAATATTTAATTGATTACCAGACTATTGAGATGTGACCATTTTTAGGTGTATACATTTTTCCCCTCTTTGAAGTGATGTGTTTTCACGCATTAGTTCAAAGAATTTTGAAATTTTCCCCAGAAATGTTGATAGGTATATGCTCCCTCAAACGATGAATTGATAAGATAATATTTTTTGTGATTTTTTTTGAACTTTTAGATTTTTTGGAATTTTTTCCATTTTTTATGATTTTTAAGATGTCGATTCATCATTCGAAAATGATGATGTGAAGAAATTGACGTGGAAAAACGTGAGATGAAAAATTGATGACTTAAATTGCCCCTACAATGATAGAATGTGATAAAATGCCCCAGTTTTTCCTTTAAATAGGTAAAAAATGTCATTTTCCATGTCATTTGTGTAGAAAAACAAATAGTTGTTTGATAAGTTTGCTTCTAAGGTTGTTAAAACAAATGGATTTTTGATAAATTTGATTTTCATGATGATGAAAAACAAATAGTTTGTTGATAAGTTTTTCTTCATTGCAAAAACAAAAGCGAGGGATTTTTTGATAAATTTGCTTTTCATGATGATGAAAACAAATGGTTGTTGTTGATAGGACTACAAAGTTGTTAAAAACAAATAGGTTTGCGATAAATTTTCTTTTCATGTTGATGATGGCTCAATAGTTGTTTGCTTCTAAAGTTGTTAAAACAAGCGGGATTTTGATAGAATTTTCTTTTCATGATGATGAAAACAAATAGTTACATTTGATAAGTTTGCTTCTAAAGTTGTTAAAAACAAGATTTTGATAAATTTTCTTTTCCTTGATGATGAAAAACAAATAGTTGTTGATAGTTTGCTTCTAAAGTTGTTAAAACAAACAATATTTTGATAATTTTCTTTCCACTGATGATGAAAAACAAATAGTTTGTTGATAAGTTTGCTTCTAAAGTTGTTAAGAAACAAATAGGATTTTGATAGAATTTGATATTTCTATGTTGATTGATTTTTCTTGATCATTTGATGTGGATTTTTCTTTTGAATTGTTGAATTCTATTCCCAAATAGGAGAGATTGAGTGTCTTGCAGTTATGGGAGTGATTCTCAAAGACATGGAGGTTGATTCCATAGCTTGTACAAGTGGGTAGAGATGTGATTGAGGCATGCAGACTGACCTCATTACTTGACATGCCTGAGGCGCGTCTCAATAGAGCCTTATTGATAGCACTTGCGGAGAGGTGGCACAGCAACACAAAAACCTTTCATTTGCCAAAAAAGAGAGATTACCGTGACTCCTGAGGATGTGTATCACATCCTAAAGATTCCAGTGATGGGTGAGATAGTGAGATTTGACGGTCGGGAGGCGGGAGGTATTGATGCCTTGAGGCAGATATTTAGAGATGATCATATTGTGGGATATTATATCTCATGGGTGAAGATGATAGATTCGTATACGCCCTTGCCCTCTGTACTTGCAAGCTTCATTAGAGGTGTTTTGTGCCCCAACCATAGGTTGAAGGGCTTTGCAGTCGGGTGGGGTCATGTACTTGAGAGTATGGTGATGCAGGGTACACGATATGCTTGGGGATCATGCATGCTTGCACATGTATATGATGAGCTACACCATGTTGTGTACGGTCAAGGCCTGAGTTTAGCTATTGGTTGTTCACTTTTACAAATATGAGCATGGGATCATTTTTCCATTATGCGACCATTGACTCATGGATGATGGCCTGTCGGTCGGCCATACAGATTTAGATATACCGATGTCATTGCTCAATGGAGGTTGGGCAAACTGGATCATTGGTACTAGCATCTTCTGGATGATCTTGATACAGTATCCTGGCGACCCTATGCAGATTGTGAGGCATGGCCAGAGGATGCTAGGGAGATGCCCTATGTCTTTACCGCTAGATATCTGATTGGTCATACTCTTGGGATTATTGAGAGGTTTCTTATTGGTCGGGTGTGGCGACAGTATGGTTGGCCTCAGGGTACGCCATGGGTTCTTCTATTTATGTGTGTCGGCAACAGGAGCTTATAGTGTGGCATTCACGAATTGCATATGATGCAGCAGTGGTAGAGTTCACTAGTTTGGGAGTACAGATGTGGGACTACAGAGGTGATATTATTGATGGGGGGATGACTCTAGAGTATGCTCAGTATGTGTTGGAACATCCTACACCACGATTATTTGATCCTGATGAGCCTACTGCTCTAGTTGCGGAGCAAAGACCACATATAGGTGGACATAGGCAACAGTGAGAGGTCGCTTCGAAGAGTGATGACTCTGAGGAGGATGATGATGATGAGTCAGATGGGGATGGAGATGGCAGTGATGAGGAGAGTGGGGGTGATAGTGGTGGAGGAGGTGGCAGAGGTGGCAGAGGTAGCGACAGAGGTGGTGGCAGAGGTGATGGCAGAGGTGGACCATGGATGAGACATTTAGCTCCATCATCTTTAGTAGATCCAGTGGTGCTGAGTCAGATAGCTACCTTACAAAGTAGAGTGCAGAGCTTACAGGGTCAGTTAGCACAGGTGCAAGCCTTGGTTACATAGCTACAAGGATAGTTGACTACACTGACGGCTGAGAGAGATACAACCAAATGGTAGGGTGAGTAGGCCAAGGCCCTAGCTGATAGTCTATAGAGAGCAGTAGCAGGTGACATGATAAGAGAGCTGACCAGAGCCACTTGGGAGGCAGAGTTCTATAGGACCAGGTACCATGATGTAGTTCCACCCAAGTAGAGAGTGAGTTATACATAGTCTCAGTCTACACATAGTCACTCTCGGGTTACCAGCAGGGGTGTATCTCAGCCATTACCTCCAGGAGGGTCATCAAGGGTAGGTGGAGTAGGTCCATCAAGTGCAGGTGGGGTAGGTCCTAGACTAGCAGCATAAGAGGATAGCACTTCATAGTGCTTTTTGCATGATGTCTTATTGATACTCTATTGAGACATTTGTATACATACTAATATAATTATGGTCCCATTTTTTATGATGTTATGTCATGCATAGTTGACATCTTTGTATATTTTGACATTCATTTTTGAGATATATGATATGCATCGATGATTTGTTTGTCCAATGATTATATGTACCTTTATTATGTGATGGGTATCTATTTTATCTATGCATGATTCTTATAATATGATTTATGATGTGCCATATGATGTATGGAAACAAACGAAATGATATGTTGTGAAAATAAAAATGCAATGAAAGTGATGTGAGGATTATGATTACACTTTATTATATATATATTTTTATGATTTTCTGATGAAAATATGTATGAAAAATGTATGTGATGATGTTTTTGTGAATGTCAAATATACTTAGTCATTTATTGGAAAGATATGAAACTTTGATACTTTTCTAGCTTTTGGAAAAATCTATAAATGCAAAATGCAGATTCTAAAATGAACGTAATCTATACTAACCATGCAGAGTATCTGTACAATATTGCCACTCTGAGAGCTTATTTGTGCTTTTTGTGTCATCATAGAGCATTGAAATGTTGAAAGTTAATACAAGCATCAAACGGTATATTAGCACCAGTGATGACCTAAGTATTGCTTTCATAAATTTTGATATAGCAAGATAATACAAGCATCTAAGTATAATTGAACCGAGATGAACTCAGTATACGGCACACTTAAAAGCCGACAAAGAAGTTAACCGTTCCTATACCAAATTCTAAAATATGTCATTAGCCAATGTAGTATTAGAGCATGTGCTCCCTGTGCATTACTAATGATTCACTCACAAACAACAGACAAAGAAAAATCATACTCCTTCCTTGCTTTTCTAGTTTAGTACATCATCGAATTGCTCCAGAGATATGATAGAAAATCAACCAACAATTCAAATTTTACCTAAAGTATTCCCAACATTATTCAGATTAAGATCATCCAACTTGGTTATCAACATTGATGTTTGTGTTTTGATTAATGTTGTTTTGACCATATTGTTTGATTTCATTGGCATTGAGTAATTGTTTTGGTGTTGAAGTTGATTTGATGCATCAATGTATGTTATGTTTTGTCAAACTGTCATTTGTCTGTTTGTGATGTTCTAAAAGCTCATTTCCCCTCTTTTGTGTAGTTTGTGTTTCTGCCCCCAGTGTAAACACAACCTAAATATTATGGATATGTACAAATTTCATCAAGGCATGATGAAACACGAGAATTCCCGTTGCATGATATGGATATGATAGATATGTACAGATGATAGATATGGATAGATGATACCATAAAGCGAATGCAAGACATAAGCTAATAGATAGAGGAGCCCATTTTGATCACAAGTAGTGCCTGTTTGCCAGGTTTTCACCACTTGTTTTTATTGCACTTTTTTAAATCATGTGAATTTTATTTTATTTTATTTTTTTGTGTTTTTGTCTGTTTTTCTGCTTTTCTGATTTTTAATAGATTTCTTGAGGACTTTTTCTTATTTTTATGTATTTTTTCAGGACTTTTTCAGTTTTGATTATTCAGACATAGAAATTCTTTAAATGAATGCTATTACTCGGTTCTTCAAATAGGCCCCCTTCTGATGTAGATAACTTATATGCTCTAGAACCATATGCTGCAATGATGACAAATGGACCAAGCCAATTTGGTTCAAATTTTCCTTTCTTTTCTCTGTCTTACTGATTGCGTGGATTTTATTTCAAGACTAAATCACCTACTTGAAATGTTCGTGGTTTAACTCTATGATTGTAGCTATGGGACATAACTTGTTGATAACCCTTCAAATGATCAGCTGCATGTTGACATATTTCATCTAACAGTTCTAGCTCTTGTAGATGAGATACTCGGTAATCTTCATCATTTATCAATCCTTTCAGTGAGACCCTAAGCAAAGGTATTTCAACCTCCAATGGTAAGATCGCTTCTACTCCATATACCAAGGCATATGGGGTAGCTCCTAATGGTGTGCGAATGTTGGTTTTGTATGCCCACAAAGTTGGATTTAACTGGACATGCCAATCACAACCAGCATCATTAACTGTCTTCTTTAAGATCTTCAATATTGTTTTGTTTGAAGCTTCTGCTTGATCATTTCCTTGTGGATAGTAAGGTGTACAAAACCTATGTTGAATGTGAAATCTTTCACAAAGTTTGTCAACATCCTGATTCTTGAAAGGCCTCCCATTATCAGTGATGATAGAATTAGGAATTCCATATCGATAGATGATGTATTTTAGGATAAATGAAGAGATTTGTTTACTGGTCATAGTTGTCAAAGGAACAGCTTCGATCCATTTTTTAAAATATTATGTAGCCGTGATGATGAATTTATTCCCATTTGATGATGAAGGATGAATTTTTCCAACAAGATCTAGTCCCCACTGAGAAAAAGGCCATGTTGGAGTGAAAGGTTGCAGTTCCTATGTAGGTGCATGGATAAGATTCCCATGGATTTGGAATTTAAAACATTTCTTGACAAGAGTAAAAGATTCTCTCTCCATTGTAGGCTAATAATATCCCATTCTAACAAGTTTCTTGGCTAAGGTTAAACTGCTTGAATGAGTTCCACAAATACCACCATGAACCTCTTGTAAGGCTTGTTCAGATTCATCATGTTCAAGACATCGAAGGAGTGTACCATCAAGACCACGTCGGTAAAGGATATCGGTGATCAAGGTATAGCGGGATGATTGGCGTATGCAATTGCTTTTTTGGTTTCAGGATAAGTCTGGAGGTAAGATGTTATTTTTCAAGTAGGTATAAATCTTGCCATATAAAGGTGAATCATAACCAGTTAAATGGCATATGACTTGGGTCTTAGGATTATCATAGGTGGGAGAACAAATTTGTTCCACCAAGAATTCGTACCATTTTTTATTTTCTAATAATTGTAACAAAGAAGAAATTGTAGCCATTGCATCTGTAACTTTATTATCAATCCTTGGGATTTGTGAAAACTTGATTGCCACAAAATACATTTTAAAATTTTCCACCATGTTCTTGTAAGGTAGCAGCTTATCATCTTTACTCTATTAATCATCATTGATTTGATTAATGACAAGTTGTGAGTCACCATAGACTTGGAGCTCTATAATCTGCCATTCCAATGCTATATTCATTCCTGTGAGCAATGCTTCAGGGAAACATCAACCGATATGATTTTGGAATGGTATGTCCTTTAGGTGTGAGAAAAAGAATCCTTGCCTCCGAGCCATGTCGCATGTAAGATCCATCAAAGTATAATGTCCATGATTTTTTAATTGTTGATGTGAAGACGTCTGCATCAGGAAATTCAATGTGCATTGGGTTTTCTTCTTGTAAAGGTGCTTCAGCCAACTGATCTGCTATGACCTGTCCTTTTATAGCTCTTCAATCTACATAGTGAATGTCAAACTCACTTAAGATCATTACCCATTTTGAAAGTCTTCCTGTTAAGGTAGCTTTGCTTAAGAGGTATTTTAGTGGATCGATTTTGGTTATTAGCTTAACTATATGAGCCAACATATAGTGGCACAACTTTTGGGAAGCAAACACTACTGCTAGGAAAGCTTTTTCAATGAAAGTGTAGTTTAGTTCATGACTTGTTAAAGTTCTCTAATATAGTATATGGCTCTTTCTTTACCTGTAGAATCCTTCTGTGCTAGTAATGCTCCCAAAGATACTTATGTTGCTGAAATATAAGTATGAGTGGCTTTCCTGGAACTGGTGGAATTAGGACTGGTGGATTTATGAGATATTGCTTGATCTGATTAAATGTTGCTTCACACTTTTCCTCCCATTTGAATGGGACATTTTTATGCAATAGATGTGTAAATGGTAAGATTTTTTCTGCCAGTTGAGCTATAAACCTCCTGATGGATTGTAGTCATCCTTGCAGTGACTGATATTTCATGGTGGTGGCATGTCCATTATAGCTTGTACTTTTCCTGGATCAACCTCTATGCCCTTTTTTGATACAATATAACCTAGCAGCTTTCCAGATTTCACTCCAAAGACACATTTCTTTGGATTAAGTCTCACCTTGAATTGTTCCATTCTGATAAAGATCTTTGACAAGATTTCTAGATGTCCTTCTCTTGTGTTAGATTTGGCAAGGAGATCATCGACGTAATCTTCCATGAATGTATGCATCATATCATGAAAAAATGTTTTGTCATTTCCCGTTGGTATGTAGCTCCTGCATTCTTTAATCCAAATGGAATTACGTTCCAGCAATAGGTACCCCAAGGGCACATGAACACTATTTTATCCTGATCCTCTGGTGCAATTTTTATCTGGTTGTATCATGAAAATCCATCCATTAATGAATACATTGCATGGCCAGTAGTTAAATCAATAATCATATCTATGTTTGGCAAAGGGAAGTCATCTTTCGGAGATGCTTTGCTCAAATCTCTGAAACCTATACAAATTCTAATCCTTCCATCGGGCTTTGAAATAGGTACGATATTGGATATCCATTCTGCATAGTGATAGACCGAATGAATCCAACATCTAAAAGCTTCTTTAACTCTTCTTTAACCAATAATGCAACATGTGGATGCATTTTTCTGAGTTTTTGCTTCATAGGTTTTCCCCTGTGTTTATAGATAGATGATGCATTATCAGATTAGGATCTAACCCTGGCATATCAGCATATGACCAAGCGAAGTTGATTTGATTCTCCTTCAAGAACTCTGGAATTTCAGTACTTCTTCCATATTAATGATGCTACAAGTTGCAAGATTTTTGGCTGCTTTGTTGTACCTATGTTGATTGATTCTGTTGGCTCAATCAAAATAGAGATCTTTCTTGATAATGTTTTGGGAAGAGTGTCAAGTTTCTCATCCTTTCGCCTCAAAAAGGTTTTCACCACAAATTTCTTTTATTTTTCTCTTGTTATGATCTACCACTACCATTTTTTGGTTTTCACCTATAGATCTATCTTTTATTTCATTTATTTTGCAGCTAAGAGACTTGACACCCTCCCTATCAAAATATTGAGTATGAATTCTTTGATGGAACACTTGTTTTCTTGATTAGATGAACAAAGGAAATTTACAATATCCTCATCATCATGGAATGTAGGGATATGGATAGGTGCATCATTGTTCCAATCAATAAGTTCCGGATAGACTAAAGGTATGGGATCATTAGGTTGGGTAAGGTCTTGAGTTGTCAAAGTCATGATATGGTTGTCATTTTCATGATGGACAAGGTCTATGATGGTATTCTCCTATTGATTATCAATCTCGTTAAAATATGAATCATCCTCACTTGAGTCATCATCATATCGTGTTCAAATTCAAGTGATTGTGTTCCCGAGCTTTCTCCTTGTATGAGAATGGGTGCATATTTGTGTATGGTATCAACTTGTTTGTCTCTCCAAAATTCATCGTTATAGATGGTGTCCCATTCATATTCATTAGAATCAGTGTCTGAACCATTCTACAATTGAAAAACTGATTCATAATTTTTTTTAGAGTGACATCTTCACTGGGTTTATCTGAAATTGATTCTCCTTTATGAGTTTGTTGTGCTCACTGTGAAGGTGAGTCTTCCGTATTTTTACCATATCCAAGTCCTATTTTATCTTTTGGATACATTGAAATAGGTTGAATTGGCTCAATGATTCCTTCTTTTCTTTTTCCTATAGGACCATTTCCTTCATAGCCCATTCTTTGCATGATGGTATACCCTTTGCCATATTGTTCGGTAGGTAACTTGATGTGCAAGAGAGATTCATCTTCATCTTTGTATAGCCAGCTTAGGATGTCCCTATCTTTGGCTTCTTCCTCAGTGGTGTTAGCTTTAATGAATTGTCCATCAAACTTTGTGATTGGCACAAAAGCTTGGGATATAGAGGCTATTGTGATCTTTTGATTTAATAGGGTCAGCCGACCATGTGACCTCAAAGAAGGAGGTAAGCTAGAAAGGCATAGCGAATATTCACCTACTCCTTTGTCTTTTAAATGTAGCTTGGTGTCAAGATTCTTTGTCAATTCTTGCAATTGGCCTTGTAGATTAGAAGAAGCAGTAAGAGCCTCCCTATTGTGTGGCACAAAAGTGTCTTGAGTTGCTTGGAGATTTGAACAAGTTTGGGTGCTATTGTAGTCAACTTGTATAGTTATTTCATGTCCATCATACAGAAACTTGAGGCATTGATGGTACATTCATGGTACTGCCTGCATATCATGAATCCATGGACGACCCAAAAGTATATTATAGGAAAGATCACGATCTAGAACCTGACAAAAGGTATTTTTCACAACAGGTCCCACTCTGATAGGTAGCATTATTAGTCCTTTAGAAGTTCTTTCTTCATCATCATATGCCTTGATAGTTATTTTCCTTCATGGATCAATGGAATTTTTTGATATTCCTAAGGCATGTATTAGCTTTAAGGTACAAATGTTTAAACCAGCTCCTCCATCTATCAAGACACGTCTGATTCGGTGTTTATGGATCATGACTTCAAGATAAAGTGATGAATTATGTGATGTGTCATGGAGGCATCATCTTTTTCAGAGAATGAAAGACAAGTTAGGGAAGACAAATGTCCCACCATGGCTTGAATTTTTTACATCCAGTCAGTGTCGAAGGTTGTGTTTACAAGAGCTTCTTCTAAAATATTCTTGTGTACGGGAGATATTTTGAGAAGTTCAAAGATGGAGATTTGAGCTGATGTTTTTCTCAATTGATCAACTAGATTATAATGACTTGGAGGAGGAATAGCTGCCTTAGATGAACTTCCTTTTAAGACAACTTTTGCTTGTCCTCTTGTAGTCACATTAACCTATTGATATTCTTGTTTTTCCTTGATTTTGATAACATTAACCCGCTAATCATCTGCATAGATGTGGCGGATTATGTTGTCTTCAACATTATTTATGTTTTTTGCTTTGGTATCTAATGTTTCCCCCTTTTGATAGTTTGGTAAAGGATCTTTGAATGCTTGATGATCGTCGTTGGTATGATGTCCTTCAATTGTGATAGTGCCATTGTCAATTAAATCTTGTACTAGATTTCGCAAGGCTTGATAGTTATTTGTTCTATGACCTTTACATCGATGATAATTGCAATAATACGAGTCATTCCATGATGGTGGTTTGACTTGTGGCTCATAATCTCTTTGTGGTGGTAAGGTGATAACCTTATTATCGAGAAGCTCCTTGAGAGCAGACTCAAGAGATTGACCCAAAGTGGTCAAATTATGTCAATTTGAAAAGAATGGAGGTCTGGATGGATTTGATGTTTGGGTATTGCCAAGATTGTTATTGAAATTACCACGATTATCCTTGGTGTTTTGATTGGTCATGCTTTCTTGATTGAAGTTTTGTCCTTATTGATTGTTGTTTCCTTGTTGGTTGGTATTTCCTTGTTGGTTGGTTTGTGGAGCACTTGATAGGTTGAAGATAGATGATCTTGTTCGTAGATTGTTTGCATCCACTATACCATCATTGACGACATTTTTATTTTTGTTCCAAAACCTTGTTTTATCATTATTGTTATGGTTGGATGAACTTGGATTATCAAGTTTTATTACTCCTCTTTTGACCAAGGCCCCTTCAATGGTGATTGTGTTTTCAATCAAATTTTCAAAGTTAGGAGGACAATGAAGATTAAGCCTATAGCTTAATTCTTGATCTAGGCTATTGATGAAGATATCCATCTTTTCCTTTTCAGGAATAGGATGGGAATATCGTGCAAACACCCTTCTCCACCTTTGCAAAAATGTAGTGAAAGATTCCCCTACTTTCTGTTTCACTTTACAAAGATCAAGCATGGTTATCTAGTGTTGAATGTTGTAGGAGTATTGTGATATAAAGTTATTTATTAACTCCTTAAAGGTTTTGATGGGGGAGTGATCTTTGAAAGCCACTTCATGGATTGTCCACCCAGACTTTGTGGAAACAATTGCACTAAGTAGGTATCTTCATAAGCGAATTCTAGACTCATATTTCGAAAATCCCTCACATGTTCAATGGGGTCAGTTTTCCCATTGTACCTATCAAATTTAGGGATTTCACAATGTTTTGGAAAAGGAATCATTTGAAGACTCCTATCAAATGGATAAGGACATATTTCATCCAAAACATACTTCTTTGTTGCACCCCCTTGCATTTCCTTTATTTTCCCTTGTAATTCTTTTATCTGTTGAGTAAGGGCACTAAAATCATTAGGAGGAGTTTCAGGATTCTCTTTAATCCCTTCTATATAAAAATCATAGGTAACTTAGCTCCTTGATTAGCTAATGGAAGGAAATATCTTTCTTTGTTTCATTCTAAAATCCTTTCCATAAAAGTATGGAATTGTGGACCCTGATCTGCTTCTTGAAGCTTTTCTTCTGTTATCTCTTCAGTATGAAATGGATTCTCTTCCTTCTCACTATTATCACCCATTTTGCTTGTGGTACTTCCTCTTTCATCTTTTTCTATGTTCTTTTGAGATCTCGTGACAACAAGCAGAAGCTTTGCCCCAAATTCTACTAACTTTTGATCAAAAGAATGAAATAGTGCAATTTTTTTGATGGATATGAAAGTTAGAATAGAATGAAGATTCTATGAATTAAAAGATTTCTAGTCTTTAGCTCATGTTTTCCCTAATTGAAAGGATGAAAATCATATTTCCAGGAAATTAAACAAAAGGTCAAGAAAAAAATGATTTTGTACTTTATGAAGTTTGATCGTAGCTTCGTAAAAAGATGGATTTGTGATAAATGCCTAATGTTATTTGAGTTCTCTACTGTAGAAATTGAATTGGATGAGTAGAATATACAATTGCAGGTTGGGGAATATAAGAAGAATGAATACGCTGACTGTGGTTGTGCCTTTGAGAAAGGGCTCTTCTTTGAAAGAAAGCTTGTGAGTATAACGGTTCTATAGCATAATCATCAGTGAAACCTCTAATAAAGTCATGATATTGATGGATAAAGGTTCTATGTTCAAGTAAAACCTTTCGACTTTGGTACAAGAATTGTCTTTTCTTCAATAGTTTCTTGTAGCTAAGGGGTTTCTTTGACTTTTTGATTCATTTGAGAATGGATTTCTTAACAAAGGTTGTGGATTTCCAATCTCTTAACATGAGAGTAATCAATGTAATTGTGAGTTTTAGATGATCTTTACTGAATTAATGTTTTGAAGACAAATCAAGCAAGTTGTAGAATAGTTGTTTCAAAGACCAATGATAAAATAAATTAAACAAACTCACTCCTATGGTCAAAAGGTCACCATAATTTCACAGCCCACATCTTAAAACTATGTCAGCTCACACAGCCTTGTCACCCCCTAAAGGGCACCTATGTTTTTGCCTTTTCCAAGTGTTAACCAAAGAGAATAATCAATGGTCAGGGTCTATGGTAGTTATATGGTGAGTATCTTGGGGGAAGATTCTTCCCTCCCCTTGCACTATGAGAATTAAGGTGTTCGAAAACTGACAAGTTAGTCACTAGTTCTAAAGTTTGTAGTATGGGTTTCTGTTCAGTGCGGCAAATGATATACTCCCTCAAGAGACCTCCCAACCTTTAGAACAAAGGCTTTGGGGATGGTTATCAATGCACACTACTGTCGAATGGGATTTTCATCAACCATTTGCATTTGATTAAAGTGGGTTGGAAAACTTGGCTTTAGTTGTTCCCACTTAGGTTGTTCTTGTAGAGTGAGTACTTTTTCCCACTACGACAAGCCTTCTAAAAGGTTTTAACAAAGCTTAAAATTGCATGAAATAGAATAGATGAGTCTGACATTTTGATCACCCAATTAAGGGGAGAGCATAGGCCTATCACCGTTTAATCATAGCAAGCAAGAGTTCAATTTTAAGCCCAAATAAACAGTTTTCTATGCTAGATGAAGATATTGCTTCACAAAGACATGGAGTTCTTTTTAGTCCAAAATAGAAAATAAGGTGACTATCCTATGATTGCTTCATTTTTGAATTATGTGACTATCCTAGTATTGATTCATTTTATTTTTATTTTTTTTAAACGCTCCTACTAGCCGCGGTCGCTTCGGATATAGTCAATTTTTTTCCCAAATTACAAATTACAGTTGCAGATTTACAAAATTTGTGCTCAAAGAAAAATGTGCTAAAACATAATTAAATAGCACTAAAAAAGAGTAAAATAGCGCTAAAATAGAAATGCTCTAAGGAAACTAAAAATAGCATTGTGGAATCTTCAAAGAGCACTACAAAATTTGCAAATAGCACTATAGAATAATTAAATAGCACTAAGGAAAAACTAAATAGCGCTAAAATATTGTTAAAGTGCGTTGAAAGATGATTAAGATGTGTTGTAACAGAATTTATATGCGCTGAAAGGATATTAATATGCATTGAATTGGGCATGAAATGTGCTGAAATGTGTTTGATGCACTAATACGCTCTTCTTGCCGTAGCCTGTCAGAAAAAATCTACACAAAGATGTTAAAATTAGGGCAGGAGCCCCATGGTGGGCGCCAAAAATGTGTGTGGAAAATATTAGTGTCAAAACGAGATGACAAAAAAACACCAATGAAATATTAAACTAAAGAAAGCTAAATAGAATGAAATCAAATAAATCAAACAGAACTTCTTCAGAATCGTTCCATTGTCCTCTATCTCTAGTGATTCGCTTGAAGCTGCTGCTCTCAGATTGTATAAGCAAAGCTTCTCAGAATGACAACCTGCAGAATGAGTATGCAAAGGGAGAGTACTTATCTATCTTATATGTTGGTGGAGTGAAATGTTGGTATACAGATATGCATAGGGGCTGTAGATTATGCACAAGGGCTGTGGATTATGAATGCTATTGAAACTATGATATGAGGTTGATAGGCCATGATATGGAATGTTGATATGCTAGGCTATGCTATGCTTAAATCTACAATTCTATGAATGTTAGAAGGCTGTGGTATTGTAGATTGGCTATAGTTTTCCCGTATAAAAGTTTCTCCTCTTTTCTTTTTTTTCAAAGGCCTGATAGTCCTTTTTATAGATTTTTATAGGCAAGAGCCTGGCTGGCAAAGATCAATGGTTGTGAGATTGTTTGGTAATTTTGAATGGTAAAATATTGAGAGGTTGAGAGGAAGATGAAAGATGTTGGGAGGTTGGAGAGAAGAATGGAGGTTTGTCTTCAACCCACGGAAACAACTTTGCTCAAAAATAGAGAAATTTGTTGATTTTCTGTTTTGAAGTTATTTCACGATTGTTGCAGATAATCCAAATTAAATAAATAAATTTATTTAATTTTATGTGTTATGTGGGTTGGGAGATTTGAATTTTTGAAATATTTGATGTGAATGGACCTTAGAAGATTTAATTAAATATTTAAGATATTTAATTGCGAATAAACTTTAGAAGAATTAATTAAATATTTGGAATATTTAATTGTGAATGGAATTTAGAGGATTTTTAGAAAAGAAGAATATTTAATCTTTATTTGAATAAAATATTCAAGCACAGATTATATATGATAATTAATATAAATAAATCATAATGTTTATTTAATTAATTAAGAAATAGATAAGAAAAGTGATTAAATAAACTTATTTATTTAATCGAAATGAAAGAAAAAACAATATAAATAAATTATTTAAATTCATTTATACACAGATTGAATTCAGAGATTTAATTAAATATTAAAAATATTTAATTATTAATTACCAGACTATTGAGATGTGACCATTTTTAGGTGTATACAATAGAATATAATGAAGTGAACAATAGATTTTCTTATGAGTTATGATGGTCCACTTGTTATATCTATGTGTCTAACTTTGGTTGTGTAATCCATTTTTCTAGTCTTCAGAAATTATTTTAAAATATTTTTGTTAAATAATAGTTGTCTTTCAAACAATTAATCCTTCAAATAAGTTGTTGATTTTTATTATCTTTTGTCAATCTGACTTGAAGTAAAGTTAAATGAGACTTACCTCAAGTCCTTTTTCTACGCTAAAGAAAAGAGAAAAGCTCACGTTGCATGAAAAATGAAAAATGTGAAGACTAAGTTAGGCACCAAGTTTAGGGAAAAGAAAATCAGAAAGAAAAGTCATTTTGAAGAGAACATCACGTGAAGGAAGACTCGTAGGGTTTCAGACCTAGTAAACATCACTCACATAGCAATTACAAGTTTACCATGGTGCTAGGAATAGAGACTTAGACATGCAAATGCATATAATAAGACAAAGTCAGCATGCAGGATGGAGAGGGAAGTGTAGAAGTGGAGATGGAATCTTGTGACCAATGGTTAACTCTAGATTTGGAGCTGAGCAGGAAAGGATATGAATGTGGGATCATGACCACGTTTAAACCCTTCTATTTCATAGCTGTTCTTAATGGATAGCTATTTGAGATACTTGCAATCTTCTTTGTAGGATCTTTTAGACTCTTTCAATCTGTTATTGTATTTAGAAGAGTGTTCTTGAAACAAGTTTGAGAGTTTTTAAAGAGTGAAAAGCATATATACACAAAGACATTCTTTAAACTCTTACAACCCTAGCTCAAATAAGCTAAAGAATTGCCATTAAAGCTCAATATTTCCCTATTGATTACAGGTTTTCCTAAACCCTAGCCATGATCGAGTAGGTTACCATGTATGAAGAAAACCTATAGGTCACTTTGCAAAGGGAAGAAGAGGATAGTCAAATAATGAAGGGCATTCATGACACTGCGAACAGCAATAAGGAAGATTATAAAGGGTAGCAGTCAGGGTTTCATAAAGGGTCATAAAGATGCATAGAAGACAAATATCATGACTTAAAGCATAGATAAAAAGGGACAGTCAAAGCATAGTCAATGAGTGCACATCACAATATGCATAGAGAATGGACAACCTTTTCATCAAAAGACAAAGATCATAGTCAATAAAAGTAAAACAACAATGTATGATAGTCAAGATTATGCATAAACAATACAAGGTTCAATAAGGACAGTTAAGTGATATAGGGTACTCGTTGTAGTGTCCTTAACATCACACCAAGATCAAGACACATGGCTAAGGACAACCTTTAAGGAAAAACGATTGTCACAATGAAATGAAATGACAGAGAGAAGGATGTGTTATAGTGAGCTAATAAAGTACACTCATTACCACAAAAGAATAAGGACATTCCTTACCTAGTCAAGCTCAGTGATTTCAAATAGACACACTTCAAACATGCCAATAAGGAGCTCAAATAGAGAATATACCAAGAAGGAGCTAAAATAGAGATTGACAGTCATATAAATGTTTTTATTCATGAAGTTGAAATGATCTTCAAGGAAAAAAGGGTCAGGTGAAATAGACAGAATGGAGAGAATATTTTATCATGAGTAATGGATGAAAGTTAGCAAAAGTAAAATGTCCTTGACATTGTTAATTGTACAAGGTGACTATGATAGACCATGAACGGACAGTGACGTCATAACAATCCTTGATTGTGATAGACTTGTTAATGGTAAGTGACCTTATCAAGGGCCTTGATTGTGATTAAGTTAAGGGAAAGACCTAAAGTGGAAAATATCATAAAGATGCATAGAAGACAAATATCATGACTTGGATGCAATTGTACCTCACTGTGGGAGCAAAATGAGCATTGACTGTGATGATGTATCACATCTTTCTATTTCGGAAGCTTGCATGACTCTTCTGAACAATGTCCCGAAATGCACATCTACAATAGCAAACAATGATCCTGGAGAATCTGGTCTTAGAAGCCCGTATGTACCCTTCGGTACTTATATGTTCTGTTCAACAGATGGTGCAGCTTGTTTTGAGGACTCTGGAAGTGTACTTAAATTGCTACATTTCGGTATGCAAAGCCAAGAAAGAATAGCATTCGATCAAATTGCAGGCACCTGTATTTCAGAGCACACGGATTATGGCCATATATTCGAATATATCGATGAAGCCTTGCTAAATGCAGGAAAGGTTGCAATCATTGTCTCAAACTCCTCCTTTGAGATGGAAATAGCCTTGGAATCGGAAGCAAGCGGTGTAGGAGCACGAATAAGGAATGATCTGAGGACCCTTTTATATTCGACAATTCAATGTAGCAAAGACTAACGCATTTATGCTGCTATGCATATAAAATGCAAAATTATCTCTATAAGATTGCTAATACTCGGCCTAAAATCACTGTACAAGTAGTAAGAGATGAAGATAGAAACAATACAAGAGTTTAAGGTGTATAAGGAGAAAGTTCGTTCTCACACTCTGTTTGGCTGGAAATTACTAAAAGCTCTTAATCTTAAGAGCAAATCATGAGAACATTTATATAAGTTTCTAACATATCTACAAAGTACACCCATGCATATTGACTGAGTACATCCACTCGGCTCATAATCTTTTGGAAAAGTGTTATGAATCCCCTGCATTTACATCTCAATTCTTTGAACAATCCGCGAGCTGAAGATAATTTCAGATAAAAGGGGAGCCAAAAGAAAGAGGCAATCGATGAAGCAATTCTTTGCCTCTTTCTTTTGGCCCTCCTTATATCTGAAATCATTTCTCCAAATGGAAGGGATTCATCGCACTCCCCCAAAAGAATATGAGTTGTGTAACTCGTTTTCCTGCGTTTACTTCTTTCAAAATAACACATATTCAAAGCTCCTGCCATACCACTCTTGCGGCTCTTGCACTTTTATCAGCCGAGTGGATGTACTCCGTCAATACTTGTGGATTACTTTGTATATATAGAGTGTATGAAAATTACCTAGTTGATAGAAGGCGGCATTTTAGAAAATTGATATAAACGTCCCCATGATTTACTGAGCAGATTGAAACATTCCATAGGTATACAACTCGTCTTAAGAACACTAAAAAAGGCAACTTTCTGCTTATACACCTTAAACTCTTGTGTTGTTTCTATCTTCATCTCTTACTACTTATACAGTGATTTTAAGCCAGCTACCAGCAATTTTATAGACATAATATCTCTATATGAATATTACTGATTTGTTTGATGAAATTAATATAAAATAAATAAAAATAATATTAAAAAATATATATATTTTATACAAGGAAAGAAAGCAAAAAATCAGATATTCTTTCAAAAAAAAATTAAAAAAATCATATTTATTATATTTTATAAAAATCATTGCACTTTATATAAAGAAAGAAAGCAAAAAATTAAATATGGTTTCTAATTTTTTACTAATATTCAAAAAAATCTAAAAAACCATAATTATTATATTTTACAAATTAAAATAAATACTATTATGTTTTAGAAAAACATGTTTAAATGCACTAAATTTAGTTTATCAAAATAGTTATTGCACTTTATACAAAGAAAGAAAGTAAAGAACTAAATATTGTTTCTAAATTTCCACTAATATTAACAATTTATAAATTATATTATAAATATGCAAAACAATTAATTTAATATTTTGAATGCATACTCAATATTATTTAGTTTCAAACTATATATATATATATATATATATAAACCATCATTAATAAGCACTTTTATTCCATCTTCCTACACAAAACAAACGTTTATTTCAAATTTTTTTTTCTTCTTAATTTGAAGTTTTTCACAATTACATCTTTTTATACTTAATATTAAATACTAAGATCTATCCAATAGAAGTTCTAAATTAACAAAAAAACTATCAGTGTTCTCATTGCACACCAAGATGCGGTTGCTAGTTTTATATTTTATATGCATAGCAACACAAATGCATTAGTCTTTCCTACAAATGTTGAGTTGTCAAATACAAAAGGGTCCTCAAAGTTTTCCTTATTTCTGCTCGTTGATTGTGCTTTAAATTTTGTATGTACCTCGTGCTCTGAAAATCATAGGTACAAAGTGCAAAATTTATTTTTTTATATTTCATTATAATTAGATTTTTCCTCGATGCTAGTTTACTTGTGCTAGAGTTAAACCTTGTCTTTGTAAGCTCATTTAGTTAGTGAGATTTTGCAAAAATGAACACATAATTCATTTTTTAAATCAAATAAAATAGAAAAATAATACATAAAATATGAAAAAAGAAAAAATATTTTTTTTACTATTAGGCCCCTACATAGAAAGATTTAGATTGAGCCAAGCTAGAGTGAGGACATGAGGTGCCACAAACAAGAAGGAGTAGAGCCTACCTCCACTTAAGTCTCAAAGTCATTCTACTGATATTTTATCCTAGATTAGAAGGTGTCATTCCTTAGAGATTTGGCATACTCTTCAACCTTTCAACTTAAAAATACTAGATTCTTGTACTAAAGTCTAAGAACCATCTTTCTAGCTCCAACCCATGCTTTGAATGGTAGCATTAAATAAGTTGGGTTGTGTTTAATCTGAGTGAATCACTAAAATCCACATCAAAATGTTGGACATGTATTCCATGTAAAATCTTCTTTTCAATCACTATATTTTTTAAAATTCAATTCACATCAATTATCAATTTAGATGATCAGGCATATTTCATCTAATGTTGAAATGTTGATTTGAAATGTTCATAATTAATCATCATGATAACAATTCAATGTCACCAATTACCTATACTTACACTCAAAAGTGCTAGCCTCCTATGGATAGGGTCATCCCTAGACCCTGACCTAAACCTCGAGGGTTCATGATGACCCTATCTATGTATCCCCTCATGGGAAATCAAAAGCTTCATAGTTCACCCACCAATATTAGAGGGAGTTCATTGTCTCATCTTGTATGCAATCTTTGATCTTACCTTTTACCCATTATTATTCATTAAGCGTAAGCTATTAACTTAGCCAATTATAATAGAATGATGCTAATTAGCCATCATTTTGGTTCCATACCAAATATTACCAATCATTAGTGAACAAATATACATAAATGTACACAAGGGTCATATCATACCATAATCCTAGATCACATACATAATGACTATCACAAACATACATCAAATATATATACAAGATGACTAGCTCATACACATCACAAAAGTAAAAATGATTGGCTCATATGCACAACTTAAGTAAATTAATTACTGGCTCATACACACATCACAAGTACAATGGTTATTAACTCATATGTACATCACAAGTACAATAGTGAATAGCTCATACACCCATCACATATACCACAATGACTAGCTCCAACATACATCACATGTATCCAATGTGAACAATCCACATATACATCACATGTTTACATAAAATATTAGATACGACCAACTGCATGCATTATTCTAATACTTGGTTCAAAAACACATAAGAACATAAGTAGATTTCACTTAGAAAAGGAATGTCAGTGCATCACATACTACATTGTGGGTCCCATCATTTTCTCCATCCATTAGCAAGGGCATTAGTAACAATGTACACAAAACTTAAGACCATTTACACAATGAATAACTGACACATCTATAATGGCTGACTAACAGTTGTCCATAGTGCATGCTGAATAGAAAAGGAATATCAATGGATGTTGTACTACACTATGGGTCCATCCTTTTCATCAGTCTTTTACACCATCGAGAAAATAGGAAGAGAATTTGATGCATCCCATACTACATCGGCGGTCCATCCTCAACCCAAATATTTCCACTAGTAGTGAACCTAATATAGGTGGGTGGATTTAAACTTTAATCACCTATAGGCCACTAACAACAAGTCTGTCCACCCAAGAAGAAATGGCCTTTGGCATATACCACCTTCTGACCTTAGTGATATTGTCATAGATCTCCTTAACAACCTAGGTAACACTTAACATCAATCACTCTCATGCTATAAGTGACTGCCAATGAACCATCTATATACAATGGTTAGTCATGATTATCATTACCCATATAGTAGAGTATCAACCCATTCAACCATTACTATATCATAACTAGGGTAGCCCTTGAAAACCTTCACCTCTATGAACCAAGTGAATGTCGGTTAATCCCTAATAGTAACCCAAAAATTGATCATTGTCATAGTCCAATGACTACCTATCATTGCTCAAATGTCTTGAAGACTCACACTTGACTCATCTCCGGCTTGGGACTTACACAACAAGATTCACAACTATTGGAGTATACCACAGTAAACTAATTCAAGAGCCTATACACAAATTCTTATAGGTTTGGAGTTGAATTACACAAACACATAAGAATCACATTGGACCAACACAAGATGAATTACACTAAACATGTGCACATAGACAAATAATGACTATAAATTAGTCAAATCCATTCACTTCATTCCACTTACTATTCAAAAACATATTACATGTATTTAATATAAGTATTCACATTTTTATAAGTCATTCATAACCATCCAATACCCATTTTAACCTCAAATCAAAGCTTGATAAAGAGAGAAGGTCAAACAAGTTAGGAACAGCCCCAACCCTCCCCTACAAACTTGGAGTCATATGGGATTCCTTCCCCCAAGCCTACGTACTTTCTTCCAAAAAGGATCAAAGTCACATGTATTTCTTCTTACAAGGTCTCTCTAAGGGAAGACATGTACATGTTTTTGTAACTAAGGCACGTCATTATTAAATCCTCTCAATTAGAATGTTTAACAAAATACAAGAAAAACACAACCAAGCTCACAGTCGAGTGATTCATACTATGAAATTTATCTTGAAGGATATAAAAATATTAGATCAATCTCCACATGCTATTGTTCATAATCTAACTTGAACAAACCAAGATTCATCTTAGTTATAAATATATAATAAACTCCATGAACCTTATTACCCTGTTGGGACATCAAAGACTTCCAATTTGGGGTCAAGTATTTTGATAGGTGGCAATGTAATCAATCCTTGGTTAAGGAGTGTTTGTAAAGAATTTTTCAGTCTTGGTTGTGGTATGTATAAAAGATAGCTTCTTAAGTTTAGAATGATTGTGCTTCTAACTCGATTGACGAATTGTTTGATGTGAAGGTGGAGGATCTTGATATCCTATTCCTTTAGTTTCTTTTGATGACATTTGTTCCAATAGATAATGGAATTCATGCTCATTGTGAATGTTATGTCCTTTCTTTTTTAAAATCTTAAAGCCTTGTCCATAAGTTTGTTCCAAATCAATGGGTGTATTGGTAAATCTGTGCATATAAGATGGCATAGGCTCCTTGTGTTTACCATCAATGTATGCTTCCATGCTCTTTGTTTTATACATGTCATGAGATTCGGTTTTGAGATGTAAAGATTGAACATGTCAAGTGGTGGGATTATGGGAGGTGTTGGCTATTGAAATGGATTATTAGGCCATTGCATGGAGGGGTAAAATGATACATTTTTCTCAAGGTTATGCAAGGAGTTTTGTATGAATTCATGCATGCTATCTTCATCCTTACACAATATATCTATTTCACAAGGACATTCATTGGGAGGTGAAGGATCATGAATGTCTCAATTACATTAGTCCATTATCGCCAAACGCATAACTTGAAACATCAACTAAAGATTTGAAGGAAATCAACACTTTACCAAAACACATATCCATGATGAAATTTTAAGAATGCTATATAAAATGCAAGCGTGAAAGATGTTTTAATGAATTTTTAATGCAATTTTCAAATCTAAAATATGATAATTGGCTAATTTAAGATGTAGAGACTTGAAAATAATGATTTTTCAATGCAAATTTTGATTCTAAACAATGTAGTTTCTTTTGACCAAATGAACTAAATACAAAATGCTTAAGAATATTCAATTTTTAAAACACAAATAAAGATTTGCAAGTACAGGAATCTGAGTAGACAAAGACAAAAATGTGCGTAAAAGTTTACAAAAGGGTCTATAAATGGATAGGGTCTCCAAGGGGTGAATGAGTCTTTGTACATGGTTTTGAAAAATTAAAATGTAAGTGTCTATGATATTGTTTATGATTTTTGTTCCTAGTTGTAAAATAATTCTACAATCACTTTTTTTTTAAAAACAATTCTAATTAAATGCAAGTGCAAATGAATGGCAATGTATAAACAAAAGTGAAAAATTTTAATACGATCTTGAATGAATTTCTAATCTAAATGACTAAAACATAAACTAATATAAAATATAATGCAAAATGTATGCAATATTTTTGGATTTTTAAGAATTTTAATGATGCAAGCATGCAAAATGTAACCGTAAATGAAGAATGCAATTTACCATGATGCAAAACCTATATTTAGGGTTTGAAAGAATTTTGAATTATAAAAGGTATGATGTAAGAATGCCAGGTTCTCCAAAATGAAATGATGGTAAAAGGGGGGGGTTAAAACCCTAATCCCTTGGGATGGAAGGAATATAGGATTTAGTAGTCCCTCTTCCCATGCATTTCATTAAGAATCCACTCAAACCACAAAGCCAAGATACTTTAAACCTTAATGGTGAGTCAATCAGACCTGAGTTGTATGAAAATTCTTTGAGGAAAGGGAATGAGAATGATTAGGAATGATTTCAAATAATGAAACTTAAAATGTAAATTGTAGATTCCCGAAAGTAAAAAAATTGTAACAAAAATTTGTAGGCATATTTGGAAGGTATTTGAGGGTATGCACCTATCACCAAAATTTTTTTATGGAATGTGCAGAGGGACAAGGTCACCCAAGGGTGAATGGGTCCTTGATATGTCTTCTGAAAATACTTTTTGTAGTCCTATAGTGCTAAATCTAAGATGTTGATTTATTCTTGCAAAATTTTCAGAATGAAAAAAATAAATTTTGCAACTTAGTTTTCGTGTCTTGAAAACTTTGATGACAACTAATGCAGCAATGTAAAATTTCTTTTCCAAGATCTTTTCAATCCTTCTTCAACCTATAATATGCATATACATATAGAGGAAAAAGTTGTTTTTTTTTTGTATGGGGGTTCACCTTGGTCGAACCCTAGTTTGGTAATTAAACCTTGATAAAAAATAATAGAAAAGAAGGAAATGACGAATGAAAACTTGCTACAACTCACCACCCTTCAATGGCTTCCTTGAAGGACTGAAGTCAACACATATCTTCAAAGGAATTAGATCTTGCTTAGCTATTTTGCTTTGGATGCTTGAACTCTTTTGATGCATGAAGACCTCTAATGCTTGTTAGCCTTCACAAAATAACTTTAATACACATAAACTTGGACACGATGTTAGGATCTTGATTGTTGCTACAAATGACTAATAATGTTTCCCTTGAATGCTCTTGAAAATAATATTTTCTCTTGTAAATTGTGCTATTGCTAGATAGATTTTAAATGATAAAAATTCTATGTATTTATAAGTGTTTATCTAATTTTTTGAAAATTAGATTCCAAAATCTAAAACTTGCAACTTGAATTTTGATTATTAAATGACTGCTAAAAGCATATTTTCAATTACGTTTTGGCCCCTAAAAGGGACCCATTTTCCCATGGGAGAATGCTTCTTGGCCTAAATTTCAAGGACACTCATATTCTATGGAAAGCTAATAATTAAATACATTTATTTAATGTTGGTTCCTTTTCAGAAAAAAAAGGTAAGAATAAGGCTTTGAAATGCATATTTTGGAAAATTAGAAACTTAATTTTAAGTCCAATAAATTAAGGGACCCAAAAATAGTGTGAAATTGTAAAGGTATACAATTTTCTACTCTACACTAGTAAATAGTATTAGTTCATCTGTTTTAAATAGAGTAGTGTTAAAGTAGGTTACTTATTTAGCACTTTAAAAAAAACTCTAATTTTACTAACTATAACTATAAATTTTGTAAAGTATAAAGACAACAAATTCTTATCTTAACTCTATATAGTTTTCCTTTCCATATTTGTTAGAATCTTTCTATATTTGAATGTGTTTTGATCTACATAACTATTTGATGCAAGAGCATCCAGTGGTGTAAGGGCAATCTTGCATCACCCAAAAATAGTTAAATTTCTAGTTTCTTAGTTTTTAGATGTTTTTACATTTTTGGATACCCTTTTTGTCATAATGAAATTCCCAATTTATGGTTTTTATTTTCTATTCCTAGGTTGAAAGATATTGCAGTTTTAGTTTCCTAGATTTGCACCTGAAAATCTTCTGAGTTGGATTTGAGGCACTTAGAACTTCTATAATGGCCCTAAAACTTGCTAAAATTGGTGTACCAAATTTTAAGCGTGTTCTTGACTTCGAGACCTTTCCAACAGTTCAAACGGTTTGCGAATCGGAGCCCCGGATCAAAAGTTATGGCCCTGGGAAGTTGGCGCACTTCCTAGAAGATACAATTGCAAATGTTCTTTTTAAATTTGAACTTCAAGTTGTAATTTTCGGCACCAAACCACCTAAACTAAAATTTTAATGTTTTTTTGGCTCCAAACTAAAGAGGAACTCTATTTATGGGCGGGTTTCTAATATTTTTGGGTAACTTTTTGGGGACAAGCTCGCATATTATGAAAGGGTTATTCTGTAGCTTTCTGTAGCTTGCATGTGTTGTAGAACTTAGGGATTTGAGATCCTCTGCATGTAAGAAGCTCCATTTTCTGAATAATAAAATTATTCTCTTGTTTGTGGGTTATTTTTTGTATCTCGGGCTGCACCCTCATTAAATGGTATCAGAGCGGGTTTTCTTGAGCGTGTGGATAGATTGACGATCGTGAGGAAATTCACACCAGGACCGTGGTTGTGGGTCAAGGTCAAGAAAGATGCCTCCAAGAGTGATGCCTGGTAGGCGTGGTGGTGCTAAAGGTGGTTGAGGCAGCAGAGATGCTGGTGGAAGAGATGCACTGGCAACCCTCCAGAGACAGATTGATGCATTACAAGAGCAGTTGAGAAGAGGGTTAAACCCGAGGGAGGAAAGTGAATATGAAGGAGAGGAAGAAGGTTCAAATGTAGAAGAGGAAGAAGAAGCAATTGATCAAGACCAAATGTGGCTAATAAGGGCCATTTAGAAGATCAGGAAAAGACCCAGAGCAGAAGTCCCTAGTTATTCCAGAAGTCTGAACCCGGAAGAGTTGATCGACTGGATCAACGAGCTAGAAGAATATTTTGAGTATGAGGAAATAG
>VDFB02193867.1:533717686-533834748 GCA_007258455.2 Sequoia sempervirens
ACCACAGGTAATGCGATCTGAGGGTACATCCAGTGGTGTAAGGGCAATCTTGCATCACCCAAAAATAGTTAAATTTCAAGTTTCTCAATTTTTAGATGTTTTTACATTTTTGGATACCCTTTTCGTCATAATGAAATTCCTAATTTACGGTTTTTATTTTCTATTTCTGGGTTGAAAGATATTATTGTTTTAGTTTCCCATATTTGCACTTGAAAATCTTCTGAGTTGGATTTGAGGCACTTAGAGCTTCCAGAATGGCCCCAAAACTTGCCGAAATTGGTGTACCTAATTTCAAGCGCGTTCTTGACTTCGAGACCTTTCCAACGGTTCAAACGGTTCACGAATCAGAGCCCCAGATCAAAAGTTATGGCCCCGGGAAGATGGCGCACTTTCTAGAAGATACAATTGCAAATATTCTTTTGAAATTTGAACTTCAAGTTGTAATTTTCGGTGCCAAACTGCCTAAACTCAAATTTTAATGTTGTTTTGGCTCCAAACTAAAGAGGAACTCTATTTATGGGTGGGTTTCTAATATTTTTGGGTAACTTTTTGGGGACAAGCTCACATATTGTGAAAGGGTTATTCTATAGCTTGTATGTGTTGTAGAACTTGGGGATTTGAGATCCTCTGCATGTAAGAAGCTCCATTTTTTGTATAATAAAATTATTCTCTTGTTTGTGGGTTATTTTTTGTGTCTCGGGCTGCGCCCTCATCACTATTTTTCTTTATATTCTAAGAATGTTGTTGTGTTACTAATTAATTTGTATGATTGCCCCCCAATTCACCATGAAAATCATCTCAATATAGACATAATACACATTTTCCAAGATGCCAACACAGCCTCAACTTGTCTTGCTCACAAAGATTTATGTTTTCATTAAAAAAATAAAGAGAAATGAAATCATATTAAAGAGTCTTTGTAACCAATTAAAATAAATTTGGATTCTTACTTAATAAATAAATTTATATAAATATGTTATATAATATATTTAATAATATATAATAAATTTTATATTAATATATTATATATAAAATTTATATAATAAATTTAATATAAATATATTATATATTATGTTGTAAAATATATTATAATATAAATAATTTATTTATTAAGTGGGGGATGGAAGCAGGGCAACAGTTCTATGTCATGGGAGTGCTGCTACAGTGAACTGGTGATCAACTGGATTTTATCCTATTAAACATATGAGATGAGTTTGCTAAAAGTCTAGCAGAATGTCTATATTGTGCTAAAAAAACAACAGAAATCTGATTTTTAAAAAAAAAATTAATGAAAATTCTAAGCGAGTTTAATCAGAAAACCATTAAGATGGTTTTAACTAAATGAGGATTGGTTTTTGTAATGCCCACGTGGTACTAATTTGTGGATTTCTTGTTCACAAGGGAGCTCTCCACCGATTCTTGCATGTTCTTGAAAGTTCATATTTCGAAGCCAAGGTGAATAGACCTTTACTACATATTATAAGGTTACTTTGTGATGTCAGATCCCTGTTGTCTTGCAGTCGAACATAATTCAATTACTAACCACTTGCAGTTTTAATCTAATTCAATTTTCTTTGTTGATATTTAGTTAACGAGATATCTAATTGCTTAGACTAATACCTGTTTTTAAGTTTTCCCTATATATCACTATGTTGCTACATAGCATATTATACAAATCATCTAAAAGTGCAGCAAATTATCCCAAACCTTATTGATCTTAACCTAAGTAAATTAAAACCATTGAATAAATCCCCAACTACGATTATCATCAGTTTCTTGCATTGAAGGCATGCCTGGAATTTGATGGTCTATTTGACTGTCTTTGCATTTTTAGATCATATATTACAATTTGTTAAAATTTATTAGGTGGTATAGATTGACTTGTTATATTTTTATATATCTGTATATATGACACTTTAAATTATTAATAAACTATGAATAATTATTATAAGTAAATATAATATAGCATTGCAATTTATAATAATACTAATATATATGATTTTATAATGTTCATTATAGAAGTATTTTAGAATCTTTTGAAAGATAGAATATAATTGTTTTAATTTTTAAATTATTTTTAACAAGATTCTCTTAAATATTTTTTAATATGAAACTTACTTGAAATGTAATAGTAAATTTAATATTTTTGTAATAATTACTGATAGTTATCATTTATATCTAATTTAACATTCATTTTAAATCCATATATAATATATCCATATGACTAATGACATAACAAGGATTTTGAATTTTTTTGAAGAAACATCATTTACCTTTTATGGTAAGCACTACAAATATGATAATCATGCTAGTTACATAGTCATTGTACTAGCAATAAAAAAAATATTTTCATTATGTTTTCTATTATAATGTATACTTGAAAGTTGAAGTTTTGTAATGATAAAAAAATAATAATATATAACATTTTTTCATAAATTATACATTTTTTGACAATTCATAAAATGAAAGGTATTTAAATGACCAAACCATCATAAAAGTTTCATATGACAAGTAGGGGTGACCATCAAATTCCAAGCTTGATTGAAGGAATTTGTCACTTAGGAAACTAAAGCTCCAGATAGAAAATTTTCACAAGCGTAAACATCATCCTTTAGGAAAGAGATGCTAGAAATTTGGGGTATAATTAAGGTAGCTTCAAAATTTGTCTATAATTTTATGATTGTCAATGTTAGTATAATGCACTCTTGTATGCTTGTTCATTCTCGATCTTTCTATACAAAAACTTAGGAAATTTCAAATTTTATAATTTCACAAGGCTTTTTTATTACTATAAAATTTCTTCTACCTGTTGGAATAATGAATAAATGTATGTGAATGTTGTTAGTAGTGTTAGTTTCAGTTTTGGAAACAAAGTTTGAGTTTTAGAGGCTTTTTAGCTATTACTAAGTGTTAGGATTAATGATTATAATAGAATTTTATTTTTCTTTCATTCTTTTTGAATGAATATAACAATTTTATGTTGAATAATATTTATGTTATTTTATATTTTTTGTTATTTTTTAAATTTTTATCATGATATTAAGTCTATATTAGGTGTGACTCCATTACTAAAATGTCCAAGAACATGAGAGAATCTTGAGATGTGATTCTCATAGCATAAGAAATAGAGTCTACTGTACAAAGAGTAGTGTAAGTGCGCCTGATTGGATGAGGAGCTCAAGTATGTTAGACTCCCTTATGAAGAGTACATATTCATATTGACAAAAAATAGAGTGTACTTTCTATCATTGAATCAAAATTCATCAAAAACACTCTTTTAAAATGTGAAAGCTTTTATTTGAAGGTTGTCACATATGTTCTGTTGGCTAAAGGAGAGGAACAATCTATATATGAAAAATGTAGTTTTGAAAGTTTTGTTGCTTCAATTGGACTTGAAGAATGTGTTGTTTTTTAAAACTAAAATAAAGAGCCACATTTTTATGGTGACAATAGCCATATAAAAGAAGGAAAGTTGCAATTAGGTTAGAAAATGAGGTTAAAGAGTTATTTTTGGTGTCCTTAAGATTTGTTTGGAGGAAAAGGTTTTTACAGCCATGCATTTTATTTTAAGAGAAGAAAGAGGTAGTAGTTAATGCTAATTGGTTGGGTTTGTAAGGTATAAAGAAGAAGAAATCATTAAACAATTTGAATGATCATTAGATTTGTTGGTATTTTCAAAGCACACACAAAAGGTTGTGAAAGAAAAATTAGTTTTCTTTGCATGTTTTCATTTAGGTGTTGGAAGAGTAGAGGTATTTGAAGTGTAAAAGGAGTAGTGATGTGTTCATTTGATATTTTAATGGATGTTTGGCTGTAAGAAAGATGTTGGAGATATTTTGAGATGAAAGATAAATATTTTCATATATTAAAATATGTTAAATATCATAGAGAATTCATTTCTTTATTAAAAAAGAGTGTTGAGATTAATGAGCAAATGTATGTGAATGTAGTTGATAGTGTTAATTTCAATTCTAAAAAGTTATTAGAATAGAAAGTTTAGAAGTCTACAATAATTAGATGTTATCAAGTCTCAATTTTTTTTCATATTTAGATCCATTATTTTAAAAGTTCATGTACCTTCTTTGAAACTCTAAATGTAAACATCCCTTATTAAGGGACAAGACATTATATTACGTGGCAAAAAAAATTGTACTCCCTTCTTGGATAAAGTATAATTTCTTGCTTAATTTGGACCCATTTCAGTACCCTTGCATTAAATTCCCTTTAAATCATCATTAATAGGCTCCTAAGACCCTTTATTTCAAATAGATCTCGAGGCTTTTTTCAACTAAAATACTAACAAAATCAACAAAAGCATTAATTTTTCTAACAACCCATCATTTTCCCACCTAGCAAATCTAAGGTGGGACTCATATGCCACCTTAGGCGTATGAGTCCCCCTAGGTGGGACCCATACAACACAATTAGCATATGAGTCCTATGTGGCCCTTTTTAGGGTTTGAGTAAGAAAATCAAGTTTTTAATTCAAAATTTTGGTTGATTTCAACAAGTTTGAGATCTAAATAATGGTAAATTAGGTGTAATATCTATATAAACAAGCTTCCAAGTCATTATTTTTATCTAGAGAAGGAAATTCAAGGTACAGGCATTTACAAGCACTAAAGCATTCTTTTACAAGAGAATTCAAGATCAAGTAGCAAGAATTGAAGTCTTGGAGCATCATTATAGTGTTTTTGTAGGTCTTCAAGCTCACTTTCATTCAACATCTAGCATTGTCAAGGATTGATTATGCTGGCCTATGGTGAATCATGATGGATTCTAGGTTGGGGAGATATAACTAGACATCAAGCCAAGCCTAATGACTTAATTCCTAAGTGATTCCATCCTCCATTATCACTCTACTTTCAGCCTAAGGAAGGTACATGTCTTTTTATGGCTTATTAGGGTGATTAAGGATCTCCCAAAGTGAGTCATTCATCCTCATACTTCATTCATGCATCTCATTCTAGCACATTAGAATAGGGTTACATTGCATTTAAGATTTCATAATCTTAGAGGCACTTAAGGTTAGGGTTTGTGTTTACATTTGCATTCAAGATCCATTATTCCTATCAAGGTTTAATTACCAAACTAGGGGTTTGATTGAGGAAAAACTCCCATAATCAAATCAACACTACATTCTATTTTGTAGGTTTTCTTATAGGTTCAAATCCAGAAATCAGGTTGGGAAAGAAGAGAAAAGATTGGAGAGAAGAGCTAGACTTTGACTTTATAAAAAAGAAAAATGAGACTGATATGCCACAAGTAATTCCTAGTGCATGTAATTTTCTAGATTCGTGAAGATCCTAAATACACACTATCAAATTCTTATTCTAGACTAGAAACCCTAGTCTGGGATTGATACGTCCAGCCTGGCATATGAGTCCCAATGTGCCCTAAATTCTATATTTTTAGAGTTTCAAAGCATATTCCAGGCATATTCAGGTTTCCAAGTGCACTGTTCTAATTACTTTGTTTTACATTCAATTTTGTGTTCATTTCTAGGTCATTTAGTGAAGTTTTTCATATCATCAGTCTTTGTCATTAGATCTTGCATATCATTTGTCTTTCCAAGCCCTATCTTGGTGGTGAACCCCTCTTTAGTCATTAGTCATACCCTAGGAAACCCTATCGTAGATCTCTTTCCTTCATTACATCCTTGGATTGAGACCCCTAGGGTTTCCTTGGGTGAAACTAACTGGAATAGGTTTTAACCCTAGTGTTCCATCTCTCAAAAAGATAGAGCACCCTATTCCTGCTGTTTCATTTTGGTGAACTTTCATTTAGACATTTCTAATTTGGAGTGCATCATAATCCTAGATTTACCCTGCATTAACATTGCATTAGGGTTTCCATTAGTTAATTGGCATTCTAGGGTTTCTAAATCTTGCATTAGTGAAAGTGCATACAGGTTGCATTTTTGCATCTTACATCATCGAATTTCATCTAAAATATACATTTGCACTTAACTTAGACATCATCCAAAACATAAAACATAAAATTCACACAAAATTAACTAAAAATGATTCAAAAACCCTAAACTGAGACTCATATGCGCCTCTGGGTGATTTAGTCCCAATATAGGAGATTTCTCCTAATTTTTGGGTATCTTATGCTGACTGTTATTCACTGTTTAGACCTTTGAAAAACTATGATTGGGACTCATATGGCCCTCTGGACAATTTAGTCCCATTTTAGATTTTAGATTACATTTTACAACATTAAAAGCTTTATTTCTTTGTTCCTATTTTTTGTCATTATCTTTTTGCTTCAGTTTACTAAGTTTTTGTTTCATGCATTTCATTAGATCTTGTTTAATCTAGTTACATTGTAATTTTGGATAGAATTAGATTACTATACTTAATGAGGGAACAATTGATGACAAATAGGACTTAATGAGGCCTTTATTTGGTGTTGTGAGGTGTTTTACACATCCACACTTTGTCTTGGAGCCTTGCAAACTAAATAAAATACATTTATTGATGACTTGTAAAGGTGTTGTAAGGTGTTGTAACACATCTTCACACTTTCCTAGGACCATAATATCATAATTCACCTAAATAATATTACCAAGACCTATTTCAAAGTGTTGTAAAGTCTTGTAGTAAACTTTCACACTTTTCTAGGCTTGTCATCAATATTTACACCTTTCTTATGCTTTAAATGGCCCCTTTATGCATTTACATGCCTTAATTAAATGTCTTGTTGAAGAAGAACCTGATAAACATTATTTAAATTATCACAATTCTCGACACCCACTTAAAATTGGATTAAGTTGCCATTGGTGGTGACTTAGTTCCATTTGGCTCAAAAAGCAAAATTAATTTAAAATTCTTTCGGGTTTTTATTTCTTAAGACCTAAGGTCGGCTTGTGATAAGGCATTTCTAGGAATTAGGGAATAATTGTGTATAAATATAGGGTTTTACCTCTCATTTGACCTAATTCATGACTCATCATCATTCATCCATCATTCATCATGTTCTCAAGTCAAGCAAGCTAGGGTTTTAGCATTCTAAGTCATCAAGATAGCATTCTAACACATTCAAGGGAAGACTCTTCATGTTCTGCTATAAAAATTCAAGATCAAACATCATGGAAAGGTATTAAGTCCATTATTTTATGCTTCATTGCATTATTTCTTCATTTGGTTTAATTACCTAAAAGGGGTTTGACCAAGGCAAACCCCCATGCCCTAACATTGAACATTTCTTTCTCTCTTTGTGTGATTTGTAGGTCTTGTTTGCATATTTTCCTAAGAAAAAGATTATAAAGTTTTCATAATGTTTCAAAGCCCTTCAAGGTTGTCAAAACCTTGAAAGAGGCTTGGAGAACACCTAGAGGCCTAATTTTGTAGTTTTAGATCTAAAAAATTACTAGGAGCAGAAGTGCAGACCTAAAGCTATAGGATCCTCTCCTAAAATTCTTGAAAGTCAGAAGTGGAATAAGTTTCCACTAGTGGTGGATTAGTCTTGCTTCTGGGACTAAAAATTGGTTTCTACATTTTTGGATACCCATTTGGCAAATTCTTGTTTTGACAAGTTTTCCCAAAATTGGGACTAAGTCACCTAGCCTGGCGTAAGTTTCTGGGAAGTCAACATTTTTAGTAAATTTTTTAGGATTCTAGAATCTCCCTACATCATATTTCATATTCTAGGTGCACCTCTCCAATTTCGTTATGTTATTTCATTATTTACTTGCATTTTTAGGCATTCTTGCATATTACAGTGTGTTTTCCAGCACTTTACTTTTTTTGGTTTAGCATCATTAAATCATTTTATTCTCAGATCAATGCATTAGTACATCATAATTAGATATATTAAATTCCATTTACATTAATATTGAATGAGGGAATTTCCCATTTTGGCCCATCTCTCTCCTTTTAGGTGAAAAACCCTAGAAATGTGAGAGAGCATTAGGGTGCCAAAATCATTGTCCACACTTTTCATTTTCAGCATTAGTTCATAGTTCAATTAGGTTAGACTCCATTTTCCATTCATTAGCAAAAAAAACCAAAAAAACCTATAAATTAATGAACCACTTGGAGAAAGCATAGTTATTTGAGTATGGAAAATCTCTTTGTCCAAGTTAATGTAAACCTTAAGCCTTTTAGTATTGATGAATTTGACATGTTAGATGAAGACCTTGAGGATTTCATATCACAAGGTTCATCCACTTGGGCTTGTTACAACAAACTGAAACCAAGAGAAATTAAATTGAACCTCAGCTTATCATTTACCCACCTTTGTGCACAAATCTCAAACTCAAAACAACTCCGCTTTCACCCTTAAACCACCTAAGAAAAATTCTTTACAAAAATCAAGTTATAATACCATTTCTCACACATATAATACTAGAAACAATCCATAACCAAAATAACCAACTACAACATCCTCACCCTTTCCTAACCATGTCTTTCCTAGTGTTCCTTGATTTCCTTCGCATAGTGAGGAGTATGATCTTGTCGAACAACTTAAGAATACTCCTACAAAGATATCTCTATGGGACCTAATTCAAAATTCACCTAACTATCACAATATGCTTCAAACCACCTTGCAATAATTTTTG
This sequence comes from Sequoia sempervirens, assembly GCA_007258455.2. Taxonomy (NCBI): domain Eukaryota; kingdom Viridiplantae; phylum Streptophyta; class Pinopsida; order Cupressales; family Cupressaceae; genus Sequoia; species Sequoia sempervirens. Next base: position 533,726,253 of record VDFB02193867.1, read on the forward strand.
ATCTCTTTTAGTACAAATGTAAATGATGTGGTAGCTCTAATTAAAGGAATGAATGTGGTTAATGTAGACATTACTTTTTACCAACATGAGCTACCTCCTTTGAAAATGAGAAAGAAAAATGATGCATTCATGATAATAGCTATCTATGATGGATGGGGAATAAAAATAACCCTTGTTAACAATGGCTTCGCCCTTAATGTGTGTAGTGTGAACCTTTTACATAAACTTGGTGTGGATATATCAAGAATTAAACCCGACTAATTGTCAATTTGAGGATTTGACAATTTAGGAAAGCTACCTCTTGGTGTAATTACTTTACCAATCATAGTTGGAAAGGGTACATTGCAAACCCCCATTCATGTTATGTCCAATAATCTTTCATATAATCTTCTTTTAGGGTGACCTTGGATTCATGAGATGCATGTAGTGCCTTCAAATCTTCATTGTATAATGAAGTATGTCTATAACAATAAGGTATACCAATTTGAAATAGACCTTGACCTAAAGTTTTCTTAGAAGTTTAAAAAGGAATGACAAGTCCTCTAAACACTTTAATTCCAACATCGAACATAGAACCTATAGAAGAAGAAAAAGAAGAGATGGAAACGGTGTCAAAGTTATTGGATGAGGATTGGGGATCCTTAGAGTTCACACCATCATTTATGGGAGAATATATATAATCACAAGAACAAAATATGGAAAACAAAAGAAACTAATGATGATGTCAACATAGAATATGGAAGAAACTCACAAGCATCAACCTCATCTACTCTAGAAGAAGACACAATCTATACAAAAAAAATTGATGAGATAGATTATCAACAACCACCAAACCTGAAAGAAATGGAGAGAGTCTATGGAAAAGGTTATGAACTTATGAAACAACTTTTTTATAGTGGAAAAGGATGTGGAAAGAAAGAGAAATGCATTTGTTTTCTTGTAGAACCTAGCATGCAAGAAACAAAAAGTGGCTTGGGATATTTTCCTTCTAAGATAATGCAAGAAAACAAAAGACCTTCATTGACATCAATTCCATCACATGTAATCCTAAAACAACTCGCACCTTGAAGCATCCTTAATTTATTTATATGACTTGTGAACCATCATGGTAATACTTCAAATATGATGAAGCCTTGAAAGAAATGTTAGGAGTTTATTACAAACCATCTACTCCTCCTAAAAAGAAATAGGTTACATGTGCTATGATTAGTGATTTAATAATAAAATATGGAGAAAAGGAAAGTAATGAGATTGATAAGGACAATGAAAAATACAACTCTAAATTACCAAAAAAAGGTGCACTTCCTTTGGGAGATACAATTGACATACTGATGGATATAAAAAATAAAGAGAAAGTGATTAAGATAGGAAAGTTCTTTGACGAAGATGAACAAGAAGATCATGCAACTTTACTTCATGTCCTTTCCCAAAAAAATTTCTTGGACTTATTCAGATATGTTGGGAATTGATGCTAAGATAGTAATGCACAACATAGTCCTAGTTGAAAATTCTAAACCAGTAAGACAAAAGATATGAAAGATGAATCCTAAGATAGCCTTACTAGTTAACGCCAGGAGATTGAAAAAATCCTTCATGTTAGGTTCATCTGACCTATTGATTATTCTCCTTGGATCTTGAACATTGTTGTAGTCACAAAACTTGATAATCATATTAGGATGTGTAAAAAATTTCATGATTTAAATAAATCATCCGTAAAAGATGATTTCTCCCTTCCTAATATTGACATGATAGTGGAATCGACTGTGGGACATGCTTTGTTGTCATTTATGGAAGGATTTTTTTGGATATAATACAATCTTTATCAACCCTCAAGATCAATAGAAAACAACATTTTCTACAGCTTGGGGAACATTTTGTTGGGTAGTCATGCCTTTTGGATTAAAGAATGTAGGCATGACATATCAACAAGCTATGAAATTGATATTTCACAATTACATACACAAGATTTTGGAAGATTATGTTGATGATATTCTTGGTAAATCTTTAAATAAAAAGTATAATGTGAATATCCTTCAAAAAATATTTGAGTGAATGTGAAAGTATAACATGAGATTAAATCCAAAAAAGTGTGTCTTTGGTGTAGGTAGTGCACAACTTTTAGGTTTTATCATATCTCATAGAGAATTGAGGTGGAAACAATGAAAATTGATGCTATAGTTAACATGCCACCTCCTACAAGAATTTCTCAATTGGGCACTTTATAAGGAATAATTCAGGCTATCCATCATTTTGTAGCTTCCCTAGTAGAAGAAACATTACCTTTTACACATCTTCTTAAGAAAGAGGTGTATTTTAATTGGAATAAGGATTTGGAAACATGATTTTGAGAGTTTGAAAGATTATCTTGCTACTTCACATATTCTACAACCCATTGGGCAAGACAAACTATTTATGCTCTATACAATTACATCAACTCATGCTCTCGTAGCACTATTGGCTCAACAAGATGAAAGTGGTAAAGAATATCTTGTTCATTAAATTATCCAAACTCTATTTGATTATGAGAAATGATACAAAAAAATAGAGAAACAATGTTTGGCTATTGTATTTGCTACTAGAAAACTAAGACACTACCTATGAAATGTTGAAATACATGTGATGATGAAATCTGATCCTTTAAAACATCTTTTCAATAAAAGAAATTTATTAGGTCACTTAGCTAAGTGGGTTATGTTGTTAACTGAGTTTGACCTTAAGTTTATTTCACAAAAAGTAATCAAGGGACAAAGCTTGACCAACCAATTACTTGATGCTCCTCCTTTAGTGTTACCTAATAGTGATTCATTCCCTGACAATAATGTGTGGACAATTGAAGCTAGTACATGGGAGTTATATTTCGACGGATCTAAGTGTAGAATTATCTTTTGTGCGAGGGTTATAATGACCCCACCCATGGGAGAACCTATTACCTTTTCTTATCACCTAAAATTCCTATTTACAAGCAACACCGTAGAGTATGAAGCATTGCTTGTTGGACTGAACACCGCTTTAATTATGGGAACTCAAAATATTAAGATATTCGGTGATTCACAATTAGTAATCAAACAAATAAATTGAGCATATCAAGCGAAACATTAAAAATTATCAAAATATAAGGATTTCACAATGAATAATTTGTTACAAAATTTTGATTTGTACACCATTGACAACATCCCACAAAAAGATAATCGACATGCGAATGCAATGGGGAATGTGGGTTCCCTTATATCTCCTCAAGATCCCTCAAAGCACTTCACATTTATTGTGCATACAATTATGAAACCATCAATAGAAGAAAAAATAGAAGTATTATAAACTGCCATCGAGAACTCTAGTGAATGGTATGCACCGATATTTAATTATTTAAAATACAATACCTTTCTTGAGCCGACAACTAAGAACACTTGTGACCACCTTCAAAAACTTGTATATAAATATATAATCCTCTCTGATGTGTTGTATCAAAGGTCCTTTGATGGTCTCTTACTCAGATACCTTAACAATCTAAAATCCCCATAGAACTTGAACAAGCTCATGCAAGTGCTTATGGAGGTCATTTTGGAGGAAGAACATTAGTCCAAAAACTAATCCACATAGGATAATATTAGAGACATATGGAACAAGACTGCTTTCCATATGTTAAGGAATTTCACAAATGCCAAGAGCATAGCAATTTGATCCAAGCTCCTGCCTCCAAACTTCATGCTCAAGTTCCTATTTGGCCCTTTTTGGTATGGGCTTTGGATCTCATTGGAAAAATCTCACCACCTGCCTCCACTGGACATACATTCATAATCACTTTAATAAACTATTTCACAAAATGGGTAGAGGCAATTCCCCTTCATTCAAAAATTGTCAATGTGATATGTCATATCATATAATTAGAACACATTATTGCATTCTTTGGGCTTCCTTCTTCATTAGTTTTGGACAATGGGACAACATTTAAGAATAATTGCATGAAGAATTTCTTAGAGACATTTAACATTTAACATTTTTTTTCAACACCATACTGCCCACAATCTAATGGTCAAGCTGTATCAACTAATAAAACCCTCAAAAAAATCTTAAAGAAAATGATAAGAAAACATAATAACGAGTGGCACACATAGCTAACATATGCATTATGGGCCTATCATACGAATGCTATATTATCCACTAGGACTACCCCTTATAGCCTCGTCTATGGCACCAAGGAAATAATGCCCTTAAAGTTAGAGATTCCTACATTAAGGATTTCTCTTCAAGGAGTTATTAATGATAGTACTTATAAAGAACAACAATTACATCAGCTTGAAATTCTTGATGAATAAAACATTAATTCTCTTGAACACCTTCAAGCTTACTCTAGGAGAAAGCAATGTAGTTACAATGACAATGCTATCCCCCAGTCATTCAATAAAGGTGATTTGGTGTTATGTTCAAGAATTAATGTAATGCCAATGCCACCCCAACTGAAAAAGGAAAGTTCAGCCCTAATTGGCTAGGACCTTATAAATTCAATGAAAGTTATTAGTCTGGAGCATACATGTTGATAGAAATGGATGATACACCTCTTAAGGAACCTATCAATGCAACACATTTTTGTCGGTACTATGTCTAATTTTCTCAAATAGTGTGAATGATAGAGTAGTGGTGTTTTATGTTAGTAGATGATATTCTATGCACTCTCACATTGTTTTGTTCTTGACAAATAGTTATTTGTGTGTCTTGAATACTAAAGTAATTATTTAAATTAATTTTTAAATGTTTACTTTAGGTTTCATACTATTCAAGATAATCCTATATATGTTATGTTAGACTAGATACTTATATGCATTTAATGTTCTTCATTAGATCATAGGTGCATTTAATTTAACATAACATACTTAATCATAATGTTGCATTTAAGAGAAACCGGAATAGTTTTAATTAGATCACATAAAGCATGTTAAATCATGGAGACATTTATTAAATAGTCTTAAAAAGAGTATTTGATAAATCACATTACCATTCAACTCCAAACTTATTGTGGACATAGAAAAAGTATTCCTTTTTTCTTGCTTAATATGGGAATAATTAATGACAAACTAGACTTAATGAGGCCTTGATTTAGTGTTGTGAGGTGTTTTACACATCCAAACTAGGTCTTGGACCCTTGCAAACTGAATAAAATGCATTTAATGATGTCTTGTGAAGGTGTTGAAAGGTGTTGTAAAAGAATTTCACACCTCTCTAGACTTAATGGACCCATATTTCCCTAATTTAATGTTGAAAAATGAATTTAAGGGAATTCTCACATTAATCTAGAAGGCTTGTGAATTAAACTTAACTCTAATCTAGTGTTGTAATGTGTCTTACACATTCACATTGGATGGTGTGCCTTCCTAGGATATGTGGACCTCATTTTAATGATGTAAAGTGCATTTAATCATACTTCCACATTCAACCTTGTGTCCCTAGCCCTAATTAATCTTTACATCATCATTCATAGGCCCCTATGGCCTCATATTGTGCATCCAAAGGCTTATTTTGATCAAGGACCTAATGAAATCATCATATAAAACTAATTTCTTCACTCCCTGCCCATCCAACTAGAAAAATAACCCTTGTGGCACCAAGTTTTGCATCTAGGTGAATTAGCCCCATCCAAGTGGGACTAAGTCATCCAACTTGGCAACTTAGTCCCTTTTGGGCTATTTTTTGATGTTCGGGCGAGAAAATTGGATTTTAAGTTTATTTTTCCTTCATGTCATCCTTGGGGATCAAACTAATGAGAAAACTAGGTAGGTTTCATATAAATAGAAGCCTCTAAACCCTAATTCATAACTCATTCATCTTCCATTTCAAGCCAAGCAAGCTAGGCTTTTAGCATTCTCAATCATTAAGATAGCTTTTTCTGACATTCAAGGGTAGATTCTTCATATTTTGCTACAAAAAATTAAGATCTATCATCATTAAAAGTCTCTAACTCCATTGATTCATTATTCATTGTATTATTTCTTCAGTTTGGTTTAGTTACCTAAAAAGGGGTTTGACCAAGGCAAACCCCCATGCCCTAACATCCAACATTTCTTTCTCTTTCATTGTGTGTTTGTAGATTTAGGTATCTTGAAGACTTGGAAATCATTTAATATTAGATTGAAGAATCATTGAAGACATCTACTTGTTTGCAAAGCTGAAATATCCAATAAAAGTCACTTTCAGGCCCAAAAATCAGAGTTTCAAAAGCAGACACCTATCAGGAACTGAAGTGCAAACCGAGGGCTTCTATTTCCACTTTTATATTTGCAAAAATTTAGAAGTGGAATAAGTCACCAACAATGGTGACTTAGTCCCACTAAATTTATTTTTGGGAAGTTTCTATAGATTTGGATACCCATTTGGCTAAAAAAAGCTTTGGAGCAATTTTTCTAGATCTGGGACTAAGTCGCCCAAATTGGCCCAAGTGTCCAATGTTAGCTTTTGCATTAGGTTTTTTAGGGTTCCCTAACTTCATTCCATCATTTTTCAGCCTCTAGGTGCACACCTTCAGTTTCATCAATTTTTGTTACAATCTACCTTCATTTCTAGGTTTTTTGCATATCACTATGTGTTTTCAAACTTGCATATCTTAGGCTTTTCATTAATAATCAACATCATTTATCAATTTATTGCATTTAAACATTGAATATAGGCATTTTCATCCATTCTTTCATTGATTTTGAGTGTAGACATTGTCCATTTTGGCCCATCTCTCTCCTTTTAGGTGAAAAACCCTAGAAATGTTAGAGAGCATTCTGGTGCTAAAATCTATGTTTAAATTTTGGTGAAATCGCCTTTAGAATACATTATTTTCTGATTTTAGAGTCCATCATCATCCTAGAATTAGTTTGCATTAACATTGAATTGCACTTTGCATTAGTTAATTTGCATTCTAGGGTTTTAAAATTTTGCATTAGTGAGAGTGCATATAGTTTTCACTTTTGCATTCTAAATCATTGAAAAACATCTGAAAACTACATATTCCTTTAGTATTCAGGTCATACATAATAAAAAGCATCCAAACCTATTGAAACTTTCTAAAAAATTTGAAAAAACCCTAATTGGGACTAATTCACAATTCTAGGTGACTTAGGCAAGTCCAAATTTTTCACTGTCTATTACAATGCTAAAAACCTCATTTTTTTGCTTCCTAGGCCTCCTAGTATCATATACTATAAGTCTAGAAAGTTTCAAGAACATTTTTTTCATGCATCTAGCTCAAAACCATCAATTTAGGGTAGTCATTTTTTGAAATATTTTGAATTACAAGCATCATTAGATTTGAAAAATGTTCACATTTATGAAATTTAACATAACATGGCTAAAAGTACTTTTCACTTTTGCATACACAATGTTTTTGATAGATGGGGAAAAAATGTTTTGAATGGACCCGAAACCATGTACAACAGGTTTTGAATGGACCCAAAACCATCAGGACTTACAGGGGTCCTAGAACCACACCAAGATGAACAAGATGCACAAAGGATAAACTAAAATACAACCAGCAACAAACCAAGGACACAGCAAGACAACAACCAGCCAAAAGCCAGCAGGTTGCCAAGAAGAGCATCAAGAAATCACTTGAATCTTGCATACACAATGTTTTTATTCATAAAATTTTTCATAATTTTGATAAAATTACTTTTCATTCTTTGATATACATTGTTTGCATTCTTAAGGATTTGCAAACATTGGATAAAAGTGTTTTGCATATTTGGATATACATTGTTTACATTGCTGAAACATTGCATGAAATGTTTACATGTACTTTTCATTTTTTTTCAAACAATGTTAGTATCTTACATATTTAGACATGTTAAGAAATATTTCCTACCCCCTCCCTATGAGAGTGTTTTAGTGAAAAAGAATACAACCTTGGACATTCCTAATGATCATATTTGTTCCTCTCCTAATATATCTCCTATTGGTGATGAAGATATTTTGGTAGAAGAACCAATCAATGAGAATTTTGAGAATCCTAGTTGTTTCTCCCCCCTTTCCTCTCTTAGTGGACAAGAAATTAATGAACAATACAAAAACAACCATAGGTACTCATGATAATAACATTTGATATTCTCGTAGTATCTCTCCTAGTAGTGAAGTAGATACTTTGATGTTAGAAAGCACAATTGATGAAGATCATGAGTTTCTTATTTTTCCACCTTCACCTAGTGAAACCCTTATTAATCAAGACAATTCAACCATTGATCATTCCCCTACTTGCAATGAGGTCATTTTGGAAGAACCAATACTTGAATGTCAAGAAGATTTGGCTTGTATTTCTCCTAAAAAATCTCCTCCGAGAGAGAATATCATGGTGCAAGACAATGTGAACATTAACACATATCCTTCAAACACTAAACCTTCCTTGGGTGAAGAGAATAAAGTGCCATTAGAATCCCCTTCACTAAAAGTCATGCAAATAAAGGAAAGATTCTTGAGGTTATCATGACACAAGTGGGAGCACTTTTAATTTGTGAGCTTCCTAAGCAACCTCCCATTAGTCAATCAAACAAAAACTAAGAGATGTCTTGAAATCCATGATGCAATCTAATAATAACAATGTTTTGCAGCCGCTAAGTTGTAACTTAGTGACTCAAAAATCTAGGGGACCACACAACACTCCTACTCCATTACATTTTCTTCCACATAGTGTGTTGACTTTCTCTTTGTGGTATATTGTCCTTGATGACAAAACTGATTGGTGATTGGAATTATGATACTTGGTGCTCTTTGTATTTAGTTTGGCATATTTAGTACTTTGTGGACCATTATTTGGATTGATGCATTTGGGTGCATTTGTTTATCATATTTTGAGGTATTGATAATGTTGAGCTTCATGTGCAAATAAAAGTTATTTTTCCTATTCAGGTGGCATTGGATTTTAGATGATATTTTTTCTATTTAGGTGGCATTGGTTTTTAGGTGATATCATGGAACAGTTGATTTCATTTGACAGATTGGCAGTTCTTTATTGTACATTAGGTATATTATCTCAATTGCTCATTATCAGGTTGATCATGGCATCATGGACAAGATTCTTATCATGTTGATCATGGAATCATGGAAAAGATTCATTTGATTAGGTCTTCATGGCATTATATTGGTGATCTTCATGGTTGTCTCATAATTCTTTGGTATCCATAGTTATGATATATTATTTGGTACATGGCATTTTGGGTTGGAATTTTATTAATGCTCTTCTTGATATTTGAGTTTGATATTTCATTTGGCATCATTGGTTTATATACACTCTTCAATTGGTTTTGTTATTTCTTCTCTTCATGGCCAAATTATTTTGCTGCATATGTTTACTTTCTATACATATAGCTTCACAAGGGTTATTGCATTATACATAAGATGGAGATTATTGCTTAAAATGTTTATATCGATACACAATATATGTATTGTGATAGGGTATTATTCTGTTGTATCCCACCTTACATATTGTATATATGTATTTAGTTGGTCATTGGGCTTTATATGACCTCGGCCTAAATGATGAATTGGTCTTGACTTATTTGGGATAGTTGATCATATGAATTATTATGTTTATTTGGCAGCTGACAGGGTATTATCACTATATAGTTGTGAGCTCATGTGGACTTTGAACAACATTATCATTTTATTATATTCTTGTCGCTTGGTGACATGGACAGTTGGCATGTGATTTATTGTAACTCACATGGACTTTGACATGGAATATCATTATATCGGTTTCTTGGACCTCAAATTCATTACATTGCAATTTATCGATTTCAAAAATCATGTGTTATGATTTGGTGCTAGATGAAAAGTGGAAATAGGGAAAAATGAATGCTTTTTTTATAGAACCCTAGCTACCATGATGAATTTTCAATTATACTTCAATTTCGATAAAGGAAGCATTTCAAGTTTGTTTTTTGGTATGATAGAAGATGGAGGTTGGCAGTTTCTTTGGTGGACTCTCCATGAGCTTGAAAATTTTCAAAGGTCTTCAACAACCTTTTCTGGTATTTGTTCTATTGTCTCTCACTCTAACAGGTATTTGTCCTTGAATCTAGAAAAATCTTATAAGCATAATTGAATTTGGTTAAGGTTTATATGGTAAGTAGTTGATTAACCTGAGTTCATTCAAGGGTTTCATTTCTCTAGTGATATTCATTGACATATTATTGTATTTATGTGATTATATTTAAAAACCCTTGATGGGTATCATGATTAAAAACAAAAAAACAACATTGTTCATAAAAAATCTGGTTATTGGATACAAGTTTTGAAAAAAATAACTGTTTGTAAATCATTGTATAAATTATTGGAAAAATCATATGACACGGTGATGAGACTTGATATAGTCTGAATAGTATATTGATTAACATTGTGATATCATTCTAAAAAGCAAAGAAGAGGGGTTTATATTGACTTGTATCTCTGATTTGATCACAAATATTTCATGAAATTATTTTGTACTATTTCATTCAGTACACATTTAGTGGGCATTGTTGAAAATCATACATTATTATCTAAAACTCTAAAACAGAGGAGTTGATGCTCCTATGAAGTTGGTGCTTTAGAAATCGTTATTGGAGTTGGTGCTCTTTTGAATGAATAAAAATATCAATTGGCAAGTGGTTTTTTATACCCCAAGAGGGTTTTTCCACTCAGGAAATCTTTGTGTTATGTGATGTGTTTTTTCTCTCATTTAGTTTCATGTTAATGTGCTCATTTAGTTGGTCAATGCTCTGATACATTGAGTTTGTTCAAAAGATTAATGTCAATTTGTTCAAGTCTGTAATGCAAAGTAAATTGTGCAAATCTAATCATTAAAATTACTTCATAAAGCAAGTTGAAATCTGCATTTTATACTCCATATGTGAATGCTTAAAATTATGTCAAAAGTAAAGCAATGTTATATTTTGTGGAGTCTTTAAGTTCTATTTTGAAAAGAACGAAAAGATTGTTCATAAAGCTTAATTGAACATATCATATGATGCTTTAAATATATGTGTTAAATGTTAAGTCAAGTCTTAAGTTGCAGTCACATAAACAAAGTTGCATTGAGTTAAAGGTCAAAAGTTTAACTTGTGCTTTAAGAGTTAAAATTTGCATCACTCTGATTCACCCCTCCCCCTCTCAGAGTGAATCCACTTCCAACATAGTGTGCCTAGTGTTAAATATCTTAAGAAGAATCCTGCTAATATATCTATATGGAAACTTGTTCAACTATCACCTACAGTCAAATTTCTATTTTATGAAATGTTACAAATATAGAAGGAGGAGATCCAATCTTAGATAAAATCAAATAATATAACATCCTCTTCTCATCCCATGACATTCACCCAATCAGAAATCACATTCTCTAAGCATGAATTACCCTCACTCTAGATTCAAAACAAGAATGATCCCTTGATGATAAAGGTGATCATTAACAAAGCTTTAATTGGGCATACCCTCATAGATAATGGATTAGAAATTAATATTTGTAGCCTGGACCTCCTACACAAACTTGGTCTAGACGAAAAGCTCATCCAACTTAATGATGTTCATATTTGTGGCTTTGAAAAGTTTGATCACATTACCTATTGAGGTCGGACTTGTAATGTTTCCTGCCTCTAACATATCATGCAAGGACCCCTTGCATACACTCTTCTCCTAGGGAGACCATGGATTCATGCTATGAAGGGAGTGCCCTCCACTCTTCACCGTACAATGAAATTTGAGTACAATAACAAGATATACATAGTTGACATAGATGAGTGAAGCTATGATTCAACTGATCACAACATTTCCAATCCCCCTAATTCTTTTATTCATAAATAAAAAATTGAACCTATACAAGTTGATCCTATCTCTTCACCTACAACAAAACTCTTTCATGATAATTGGGGGTCGTTAGATTCTACACCTCTTTTCAATAAAGTTTCCAACATCTCACCCTCATGGTCCAAAGAGTCATATACAAACGATTCATTTTCAAACACAAGTTCTCGTAGTGATTGGGGTTTCACACTTACCTTTAGGGGAGAGTACGAAATATCACAATATAAACAAACACAACCTTTTGTTTCACTCGCTCCACTTGATTCTACAAAATCACCCCATGGTGGTGATGGGGGCTATATAAATCCCATCCATCATGGAGAAAAGATGCATAGCATTAAATAGGACTTTTGTTCTTGTAAAGAAACCAATCCTTCGCAAAAGCATAAACCCCTTTCATCTAACTTGGAAGATTGTTATGGTATCAGATATAATCTCCCTCGTACACATGGATGCAATGCACACATGAAGAAAACTGACATATCATACTCTTTCAATAAATATTTAGGGCTATGTCCCTTATCTCCAGTTTCATCTAAAGCTCTAAACAACAAAATTAAACATCTCGAGTGTGGTGCTCTTCCTTGTGTTGGAGAACCTAATCCCTCTACCTGATAGTTACTTTTATCCATTCTAGGCTCACCTTTGTCTTACACTAAGTGGAGGAAAAAGGTTAAGTAGCCATGTCCTCATATGTCACTTGTCATTGTCTCTTTTGAATAGTTGTTAACCTTTCATGAACATATAAGAGCAATCTTGAGATGTGGACGACATGCCTTAAGTTGGCTTGCACATGACATACTTATTCATGATGTAGCTCAACTCAGAAACATATGACTTGGCATAAGGGATTTCCAAGTTGGCTCTCATTATTTTCTTCTTGTTTGCATTTTTCATTTGCTACTTTAAATTAATTTCTCACCGTACGGTGTGTAGCAATTCCTTTAAAGTGGGGGCATATATTGGCATTATTCATTTTACATTTTTCTTTTTTCTTGGTTCTTAGTGCAGCCTTGTTACTTCATACAATGCATTTTTTCACTTTGTAGATGATATTGGGTGTGATATATTTCATGAGTGTGATCTATCTTAGCATATTATAGTCCTCTTGGTGGCTTAATGCGACACACTACATCCCCTAAGTTGAAAATTTTCTATCCTTTGATTGGTCCTCTCTTGGAGACATTAGACACAATGTTTCCTAAGTTAAAGACCTCACATGAACTAAGCAAAACTCCATTGAAAATCCTTTGCATGTTGAACATTTTGCATTTGTTGTATGGGCACTTGGCATAATACAACTTGCATGCCTTTGGTGCCATTACAATTGTTTGTGAATTCTAAGCATACAAAGCTTTGCTTGTCTCATGAAGCTCAAAATGCCATTTTCTTTTGTGGCACCTTATTAAAGTTATCAAGAGGTATAACTTTGGTATGGTTGAGTGGCAAGCCCATTCCAAGGCATGAGATTTCCCCATAGCAACCTATGTGTGTGTGAGTGCATACCATCCATGAGTGTATGTGCCACATTTTAAGGACTTCTCACCTGGTGCACAACCAACTATTTTGTCACCTCAGAGTGAGTATGCATTTTTGGACAAAAAACCTAGATTTGATCCACAATGTGTTGGACAAACGGTCGAAGCTTGATCCACCTTTTCATTTTCACTTTTCTCTTCCTTCTAGTTCTTTCCATTGCATGATCACATATCTTGTTTCGTTGCAAATCATTCACCCTTGTGCGTGTCCTCTTGTACTTATGCTTGTTTGACTTAGGATCTTGGATCTTGGGGGCTTGACCAATGCCTTGATCTTTATCTTTCTCATTGGTACAAATGGAACCCTCTTGAATGTCTACTTTAGTGTGAGTTTCAAGAAAGTTCATCATCTCACTAAAGTGGGGGCTAACTGTGGACACGGAAAAAGTATCCCTTTTTGCTTGCTTAATATGGGAGTAATTAATAACAAATTGGACTTAATGAGGCCTTGATTTAGTGTTGTGAGGTGTTTTAAACATCCACACTAGGTCTTGGACCCTTGCAAACTGAATAAAATTTATTTAACGATGTCTTGTGAAGGTTTTGTAAAGTGTTGTAAAATAATTTCACACCTCTCTAGACTTAATGGACCCATCTTTCCCTAATTCAATGTTGCGAAATGTGTTTAATGCAATTCTCAAATTAATCTAGAAGGCTTGTGAATTAAACTTAACTCTAATCTAGTGTTGTAATGTGTCTTACACATTCACATTGGATGTTGTGCCTTTCTAGGCTATGTGGACCTCATTTTAATGATGTAAAGTGCATTTAATCACACTTTTACATTGAAATTTGTGTCTATAGCCCTAATTACTCTTTGAAAAATCATTAATAGGCCCCTATGGCCCCATATTGTGCATACAAAGGCTTATTTTGATCAAGGACCTGATGAAATCATCATATAAACTTGATTTATTCACACCCCAAGCATCCAATTGGAAAAATAACCCCTATGGGGCCAAGTCGCCCATTTGGATGAATTAGTCTCATCCAGGTGGGACTAAGTCACCCAACTTAGTGACTTAGTCATTTTTGGATTATTTTTGAGGTTCAGGTGGGAAAAATTGGAATTTAAGTTTATTTTTCCTTCATTTCATACTTGGGGATCAAATTAATGGGAAAATTAGGTAGGTTTCCTATAAATAAAAGCCTCTAAACCCTAATTCATAATGCATTCATCATTCATCTTCCATTTCAAGTCAAGCAAGTTAGGGTTTTAGCATTCTCAATCATTAAGATAGATTTTCAGACATTCAAGGGAAGATTCTTCATCTTTTGTTAAAAAAATCAAGATCTACCATCATGGAAAGTCTCCAACTCCATTGCTTCATGATTCATTATCTTATTAAACCAAAATGATTTATTATCTTAGGTATCTTGAAGAATTATAAATCATTGAAGATTAGGTTGAGGAATCATTGAAGACATCTCCTTGTTTGCAAAGCCAAAATATCCACTAAAAGTCACTTTCAGGCCCAAAAATTAGAGTTTCATAAGCGGACACCTATCAAGAACTGAAGTGCATACCGAGGGCTTCTGTTTCCACTTTTGGATTTGTAGAAATTCAGAAGAGAACTAAGTTTTCAATAGTGGTGACTTAGTCCCATTAAAAATTTTTTCAGAAGTTTCTAGAGTTTTGTATACCCATTTGGCCAAAACATGCTCCAGAGCAGTTTTTCCAGATCTAGGACTAAGTCACCCAGATTGGCACAAGTGTCCCAGTTAGCTTCTACAATAGGTTTTTTCAGGATTCTAGACCTTCATCCCATCCTTTTTTAGCCTCTAGGTGCACACCTTCAGTTTCATCAATTTTTGCTACAATCTACCTTCATTTCTAGGTTTTTTGCATATCACTATGTGTTTTCAAATAACTTGCATATCTTAGGTTTTTCATTAATATTCATATTTATTTTTTATTTTATTGCATTAGGAAATTGTATTTAGACATATTGCATCCATCCCTACATTAATATTGAATGTATACATTACATTTTGGTCCATCTTTCTTCTTTTAGGTGAAAAACCCTACAAGTGCTAGAAAGCCATTATGTGCCAAAATATTTGTTTACACTTATAAGCATAAATAATTAAGCATCAAATGATAAATATATATATAATTTTTGAGTACATGTCATCAAATATACAATGCTAGGGTGGCTTGTGGCTACTAGATCCCTTAGGATCTGGTGATTGAATTTTCCTAGATGCATTTTGTTGAGAGACGATAGTATGCAATCATGATCGTGAACTGATAAGAGCATCCAAAGGATGTTTTAGACCCTATGCTCATCCAACAATCGTGATATCTCATCCAACGACCTCTAGATGCTCTCGTGCTATGTGTTCTCTATTTGACTGTAGCCTGGCTACCTTTGCATGGAGTCTCTCAACCTCCTCTAGACCTCGAGATGATTGAATCTCCTCATAAGAAGCCTAGACTTTATCAACATCCCTACTAGCACCCTCATATGACCCTCTTAGTTTTACATAAGGCTCAAATAGCTATACGTTCTGCTCCATGATGGGTGGGGGATTAGCCTAATCGTTGACTGTCAAAGGCACTATCTCTATAGCAACCTATCTGTAGAGATCATGTAAATCTCTCACAACCCCTGCAACATAGAAATAATAAATATAATTAGTACACATCATGATATATATAATTAAAATCATAAGCATTAACATAAACATAAGAATAATAAAAAATAAAATATCATCACCTAGATCCTTGTCAGCTATGTAAAGACAATCTCATCTTGTACAAGAGGCATGGAGGATATGCTAGCACGTGTTGTAGCTACTAACTATGATTTGGTAACACAACTGGGAGATGGATCTCCCCACTCATGGGCAATTGGACCCTCATTTTTTGTATCACTTCCCTCACTCATTAGATGCTCCTCCTCCTCTTTCTCCTCCTCCTCCTCCTCTTCCTCATCCTCATCCTCATCCTCATCCCCCTTGTCCTCCTCCTCCTCTCCCTCATAATCAGGTTCTATCCCCTCATCATAATCCTCATTTATCTAATTTGCAAATAGATCTGATGCCCTGATCCATGTATCCTCATGGTTATCATCCTCATCCCTCTACTCTAGAAGTGGTCTTGTAAATCCTATAGGATGATCCATCAGGAATAGAGAAGTTGGTCGTGCTACTGCCCACCACTCCTTGTATGCATCAATAGTAACAATGTCATTAGTGTCAAGATTTGTGTGCTCTCAATCACCAGATCTAGCATCATCCACTATCAGTCGCCTAGTATATCCTAGCCTCCAAGAACTTTGTAATAATTTCTCGTAAAAGGAGCATTTTGTTGGTGGTACCTGTATCTAGCCAAACTTCCACATCACATGATCATAGTATAATGGTCTTACTATGTAATCATGCTTCCCTCGAAGAATCCTATCCATTTGCATCATCCTCAGCTATTGAGTATCATCTGGCCACTATGGTATCAGCTAGTATGGTATCCAAAGGACCTTCTCTTGATATAGTTGATCAAATTGAACTCTCCAAATATGTAAATCTCCATACTACCATGACTTCCTCAAAGGATAACTAAATGCATGTGGATATCCTAGGGTCAATATAGATTAAAACCCTATCATCTTAGTGATGTGATATGCTTCAAGAACTAAACCTATAGTAGTGTACAATGTACCATTTTGTTGACCTCATGGTATGCAATTTTCCTTAGATCATAATATAAATGTGCAAGGATAATGTGGCCCTAGGCATATATAGTCCTGTGGTACTCCATTTGTTTGATCATATGAACATAACCTCCATCTAAGTGTGCACCCTAGCCATCAGGGACGAGTACTAGTGCCACTGTGAAAATAATAATCTTTCTCAAGACTGGTGATCATGCATAGAGTAGCCATGCTAGATCAATATGTGGACCTACAATCTCCTCTCAAACCAGTCCTCCTAAGTAGTACCCTATATTTTATCGCATATTTGTGTACGTATTATCCCTTGTGAAGTGCATGATCTCTCACCTCAAATAGGAACTCGCAGGATGTGATGTACATCCTCTAGGGTGATCATCACTTCACTAGTGGGTAGGAGAAATGTGTAGGTATTGGCATCCTATCTCTTAGCAATCGCCATCAACATAGCATCATGGTACCTCATGGGAGACATGAGGTACACCCAATATAATCCAATCATCTGTAAAGTTTGAGTATCTTCTTCTGATAAAGTTGAGACTAGGTCTCGTAAGCGACATAATTTTATGTCACCGAGACGCTTTCATGACCAGGGTGGAATCTAACAAAAAAGAAAAAGCATCTCCTATAAGCATTCTAAAATCTTAAATATATACATCAAAAGTCAAAAATTTTGCTAAAGTTGTTATAGGATACTTTTCTAAGGGTTCTAGAAACTTTATTCACTATTTGAGACACTTCACGAAGAAACAAGACACTTTGCAAAAAGGGGGGACACTTCACGAAAAAGTGGGACACTTTGTAAGAAAAGGGGACACTTTTTAGAAAAGGGATGCTTTGCATGTACTTTTCTTTGAGGTCCTAAATCAACCTAGAAATACCTAAAAACATAAAATAAATTTGTAAGGACAAAGCTAAGGCACATCAACTCAACTAATGTTGCAACTCACCTCGAGCTACCTCAAATCTCAAAGGCATGTACTCTCATTGGCTTGAAATCTTCAATCACTCTCCAACAAAGTCAAGCTGTAAGAAGGTGAAAGATAAAATTAGTTCAAGTTACTTCATTTTTTTCTCTTATGTATGTTAAAACTAGGTTTTGACTATATTAGGGTAAAAAACATTTTTTTCCTTCAAACTAGCATATTTGGGGCTAGCAAACTCTATTTTTTATACCATTTGTTGCTTTGGAATAGTGATTATGCTCCTATCCTCATCACATGTCTATCATTATGTGTTATGTTACATGGAAATACCCTATGATACAACTTATCTAATTCAATGTGGCTAGATTTCTACCTTGATTCTGCCTCCATAAAGTAGGTAGAATCAAGCGAGGGCATACATCTACCCTCAACTTTTATTTCTATGAGAAGTTAGATAAGAGGATTTTGGAACGACTAATGACTTAGTCTTGTAGGATGTGATTCCTAAAATTATGGTTTTGCAGATGGCTATAGTGGGGGATTCACTCTCCCATATTGTCAATCGATATGAGTATCCTTTTATGAAATGAAGTTGATTGTTTGGATTCCTTTAGCTTGCATATGTACGTAGAGTCATATGGCCGCTAAAGAGAGGGCTAAATGTGGCAACAAAAATTATACTCCCTTCTTGGAGAAAGTATAAGTTATTGCTTAATTTGGACCCATTTCAGTACCCTTGCATTAAATTCCCTTTAAATCATCATTATTAGGTCACTAATACTCGAGGCTTATTTCAACTAAAATCCCAAAAAAATCAATAAAAGCATTAATTTTTCTAATAACCTATCATTGGTCCACCCGAAAAATCTAGGGTGGGACTTGTTGGCCTTCTCTAATGGTTCAATGACTAAGCCCTTAGAGTTGTGACTTAGAGATTATACATCTACACTAAGTAGTTATCTTACTCATCATGAAGGTGCATTTCATTGTCAACCTAGGGATGTGAACTTGAAATGGGTTAGCACTGTATGTGCACTAGGACTCCACTGTAGTCATCCTTAAACTAGAAAAGAAACAGTAATGAAAATAAAATGTTGGAAATAAATTAACATAAGCATTGAGCATGAATCAAAAAATACACTGAGCATCAATAACTAGATTGGAAATGGATGACATAAATAGAAATCTAAACAAATAGATAGGAAACTACTTTGTCTACCTTGGTTGTAGGAACAGTCATAGAACAAAGTTCTAATGGCTACAGTAACAAACATTTGTTGAAACCGATACTAATTACTAAGCATAAAATTAACTTTTAAAACAAATGGGTGGAATTTTCACCAAGTGGGCCCCCTTGAATGAGTCTTCCCTAGGCTAACTCAAATGCAACAAATCATAATATCATTTTATTCCTTGAAAACATGATCACAACATATCAACAATATGACTGTATTACATAAAATAGAAATGTAAGTACAATTTCATAACATCCAACCTTGTGAAAAGGGGCATCTGACCATTATTTATAGAGGGAAAAGCTTATAATTAACCCTAACTAACTAGACAGTCGCCTCTAGAAAAATGGGAGGATTCCATTTATTGAAAGTATGGAAAAGAGAGGGAGGAAGTTATGCATGCACCAGATTTGGTCAAAGAAGACATTCCCCAATGAGGATCTAGCACAACAAACTTCGTAGATTTTCTCAACTAGCAAACATGACCATTTAAAAGGTAGTTACAACTTCCATACAAGCTAGGAAATTCCCTCCATTGGAAATTTCCCTCCATTGAGTGTTTTCCCTCCTTTGACCTCTTAATGACCATATTTTTGACTTCCTTAACAACTAACCAGCTGGTAGGAACTTCTCCCACTTTACAAGCTTCATTTATATCTGCATCTTGATGTGAACCTGCATGATGATATTAGAACACACAAAACAATTGCATATACATAATTATCTTAAAGTAACATCCATTCAACCACATGTAAAATTAACATAGATAATCCACATAGCATGTTAATATCATTAAAATTCAAGAGGATAAGTTCATTCCCAAGGTTCATAAATATAAGGAAAAAACATGGAGAACATTAATAACCAAGTGCCAAAGTCTATACTATCAACAGCAAATATATGATAAACCCAAGATCCATTAATTGGACTCATCATCTGCCCCCAACCTAATGATCTATTTGTCCTCCAACAATAGCTCTATTCCTTTTCCTTGTCAAATATTTGAAGTCACCAACTGCCAATTGTCTTAGCTTATTCTCTATAGTATCTGAATTGGGATCCTAGTAGAACCCCTACTTGTTTTCCAATATGCTCCACCTTGGCCTTTCTATAGCTATGTCATACTAATAGTATGTGTAATATGGTACTGGCCACAATAGAGTAAGTGGCTGAAATGTCAAGTGAAGCCAAATTGTTGCCTCATCCTTCCAATCTATATGTACCTAGTACTTCATTTACATGTTGAAACATAATTTTGCAAGGAATAGGGTTCAACCTGTTTCAACTGACCTGTCAAACTATTCCATCGCTATGATAGGTACCCCAGTACTATTTTCCCTATAGTATTAACTACCTAATCATATTCCTGGTATGCTTCATCCCTAATATGAATGATTCTGTGTTTATAGCTCAGACAATAAAGAATTATGTGCCATTTATAGTAAATGTCTGAAGGGTTACTAGATTCAGCTCTGAGAGGAAAGGGGGTATGGAGTTCTCTTTCCCTATATATTTTAAACTACTACCCCCAACTAACTTCATTATGGATCCATGATATGAATGCTCTCAAATGGATATCTCCAATGTATAGCAATGGGTTCCAGTCATGATCATTAGGCACAACATAGTTATGCAAGTACAATTCAAACAACAAATTTTTAACTTCAAGAGGAGAGGATTGGTAGGCTTGGAAAAAATCATGTAGGGTTTCAATAGAAGGGCTTAATCTTGAAATAACCCTTGATAGCTTGAAGGAAAGATGACACTCCTTTAAATGCAGTGCATATACTCTTGGAGGAGTTCTGCATGCCATGATTTGGGGTACTAAAGCTACCACATTATCTACCTTATCCTTCAAGGAAACAATCTTTGTATTCTTTTTTACTTCTTCCTGTAGCTTGAGTCTTTCCTTTTTCCACTCCTCTTTCCTTTGCATTTCATTCCATAAGTTCAGGGCTACAAGATTCCATGAAAAAGTTGGAGGTTTATGTTTTCCTACCAAGATCTTTCCTCGCACTAGTTCATGTTGTTCAAATGACACCAATTGTAGTGATTGTTTTTGTTCATCTTGCTTTGGTTGTAGTGGTTCCTAATTTTCAACCTACTCTACAATAGTAGCAAGCTCTACTAATCTTATGTTTTCTTGTTCCTCCAAAATTTCTTCCACCTCAACATTTACCTGCCCCTTAGGAGCTTCAGTCTCCTTCCTAGGTGTTCTTCTGAGTCTAGGGCTTCTTTTTGGAGGCATATCAATAGTTGGAACATCTGGTTTTGATTTCTCTGGAGGGATTTTACATTTCTCGGCCACTACAGGAAGACCAATTTCATTAGCTTTCCATTTCCTAAGGCTTGGTATTACTTTTTCTGATGTTTGCTTCTTGTCCTTCCCTTCTCTAATTTCTTCCTCTCTTATTTGTGCTTCCTCTTTTCTAATGGTAGACCTAGTACGAATTGGAGTTTTAGGGAGAACATTGACATTAGGGTCTACGGATGAACTTTCTTCATCCAAATATCTGATTCAAAGGAGATAATTTCTATTGTTGACTCAGCTGCAAGAGGTTCTGTGCTAGGGTTTGTGCCAGAGGTTGAAGCTCCAGGAGTGTTTTAGCAACCCTCTCACCCCTACTAACCCTATGAGCTTGGGGCTAACCTATATGACTCACATTTTCCAATTTGAACTAATCAATGTTCAAAAATTCTTCCCATGACATACCAAACACTTCTTGTAAAGATTTTTCTACTAAAAATTTTATCAAACAGTGATGGGAGACATGATTGTCACTACCTTTTTGTGTTTTAGCTACCATGATTGCAAGGACGTTGTACAACACATTGGGTACGTTCATCCTTCTTCCATGTATCATATGGTTTAGGAGCTTAAAATACACAAAATGGAGGCATGATTGGAAGCCCTCATAGGATATATTTGAAAATGTAGACATCAACTTGTTTCCACTTTTCTGGTAGAGAAGTTCTCCTTATTCCTTGCTTATCTACAACAAGTGGAGGATTACTAGGTTTAGTGAATTTTTCCCTAGCTAACCTCACATCCTTGGAAGCAGGGTATGGCTCTCCTTCAACAAACAAAATTGTTACTTTAGCAATTCTCTCCTCAGTGGCTATAACTTCCATCCCTTTTACCATTTCCTTCCTGTCAAAAAGTGTTTGTGCAAATTACAGAGTAATGTCATCATTGAAACTGTCTAGTTTCATAAAGTAGTCCAACCATCAACAATTCCTGAATTTGGCTAGAGAGAGTGCATCTCGCAGTATCGTGTCATGAATTGTAGGTTCATTTCTAATATGTTGTTCTCCCATTTTTTCTACCCACAATCAGGAAAACACTTCTACAAAATTTTCTTTCCTACAATCCTTCTCTGAAAACCCAATTTCTTCTGCTTCCTGCAACTCTTCTTTAGTGCTAACACCAATGTCATGTAACTCTTAAATTTACCTTTTGGTGACATTATGACTATGACTAAGGTAGTAAAGAAACATAAATGAGGGGTATCATCAAGGAAAATGGCAGCAATTTAGTGTCGCATCATACATGTAGACCGTCATTTCAACTATTTCAAATTGGCTCATTTTAAATTTACTGACATGTATGACACATGGACATGTGGGTTCACACTCCCCCCAACCTAAATTGGAGCATGTGTCTACACAAGCTAGGATGTAACTATGATGTGATAGGGCAGAGTACTTGAATATGTGCTATCTGAAATATCAACATTAATATATAGTAATTAAATAAATGCATTTAAGATAATTAAGATATAGCAAGTTCTTACACAAGTACCTAAAAATTTGGAGTGTTATTTGCAAAGAATGTGGAGGGAAGTATGAGTTAATTTAAAAGTACAGTTGATTATTAAATGCAGTGGTGATGTTATGAAGTGATGGTGGAGTTATGGAAGACAGAGAAAGGATGGAGATGGATGGGCGGATGGATTTATTAATGAAGAAGTTGATTCCCACAAAAGTGGGAATCTTTATTATGATTGGATACATACCTTGACTAGTCAGAAGAAGGGACACTAGGTCTGCTTCCTTCAGTTGTAGGAACTTTTGAGGTTTAGTGTTGAATAAATTTATGCATGAATTCTTGTTTGGAAGTCGGCTTATGATATAACCTGAGACGATGATCGTTGATTAGGAGCTTGAATCTAACAGGGTCATAGGTTGTGAGTTGAACAACACCATTGGAGAAGACTTCTGCAACTTCATACGGTCCCAACCACCTAGTTTTCGGTTTTTCTACATTATCTTGATACCTGGAGTCATAAAGGAGATCCCAGTCACCTAGTTGGAACTTCTTTTCCTTTATGTATTTGTCATTCCATCTGATTCTCTAATTTTGCACTATCTTAGCATGATGAAGAGCTGACTTTCTCATCTCATCCAAGGAATTTAGTTGCATGATCCTATCATTTTATGCCTTAGATATATGTCTACCCCAACATCTAGTGTTGTTCTAAGATTTTTATGCTCAAACTCTATAGGCATCATGGTTGTTTTTCCATACAATAATTCAAAAGGAGTGAAACCAATGGTTATCTTTCAAGTGGTTCTATAAGCCGAGACAACTTCTGGAAACCTATTTTCCCAATCTTTCCTATGTATTTCCATTATTATTTTTTGTCAAAATAACCTTTATTTCCCTATTTGTCACTTCAGACTAGCGATTGGTCTGAGGGTGATAGGGGGTAGATTTCCTATTCCTTACATTATATTCATTGACTAATGTTGTGACAAGAGTTGATGTAAACTGAGCCCCTTGATTTATAACTATCTCCTTAGGAACCCCATAACATGTGAAGATTTCTTCATAAAGGAATTTTGTAACTTTATTATCTCTGGCATGTTTCATAGCTTTAACCTCAACCCACTTTTTCACATAGTCAGTGCAAACCAGGACATGTATGATTTACCATTTGATGGTGGATCAATTGGACCTAAAAAATCAAGTCCCCATTTATCAAATAGTGTGATGACTACCTGAGGGTATAGAGGAATCTCATCAGATTTAGTTGGGCGACCCTACTTTCACATCTATCACACTTCCTAGTATACTTTCTTGCATCCTTATGAAGTGTGGGCCAATAATATCTTGTATTAAGAATCTTCATTGATGTCCTCTTAACTGCAAAGTTCCATCCACAGGGTTCATTATGACATGCATGTAGTATATCATATGTTTTATCTTCCCTTACACATCTCCTCATCACATGATCTGGTCCAGTATAGAATAGACATCCTGTAATCCATGAGAAAGGAATTTTTTTCTCAATAAGAACCCTTCTCTCTTTTGGAGAAAAATGAGGGGGAACTCTCCCTATAACCAGATAATTGGCTATATCTACATACCAAGGTGTGTGCACACTGATGGAAAAAAAAATTCATTAGGGAAGGAGTCATCAATGACTTGAGTGTCCTCTGATGTAGTCAATATGGAGAGAAAGTTTGCACAAAATTTTTCTTACCCAATTTATCAACAATGGTAATATAAAATTCCTATATTAGTAACAACCACCTTGCTAGCCTACC
Source organism: Sequoia sempervirens (assembly GCA_007258455.2). Classification (NCBI taxonomy): domain Eukaryota; kingdom Viridiplantae; phylum Streptophyta; class Pinopsida; order Cupressales; family Cupressaceae; genus Sequoia; species Sequoia sempervirens. Next base: position 533,750,975 of record VDFB02193867.1, read on the forward strand.
TGAAGTCAAGGGCTTATTCATGAGGTATCTTATGGTTGCATGGTTTATATGAACAAAGATATGATATTGTGTTATGTAATGCCAAAACTTGTTAAGGGAATAGATGACTACCAACATCTCCTTCTTTTTCATTGTTTAATGGGTATGTGCAGGATCATCATGGAAAAAATAGGCCCTTAAGTGGCAAAAAATTCAGAAAAATCAGTGTTAGGAAACTTGATGTAAAAATTTGAATAAGTTATCTATATTATTTAAAAAATATGTAAGAATAGAATATGTATAAAATTGAACGTAGTTTCTAAACTACTAGGTTTATTTAAAAATAAATAAAATCTATTTGGTGAAAATTTAAAATTTCAATCGATGTACTTAAATTTCAAGGAAAAAATAAGAGTAGGTGTCTATTTGACCACCTAACCATAATAAAATGATAATATTTTTTTATAAGATTTTATATATAAGTAGAGGACTCATGTTTGGATGTGATGCATATTTTTTTATAATTTTTTTCCAAGTAAATAATTAATTATGAATTTTTATTACAACTTTTAAAAAAATATAAAACTCAGATGTCTAACCACCTTAACTTGGTCAAAAATTCATGAAATTTAATTTTTCTTTTTTTTTTAATCCTATAGTATGTAAAGCATAGAATGTGACACATGTTTGATTCAAAAAATGTGATACCATTTTGAAATTATAGATTTTTTCAATCAGACCTATCGATCAAGACTTTAGTCATAATTCTAATAGAAAATGAATAATAATTATTTATTAAATTCAAATTAAAGCATAATTTATATTGGTGAAAATCTAAGAATCTCCTTTGAAAACCCTTTTCATTTCATCAATTTTGGGTTAAAAAAAGTCATCAGCCACATACCCTACAAATACCCATAATATTGCCACTTTTTGGCCCATCATGATCCTACACATACCCTAATTAAACTTAGCTCCTTGTAGGTTCTTGCTGACAAAGGAGACTCTATTCTCAATTGCTCCCTCTTTTTGGCCCAATACATCTCCAATAGCATAATCAAATGAATCTTTGTGAATATGGAAAGGGAGTTCCCAATTAGGTCCTTTAAGTACAAGAGCATGGGTTAAGGATTATTTTAAATGAGAGAATACTTTGTCACAATCCTCTTTCCACTGGAACTCAAAATATTTAGTTAGAAGATTGTGCAGTGGTGCTACCATCTTACTAAAATCTTTTATGAAGCACCTATAGTATCATGCATGTCCCAAAAAACTTCTAACATATTTTTTCTTGGTAGGAATAGGAAGATTGGTAATCACCTCAATCTTAGCTAGGTCCACTTGAATTCCTTTCTGAGAGATATAGTGGCCAAGGACTACTCCTTCTTGGATCATCAAGAAGCATTTCTCACTATTCAGGGATAGATTATGGTCTTCACATCTCTACAAAACTTTCTTTAGGTTTTCTAATGCTTTTGCAAAATCAACACAAGTAGTAAAATCATCCATGTAGATCTCCATACAATCATGTGAGATATCTAAAATTATAATAATTTAACTACTCTGTGAAATGTTGTAGGTGCATTACATAAACCAAATGGAAGTACTAAATAGATGAGTATGTGCAGGATTATGATGGGGCAAAAAGTGGCAATATGATGGGGCAAAAAGTGGCAATATGATGGGTATTTGTAGGGTATGTGGCTGATGACTTTTTTAAAACCCAAATTTGATGAAATGAAAAGGGTTTTTAAAGGAGATTGTTAGCTTTCCACCAATATAAATTATGATTTAATTTGAATTTAATAAATAATTATTATTCATTTTCTATTTGAATTATGACTAAAGTCTTGATTGATAGACTGATTGAAAAACATCTATAGCTTTCAAACGGTATCACATTTTTTGAATCTAAAACATGTGTCACATTCTATGCTTCATATACTATAAGATCAAGAAAATAAAAATTGAAAATCATGAAGTTTTGACCAAGTTAAGGTGGTTAGACATACGAGTTTTTTATATTTTTTTAAATTTGTAATAAAAAAATTCATAATTAATTATTTACTTGGAAAAAAATTACAAAAAAATATGCATCACATCTGGACATGAGTCCTCTACTTATGTCTAAAATATTATAAAAATATTATCATTTTATTGTGGTTAGGGTGGGATAAACACCTACTTCTTATTTTTCTCCAAATTTAAGTACTATTGCATTGAAATTTCAAATTTTCACCAAATAGATTTAAAAAAAAAACCTAGTATTTTAGAAACTACATTCAATTTTCTACATTCTATTCTTACATATTTTTGAAATAATATAGATAACTTATTCAAATTTTTATGTCAAGTTGCCTAACTCTGATTTTTCTAAATTTTTTGCCACTTAAGGGCCTATTTTTTCCATGATGATCTTGCACATACCTAGACATAAGTCCCCCAAGGACAGGTAAAATTTGTCTTCTCTTGATCCTCAAGTGCAATTTGTATCTGATTATAACCATTGAATCCATCTAGGAAAGAAAAATACTGCTTACCTGCAACTGAATCTAGTACTCGGTCTATGAAAGGAAGGGGAAAATGATCCTTTCTGGTGGCAGAGTTTAGTTCTCTATAGTCAGCAAAAACTCTACATTTACCTCCCTTTTTAGGCACAATTACCAATGGGGACACCTATTAGCTGTTTGAAATAGGGTAGATAAATTCTTCATCCAATAACTTATGTAATTCCCCTTTTACAATCTCCCTCAATGTAGGGTTGATTCTCCACTATGGTTTCCTTACTAGTGTGCAGTCATCTCTAATATAGATCATATGAGTACAAAGCTTGGGATCCAATCCTTTCATTTCATGGTAATCCCATGCAAATGCATGTTGATGGGTCTTCAACAGGTTTGTCAATGACAATTGTTGTTCTTGCTTCAACCTGCTATTAATATTAAAATATTTTCCTTCTCAAACTTGTACTTATGTGGTCAACTCAATCATGGTTATTTCACTAATGCTTGGCATTTTTAGTTCATGTGGAACAATGTATGAAGCGTATCTGATGTTGTAAGAAGTTCAGGTGCAAGAGGAGCGGTCATAAGTGTCTTCAATGGACCTATAGAACCAATTCATGAGTGGATGATTCTTCATGCACCTCACAATGGTTCTAAATTATATGGGATAATACTTTATCTTCTTCCTGGAGTTTCATGAAAGGACTTTTGCTTATTATCATGAGTTGTGCCACTAAATTGACTTCCTCATCCTCTTCTCCAACATGTTGCCATATGGGGTTATACATATCATGGGATGGTTGAGAAGAAGAGTAGAGAACAAGATTTTAGTGCTTCTTCTATCAGAAATAGTCATGTCCCCAGATCGACATCCAATGTAAGCATCTGTTGTTGCTAACCACAACCTACCCAAAATAATGGGATAACCTCCCAATGTAGCTTTAGGGGAAAGGGTCACAAAATCTGCTGGGTACTCCCAAGAGTCTAGGGTTACAACAAGATCTTCTACTATAGCATCTGGTTTGATAGTGTAACTATTAGCAACTTGCAGGACAGTAGGAGTAGGTCTCAATATTTAAAACATTTAGTTGTTGCAGGATATCCTTAGTCATCACATTTATTGCTACTCCTAAGTCAATTAGAGCATTCTTTACTTGGATTCCATTTATAATGAATCCTACCATAGGACTACCTGGTTTAGTGTATTTTGGAACAATAACATTCCCACACATTATATCTGCCAACTGTCCCACCGCATGAATGATAGTGGGGTCTTTCTTTTTCCTCCTTGACTTTTTGATACATGCTTCCTTGATTGCTTTACTATATATGGGGACATATTTTATGGCCTTGAACAAAGGTATCTTAACACATATGTGTTTCAACTGATTTAGAATATCAAAGGTTGTTTCTTCCTGCTCTTCCTTTTGTTTAACAACTTCTAACCTTTGAGGAAATGGTGGGTCTTGATTAGACTGCTAAACTAGTTCAGGACTTTTAGGCACACTTGATTGAATAGGGACATTATGATGCTCCTCTTCTTCCATAGGAAGCTCAGTGATGATAGGAGTGGAAGGAGTTGGAAAAGTGGTTCCTAAATGCAGATTAATGTCACTCACACTCTCAGCATATGTAGGAAATTGGTTAGGATCTACGGAATAAACTGGATACTATTGTGGTTTGTTATTTGTCTTAGGTGTGGGTTGAGTTAGTAACTAAGTAGGTCTAGGGATTCTATAACTTGAGCTAGTAGGAGGCATTATGGTAGGGTGTTGAGGCTACAAAGGTGGTTGCATATAACCAGTTGTCTAGTTTGTCTATTTTTGTCCTCCCCTCCATTGGGATGTTTGTTGCCAATTACTTGGAGGTGGCTGCCAATTCTTTTGGAATTGCTACCACTGGGTTGGAAATTTTTGGTAATTGGGCTAGGTATTTCGAGGGTTCTTCCAAGGTTGAGGTCGATATCCTCCATAGTTGGATGGTTATGGGGGTTTCCATTGATTACCAAATACATAGGAATTAAAATAAGGTCCACTTTAAAAGATAATGGATCCAGTGGCATACCTTGTCTTGGAGCCCATGGTCTTCATTGTGCAATGTAGAAAACATGATCATCATTAACCTGAATTGGCCTGAATTCTGGTGGTATCGGCTTGCTATCAATGTTGGCTACCATTTCGCATATGTAATCCTTCTTATTTTGTATGAAATGAGGACAATATTCTGCAAACATTACCTCTACCTCCTCTTGTTTCTTCTTTGCTTGAAGAATGTCTAGCTGAGTATCCATATTGTTCATGATATCCTACTTGAAATCTGCCAACAAATGACAGATGTCCATCCTTGAGACTCCATTCATGGAGGATTTACCCATAGAGGATTGATAACCTCATCCTTTCTTCAAAGCTTCCCTATAGTAATTCCAACTTATCTTTTTAATATCATCCTAGGGGACTTGGGTGATATCTCCTCCTTCGATTAGGTCTAGTGCATCAATGCAACTCTCATTGATCCCTCTAAGGAAGAGAAAATTTTGAGACTCTTCATTGAGTGCATGATGTGGAGATTTCTACAGGAAAAACATGAAACTTGAAATATAGTCCTCCAAACTTTCATCTTCTCTCTGCTGCCTCCTAAAGATATCATCTCCTCTCATATCACTACCCCTACAATATTCTTTATACTTCTCAAGAAACTTTGTTTTCATATCATCCCAAATCTCTATAGTATTCCTACCTAAGCTCATAAAGCATCTTAATGTAGCTTCTATCAAGGTGGTAGGAAACAATTTAAGCCTATGAGCATTAGTGGTATAGTCATAGCTTCTGTAGAAGATATCAAAATCAAACAAGAAAGTGTTAGGGTCTTCTATGACAAACCCATAGAACTTAGGAAGAACTAAAGCAGGGATGTTCTTGAGATTATCAACTTCATTCTAATGAGTGATAGGAAATGGAAAAGATGGCTGGTTAGGTCTGTTTGGATTTGCATGAGCCATATTTGCTTGATGGAGTGCCAACGCAAATGGATTCTCAATCAGGTTTTGGGCAGCTTGGTCCTTAGAGGAAGTTTCAGAATTGGTCAAATTGGGAAATGCATCAACAAAAGGATGTGCCTCCTCTTCTTCTTCATCTCTTGGAATATTTTGAAAGTCAACTAGCTAGTTATTAGGATTAGGGTCATTGGGAAGAAATCTCCCATGAGCATCTCTTCTCCTACCTCCATGCATGTGGTATTATCTCAGTATCAGCCAACTCACACAAAGAATTGGTGAAAGAATAACATATCATTACTTTTCTCAAATGAAGTGTATGTTGAGAACAAACATCAGAGATACTAAAGTAAGAAAGAAACTAGAAATAACTCACAATATAAAGTGATAACAAAACTGAATAAAAGATGCTCACTCCCAAGGGTTCACTAGCCAAATACAAAGGCTCACTGCCTACAAAAAGGACTCACTATCCAATAGGGAGGCTCACTTCCTATATATACAAAAGATAATAGAAAGATCCACCACAATAATTTACACACATTCGTAGCCTTGAATAGAACATTGCAGAAACATTCAGCTCACTGCTTTAAGGAATCTAACACAATGAAGTGTTGTTTCCTCAACTCACTTTCACACACTTCTACTCTTAACTTGTAACTTACTTTGTTACATGTGTATACCTTAATCCTTCACATCTCAACTTGCATTTATACCATCTTCAACCTTAGAAAATTCTCCAAGGTCAGCCACATACACTTCATTTCATAAATTCAAATTTGGTTGGCAACTCAACATTTCCACGATGGAAAGGAATAAGATTGGACCAATTACACAGTTAACCAAGACCAAAAATAATGTCTCGGATCAACCACGCTCTTCCTTAATTAAATTCTTATTCTTCATATGAAGTGTAAACACCAGGTCGGCCAAACCTAATAAAAACACAAATGAACATTGAAGTACATGCTTCTCAATAAGAAGATAACATGTGAATGACACAACACGCTTCATTATACATGAGAAAACTTCTCAGGATTCTTCAGATATATCCATAGCAAGTGTAACAACCTTCAAAAATAGAACTCCTTCCATCAGTCCATCTGAATTGTGCAAACACATACAACAACTCTAAAACTCAACTTCCAGATCACCAACCCACCAACATCTTTTCCAAAACCTAGAGAACACCAAATTACAAGATACATTCTAGATCCACAAGATCTGAAACAAAATAGTGGGGGACTACGAAGCACAAAAATTTCTCCCAGTCCATAGACAAGTAACTCTTCCAAAACAGTTCACACACTAGTGAACACATCTTTCACACTCCATTAACCCAGAAGCTACAAATAAGGAGATATCACCATCAAATCATCAACAAAAACCCTCCAGATCCACACAAGCATATGATCAATACATAAGAAATGTGGAGCACATATCAAAGAACATTTTGAACCCATATATAACTCTAACTTCATTCTTTATTAATTTTCTCAAGATCACTTGGAAACTCATCATTTCAGCACATCTACAACATTATAAGGATAGCTCCACGTACTCACAATATCTCAACAACATCTCAACTATGCATGCACAATCTACAACATACTGAATTGTGTTGAGATCAATGACAACATTAATGACAACACCACCAATCTTTCTCATACTTGCAACAATTAGGGAGATAGAGAGTAGAGAGGGAAGGAGAGGGAGAGGTATGGAGGGAGAGAGGGGGAGGTGAGAGAGAGGTGAGATAGAGAGCAATAGAGAGAGTGTGGTAGGGAGTGATGGAGGGATATGCAAGTAGAGAGGGATAGGTGAGATAGAGAGAAGTAGAGAGAGATAGAGATAGAGAGGAGGGAGGGTGGGTGAGAGAGGGGAGAAAGGGAGAGGTAAAGAGGGATAGGTGAGATAAAGATAAGTAGAGAGAGAATGGTGACATATAGAGAAGGAGAGAGTTACATAGAGGGAAAGAGAGAATGGTGAGATAGAGAGGAGAGAGTGAGAGAGAAAGAGGGACATAAAGGAGTGAGAGAGAGCGAGAGAGAGAGAGAGGTAGAAGGAGGTAGAGGAGAGATGGAGAGTAGCTAGGGGAAAAGGTAGGGAGGGATACATCTAGTGAGAGAGAGAGGGCTAGGGGAGATAAAGATAATTAGAAAGGGAAGGAGAGGTAGAGAGAGAGAATTAGAGAGGGAATGAGGGAGGGAGGGAGAGAAGTGAGATAGAGTGGTGTAGAGAGAGTGTTAGGGAGTGATGGATGGAGAGGTAGGTAGAGAGAGATTAGGTAGATAGAGAGTAGAGAGGTGAGAGGGAGAGGTATGAATGGAGAGAGTGGGAGGTGAGATAGAGAGAGAGAGTGGTAGGTTGTGATGGATGGAGATCTATCTAGAGAGGGAGAGCCCGAAGATATAGATAAGTAGAGAGGGAGGGAGATGTAGTGAGGGAGAGAGAGGTGAGATAGAGAGAAATAGAGAGTGGTCGAAAGAGGTAGGTAGAGAGAGGGAGAGAGGAGATAAAGATAAGTAGAGAGGGAAGGAGAGGTAGAGAGAGAGGAGAGATAGAGAGTAGAGGGAATGAGGGAGGGAGGGAGAGGTAGGGAGGGAGAGAAAGGTGAGATAGAGAGGTGTAGAGAGAGAGTGGTAAGGTGTGATGGATGTAGAGGAGGTAGAGAGAGGGATTGGGAGATAGAGAGTAGATAGGGAAGAAGAGAGTGAGGTGAGAGATCTAGGTGAGGTAGAGAGAAATATAGTGGTAGGGAGGATGGAGGGAGAGGTAGAGAGAGAGAGAGAGAGGAGAGAGAGAGAGAGAGAGAGAGAGAGAGAGAGAGAGAGAGAGAGAGAGAGAGAGAGAGATCAAGGGAGATAGAGTCAAATAAAGGGATGGAGATAGTGAGAGAGAGGTCTAGAGTGTAAGGGATAAAAATATGAGTGAGATAGAGAGAGAAATAATACAACTTGTTGATTACTAAAATTTGACCTCCTCATTACTAAAATTTGACTAAGTTTGAAATTTGTGAGATCTTCCAAAAAATAGAATTTGCATTATAACTCGTAGAGATCCGAAACCACTCTCAAACATCCTGAAACTATATATATGAAATATAACTTAAAGTATAAGAAAGACAATGAGAATAAAGAAAAAAAAAGAGAAGAAAAATAAATTAAATGTAGATCACAATGCGAGCAAGTTATAACGCGCTCGCATTTTGTCAATGCATTCACAAAATGCAAAAGCCATGTCAAAACTAAGATATAATGCGAGTGCATTATAATGTGCACACATTATATCTTTCTTTGGGAATCCCAAAGCCTTAGGCTTGGCATTTTCCTTGGAATACCAACCCAAAGGCTTGGAGGGCCTTCCCAATGACCAAAGACATGTTTTTGCAAATTCTAAAATATTTCACATAATTAGGTTCGTGCTCACCGTCAGGATTGCATGTGTTTTAATTTTGAACAAATTGAACACCTGGGTAATGTTAGGTTCTCTCTTAGCTATCCAATGATGTAATTTTTTTCACTTTTTGACAATGTTAAGCCTTTCATCTATACTTTTTTTTGTTTGTGTCTCTTTTTTGGCAAAAAGTAACACATTTGGTGTTTTTTTGTTATCAAATAACTGTTCATCAAAATTTCAAATAAATTACATTTTTAGATACTAGACTCCATTCTACATTTAAAAAAAATAAAAAATCAATTAGTTTCCAAAATTTGTAGGGGTAGCACAACCAAAATTCTTTTTTTCAAGAAGTTTCCACTTAGAAAATTAGTAAAAAATCAAATATTCTTTAAAAAATTATTAGAAAAATCGTGAATCAACTACATAATGTTAGCTAATTTCTTACTGGAGCGATTTTACAAATACTAAAAAAAGTTCACCATGCTAGGGACGTACATAAGTTGCTATGTTATGTTTTTCTGACAAAAACAACACCAATTTGTGTACGTCCCACTTTTGAAACCCTTAATCTCAACCATTTTAAAAATAAATTAGTAGTTTAGAAAGTAAACTTATAGCACTTTGATCCTCTTTTTTGTTGCATCTCAAAATTTTGAGTGTAACTATCCTCAATTTCACATCCAAGGTCAGTATTTCCTAATTTAAAAAAAAAAGTGGTCACTTAAGCCCCCTTTTTGGCCCCCCGTCTTTTTGAACTTACCCTAATGTTAGTAATTAACATATCATTTTCAAAAATATGAGAAGTAGAAGAACTGAGAACAAGTCTTCTTGAACATTTTCCACAAACTGATATTCTGTTTATAACAAAACGATGTTGTTATAGCTAAGAAAATATTGTTTATAACAAAACAGTGATGTTTGTAGCTAAACAAATATTGTTTATAACAAAATAATATTTTTGGTAGCTAAATAAATAATGTTTATAACATAACAATGCTATTTGTAGCTAAAAAAATATTGTTTATAGCAAAATGATGTTATTTGCAGTTAAAAAAATATTGTTTATAATAGAACGATGTTGTTTGTAGCTAAAAAAATATTGTTTATAACATAATGATGTTGTTTATAGCAAAAAAATGTTGATTATAACAAAACAATGCTATTTGCGGCAAATAAAATCTTTTTTATAGCAAAATGATTTTGTTTATAACAAAATAAATACAATTTGCACTAGTTTACAAAATACTGTGTCAATATGTCCTAATATCAGTTTCAAGATATCCAATTTATCATATGAACAATCAATGTTCTATCTTTTTGAGTAAGTAATTTGTCAAACAATGCTATTGTCCCTCATATGCAACCAAGATAATTGCATGAAAATCTTCTTGTATCTAATCACATATAAATTAGAAGTAGTTATATTACTGTTTCGGGTTAGAAGAGCCCCAAGTCTTTTAAAAGGAATGACTGTTGTGGATTTAAATTCAAGCTACTGCCGTTAGATAGGAATGACTATAAGTCAAGTGATTGTTTGGTTTTAATACCATCATAATCGTTGGTTGAATCCTGAAGAAAGGTCGATAGTTGGCTTACAAGTTTGATAACCGATTTGTGAATCATACTCTTAATATCATTCTAAGAACAATTGGTGCAAGAAAATGGACTGGTAAAGTCATCCAATGAGTGCATCGCATGAATGCAAAGAGAGTGGAGATTGTTCCAAAGTACAAATAAATTCATGAGAAATAGTAAACTGCGATCAATCTTAACAATCAACGCCCACATAATTAAATGAAAAAATGTATTCATCTCCCCATCATTTGAGGAGAACAAGTCAATGATCATAATTAATAGTGACATAAAGATATATGTTCATCATTCTATAAATGATAAAAGCAACCTTCACACCCATTCGGGTGTCCCAACTGCTCAGCCTAGCTGACAAGAAAAAAACCATCAATAATAAGAGAATATAATAGCAAGATAAAATCAAAATCCCTTTAAGTGGAAACGACGATGATTCCAAATCATTCAAAGCAAAACAATAATTTTGGTTAACAAAATTCATCCAATTAACCTTGAAAAGGTTAATATCTTACATGCATGACATTAGGACTGTGGTAATATAAAGAAATTCATACAAGGCATAGCCGAGACCGGTCAATGATGCCGATAAAAGAAAATGCAAAGTTATGGTGCATGCTCTGGTATGAAACAAGATGCAATTTGCAGAGAATGGGTATCATATGTTTTTCCAACTAAATTTAATGAAATCAACATATAAGAAGGAAAAATGATGGTTTCAAATAACTTGCACTGAAAAGTAATTCATATTCAGCAACTAAAAAGGAGATTTACCTCTATTCGTGGATTTTCTTGGCTCGTCCCTACTTTCCCCAATGAGTCGATGCCACTGCTTTCCTTTTTCTTGATTTTCTTGATGCCACTGCTAGACCCCTATCAAATCTTCCCCAAGTATTTTGTGTTTCTAAAATGGAATAATGCATGTTTCCTTCTTGTTCGCAACATTATGGGGCCATTTCATTGATAATTTTCATTAATTTAGTCGCCCACTATTTCAAATTCAAATATTTTCCTTAAATTTAATAACAGGCCATGACCTCATGGGATTTTCTCATGATTTCCATCAATACAATAGAGATAATTTCAGTTCTAAATTTGATGCTTAAGGAATATAAATATAAATATATATGTATATTATATATATATATATATATATATATCTGTGTATGTGTGTGTGTGTGTGTGTTTGTTTATAGATGTTTATATGTTCATACATCAAAATTTAAATAAAAATGAACTTTTATTTTATTTTGAGCATCAATGTTTAAATGAAGTGTATTTTCTTATCCTTTAGATAAGCTTTTCCAAAATACATACATTCATTAATGTGTTATGTCATGCTATTGTTTCTTTTAAATTCTAAAAACACGAGATCAAGATAGAAAATTAAATAAAAATTCACATGTATTTCATTTCACAAGTATATCTTTCCACTCATCAAACCATTTCAATTCAAATAATTAATATAATTCTCCTATATGAATTTCAAATGCAGTTATCATGCCATTTTTGTGGTGTGTGCAGCCAGATTCCATCAAGCTTACTGTTTGATCTAGCTAAATGATCCTACTTCAACTGTGTTCTTGTCCTGAACCTGTCATCCTGCAATTGCACACACTTGCACTTACACACTTCATCAGCAATGTTCAATCATGATAAATTGTAAGATAGTTCAAAAGATCACATAGTCAACGATGGTCAACTTCTTTCAAACTTTTCAAAAATATCAAAATTTTCATTCAATATATTGAATTTCCTCAATAATTCAATTTACCATATTATAATGTAAATGCAATAAAAATTGGGTTATGACATCCTTCCCCTCTTGGAAGAGACATCATCCTCATGTCTACTTAATCAAAATAAAAGCATATATGTCGGTTTCAACATTATAATATTCAATCTAAAATTTTCAAACAAAATTATCAAGAGTTTCTTTCTAAGAAAATGAATGTGGGAAGGAGTGTTCTATTTCTTTTGCATCCTCCTAAGTAGCACTATATTTTGAATACTAGCCCCATTGGACATTAATCTGAGCAATGTCTCTACTCTTCAACTTAACATTGTGTCTATCCAAGATTCTAATGGGCTTGACTAGCACCACTCCTGGGTCCTATACTTGCAAGGATTACCAATCAAGCAAATGAGCTACATCAGGATGATATGGCTTAAGCAAAGAAACATGAAACACATTATGAATTCAAGCTAGAGTAGGTGGAAAAGCAAGTCTATAAGCAACTGGGTTGATCACTTCCAAGACTTCAAACATACCCACATATCTTGGGGCCAACATGGAAGACTTTCCAAAGGAAATAGAACTGTTATGGGGCTTGACCCTCAAGAAAAATTTATCCGCTTCCACAAACTATCTAAGAGTTCTATTCTTGTCAGCATAAATTTTCTGTCAATTGGCCACCTCCTTTAGATTGCTTTTAATAACTCATTTTTTCTTCCATATCCTTTTGCATTTCAGGTCCTACTATGATCCTATCTTTCAATATATCCCAAATGATAGGTGTTCAACACTTCCACCTGTAAAGAGCTTCAAACAGTGTCATACCTAGGGATGTGTGATAAGAGTTATTATAAGAAAACTCTACCAACGGTAAGTATTCTTCCCACTTATACTATTGGTTCATGCAGTACATTTGGAGGAGGTCTTCCACTACCTAATTCATCCTCTTTATCTGCCCATCTGTCCAAGGATGATAAGACAAGATGAAATTTAACTTGGTTCCTAATGCGACATTTAGGGTCATCCAAAATATTGATGTCATCTGGGTTTCTCTATCAAAAATGATAGTCTCTATCACTCCATGCAAGTGAAAGATCTCTTAGATAAACTTCTTGGCCAAGTTCAATGATCCATCCTTAAGGTTTCCTAGAATGAAGTGTGCCACCTTGGTCAACTTATTGATCACAACCAAGATAACATCATGCTGATTCTTACTCAAAGGTAACCCTTGCACAAAGTCCATACTGATCACCTGCCATTTATACCCAGGTATGTCATGAGGATACAATAGCCTTGCTGGATGTGCATGCTCAACCTTGACTTGTTGGAATTCTAAGCATCTGGCTATGTAATCATCTACATCCTTCTTGAGTTTAGGTGAAAAGTATAAAGTTCTCAACCATGCAATCATCTTGGATACTTTGGCCTAGTCGATAGGAAAAAAACCCATCAACAATTAAAGAATATAACAATAGGATAAAATCAATTTCCCTTTAAGGGGAAATGATAACAATTCCAAATCATTCAAATCAAAACAATAATTTCAGTTATCAAAATCCATCTGATTAACCTTGAAAAGGTTAATATCTTACATGCATGACATTAGGATTGTGGTAATATAAAGAAATTCATACAAGGCATAATTGAGAATGGTCAATGTTGCCGATAAAAGAAAATACAAAGCTATGGTGCATGCTCTAGGATGAAGTAAGATGTGACTTGCAAATAATGGGTATCATATGTTTTTCCAACTAAATTGAATGAATTTGACATCTAAGAAGGAAAAATGATGGTTTTGAATAATTTTCAGTAAAAAATCATTCATATTCGGAAACAAAATAATAGATTTACCTCTGTTCATGGATTTTCTTGGCTCGTCCCTACTTTTTCCTAGTGAGTCAATGCCACTACTTTCCTTTTTCTTGATTTTCTTGATGCCACTACTAGACCCCTTCTGAATCTTCCCCAAGTATTTTGTGTTTCTAAAATGGAATAATGTGTGTTTCCTTCTTGTTCACAACATTATGGGGTTGTTTCATTCATAATTCTCATTAATTCAGTTGCCCCACTATTTTAAATTTAAATATTTTCCTTAAATTCAATTATAGACCATGACCTCATGAGATTTTCTCATGATTTTATTTGATTTGGACCATTAATATGATAGTGATAATTTTGGTTCCAAATTTGATTCTTGAGGAATATAAATATAAATGCAAATATATATATATATATATATATATATATATATATATATATATATATATATATATATATATATATATATATATATATATATATATATATATATATATATATGTATATATATATATATGTATATATATATATGTATATATATGTATATATATAAATATATATATACATACATATACATATACATATACATATATACATATATATACATATATATAGATACACACACACACACACACACACACACACACACATATATTTCGAGCATCAATGTTTAAATGAAGTAGCTTTTCTTATCCTTTAGATAAGCTTTTTCCAAAATACAAACATTCATTTATGTGTCATGTCATGCTATCATTTCTTTTAAATTCTCAAAACACAAGATCAAGATAGACAACTAAATAAAATTCACATGTATTTCATTTCACAAGTATACCTTTTCAATCTGTACCATTGAAAAAAGGAAACTTGCTTGATTTAGGGAATAAATTCATGATAAATTGGACTTAATTTAAGACCTTGATTTAGTGTTGTGAGGTGTTTTATGCATCCACACTAGGTCTTGGACCATTCCAAATTGAATAAAATGCATTCATTGACGTCTTGTGAAGGTGTTGTAAAGTCTTGTAAAGGACTTTCATGCTTTTCTAGACTCAATAAACCCATCTCCTCTTAATTCAACATTATAAAACATATTTAATTACATCTTCACATCAATCTAGAAGGCTTGTAAAATAAACTTAAAGTTAATCTAGTGTTGCAATGTGTCCTACACACTCACATTGGATGTTGTGCATTTCTAGGCTAAGTGGACCTCATTTTAGTGTTGTAAAGTGTATTTAATCATACTTTCACATTGAATTATGTGTCCCAAGCCCTAATTGACCTTTACATCATCATTAATAGGTCCCTATTACCCCATATTGTGCATCCCAAGGAATAAATTGATCAAATAACTGACAAAGTAATCATTTAAACATAATTTATGCATTCCCCAACAACCCAACTGGCAAATGGACTCCTTTGGGACTAATTCGCCATCTGTGGTGAATGAGTACCTCCCAGGTGGGACTGATTCACCCAAGGTGGTGAATGAGTCCCATTTGAGCCAATTTTGACTTTTGAGTAGGAAAACATAGGTTTTAAGTTTAAGGGTATGTGTAGGATCATCATAGAAAAAACAGGCCCTTAAGTGGGGATGAAAATTCAGAAAAATCAAAGTTAGGCAACTTGACGTAAAAATTTGAATAATTTATCTATATTATTTCAAAAAGATGTAAGAATAGAATCTGTAGAAAATTGAATGTGGTTTCTAAACTACTAGGTTTATTCAAAAAAAATATTTGGTGAAAATTTGAAATTTCAATTGATGCAACAGTACTTAAATTTCAGGGAAAAAATAAGAAGTAGGTGTCTATCTGACCACCCTAACCATAATAAAGTGATAATATTTTTTTACAATATTTTAGATATAAGTAGAGGACTCATGTCCCGATGTGATGTATAATTTTTTGTAATTTTTTTCCAAGTAAATAATTAATTATGAATTTTTTATTACAATTTAAAAAAAAAACTCATATGTTTGACCACCTTAACTTGGTCAAAAATTCATGACATTCAATTTTTTTTTAATCCTATAGTATGTGAAGCCTAGAATGTGACACATGTTTTGGATTCAAAGAAGGTGATACCATTTGAAAGCTATAGATGTTTTTCAATCAACCTATAAATTAGGACTTTAGTCGTAATTCAAATAGAAAATGAATAATAATTATTTATTAGATTCAAAGTAAAGCATAATTTATATTGGTGGAAATTTGAAAATCTCCTTTAAAAACCCTTTTCGTTTCATCAATTTTTGGTAAAAAAAAAAAATCATCCACACACCCTACACATACCCATGATATTGCAACTTTTTGGCCCATCATGATCTTACACGTACCCTTAATTTTTCTTCATGTCAACCTTGGGGATCCAATTTACAGGAAAATAAGGTGAATTGCAAATACAATCAAGTCTTTAAACCCTAATTTACATCTCTTAACTCATTCACACAGCTTTTATCATTCATTCATCATCTATCTTCTTTATCAAGTCAGGCAAGTTAGGGTTTCATCATTACAAGTCATCAAGAAAGCTTTTAAAGAAATTCAAGGGTAGAATCTTCCTCCATTGTTGCGGAAATTCAAGATCAAATATCATGATAAGGTATTGAATCTATTATTGCATACTTCATTATATTCTTTTATCATTTTGGTTTAATTACCTAAAAGGGGTTTGACCAAGGAAAACCCCCATACCCTAACATTCAACATTTCTCTTTCTTGTCTTGTGCATTTGCAGATTTAGGTATATTGGAAGCTTGGAAATCATTAAATATCAAGTTGAAAAGTTTTTCAAGTCTTCTCTTCATTGTATAAGGAAAAATATCAACAAAAAGTCACCTTCAGGCCTGAATTTGATAGTTTCAAAACTGGACACCTAGAGAAGTAGAAAGTGTAGATCAAAGACTTCAATTTCCACCTTTGAATATTTAGAAATTCAAAAGTGGACTCATTCACCATTGGTGGAGAATGAGTCCCACTTCTAGACCTGATTTTAGTTTTCTACATTTTTGGATACCCATTTGTTTGAAACGGGCTTCAAAATAGTTTCATATAACTGGGACTGATTCACCCAGAATGGCAGATGAGTCCCACTAGACCTAAAAATCAGGATCAGCAACATTCTAGAAGTCATTTCCAGTCTTCATCAATACCTCAGGTGCCCACTTTCAGTTTCATCCATTTCTGTAGCAATTTGCATTCATTTCTAGGTGTTTTTGCATTACACATTATGTTTTCTAACAAGTTGTATTTCAATAGTTTTCACTTAATAATCAATAGCTTTAATAGCTTGCTACATCTAGATCATTGCATTTCTGCATAATTCCATCATACATTCCTTAGTTTGAGTGAACCACTTCAATTTTTGTGGGATTTTATCTCTCTCCTTTTAGGTGAAAGACCCTAAGAGTGCAAGAGAAGTACATAGAAGTACCCCCCATAAAAATTGTTGGTTCATTTTGGTGAACCTTATTTTCAAATACTTTTTTGATTTTGTGTCCTTCATTATAGCTCTAGCTTGCATTGACCTTGGATTAGGGTTTGCATGGATTAATTTGCATGCTAGGTTTCAAAATTTTCATTCATGAAAAGTGCATTTAGATTGCATTTTTGGCATCTAAATTCATTTAAATTTTTTTGAAATTCTACATTTCTAACTTAGGTCTGCATCATAGAACTTAGACAACATAAAAATCACTCAATTTTTTTTGAAAATTCTGTAAAAGTCCATTCTAGGACTCATTCGCCACCTTGGGCGAATCAGTCCCTTTTCACCCCTGAAACTGCCATTTACAGAACTAAAAACCCTATTTTTAAGCTTCTATTTGGTGCCATTACCTAGATGTATCAATTGGATGCATTTCTGTAACATGCATTTCATTGGATCTAGCTTAACTTAGCTCATTTCATGGATGGTTTAAATTTCACATTTGCATTCTCATATTGTTACATAGCATAATCAATCAGTTATTATCTGAAAATTACATTCCATTTAAGCCTTTTACATTGCATTTTGAGTTAGCATAGATTGTTATTTCAAAATGTTAATTTCAATCTTCTCCAAATTTACAAAGAAAAAGCTAGTTAACAAGAATTCTAGTCCTTCATTCAATGCATTCCCTAGTTATGATAGTCTCTTAGCACAAGAGAATGAAAATGTTAATGCTTGTCTTAAGATTGCACTCCCTCCTATCTCAACTATTTGTGCGGATATGTGTTAGAAGGGAATACAAACATAGATAACCATGATGATCATAGTTGTACTTCTCCCGATACCTCTCCTTTTAGTGATGAAGGTATCTTGGTGAAAGAAGGTACAATTGTTGAGCATTGAATGAAGGTCTTGTTTTTCCTTCTCCACATTCCCCTTGGGGAGATAGTCTAGCAATACAAGATGAATGCATTTCCACCACTTTACCTAGTCTCCATTCATCTCCCAATACCTCTCCTATTTGTGACAATGCTTTTGTACATGATCATGACAAACACATTTGTGAGGATATATTGGTATCAAGAAACCTAATGATTGAGAGTTATAACATTATCTCTCCTTCCTAATTTTCCTAACAATTGGAAGGGTCTATTTGAATAAGAAGATACAATCATTAGCACACATGAAAATCGTAGTTGTCCTCCCCTTGATGTCTCCCCTCTTTGTGATGATGCTTCTTTACAACATCTAACCATGACATGTGATGCACCTCTTGATTGTCACTTTCCTACAAGCTATCCTACTAGGGTAGATGTTATGGCACAAGATAATGAGATTATGGAAAACAATCAAATCTTCCCCTTTCCTAATATCTCTCCTATTAGTGAAGACAATATTATGGTGTTACAAGATAAAATCGATAAGCATAATGGGAATTTAATATGGGAAAACATCATAGAACAATATAATTCAATCATTAATAGCTCCCTTGTGCTGAAGAAGAACTTATCTTTGAATGTGAAGAACATTTGGATTGTTATTCCCCTAACAACTCTCCTCCTAGGGAAACTATTATGGTGCAAGAAAATGATATGTCTTCCTTAGGGATACATCAAACCAAGACCGCCGAGGTTATGCATGCACAAGTGTCCATTAGATCCCCTTCGATCAATGAACCACATACATACCCTGTGGGCCATCCTAAGAATCCTCTAATACTTTACCCACCATCACACAAGCAACAACCTCAAAACCAACCCGAACTCATCCTTTACCCACCTAAGCATGATGTTTCATACCAACCAAGTTACAATGGAATTGCTCACATATGTAACAAAGTATATACAATCAAAGCCAATCCCAAACCTAAAAAATATTATGTAACAACAAGGAAAAGGATGTGATGCTATAGAAAAAAGTATCCATGCCCCTATAGAGCCTAAAACACAAGCACCAAATCATGATCTTGCTGATTGTCCTTTCATAGAAATCAACCCATTCAACACACCTTCACTCAAAATCAATACTATCACACAATACTCTTCCAAGACAACTGTCACCTTGGTATATCCTAAACTCATAAACACCTCATTAAACATGTATCAAGTAGAATTTTTTTTTCCTTATCCAAATAAATAACATTAGTTGTTGCTCCTTTCCATACAATAGGTGTAGGATCATAGCATACTCACTATTGCATGTTTTGCATCCACTGCAAGGGGAAGCATACCATCATCCACTCTAGGCTCACCTCTGTCCCGCACTAAGTGGGGGAAAAGGGTTAGATAGTATTATCCCTATATGTCATGTCATTTTCTCTTTTGGCTAGTCGTTAACCTTTCATGTATGTATAAAAGCAAGCTTCGGATGTGGACGAAATTCCTTAAGATTGACTCACATGTGACATACTCCCTTTCTTCATAACGCAGGTTATCAAAAACATATGACTTGGTATAGGTATTTTTGAATAAGCTCTCATACTCTCTTCTACTTTAAAGTAATTTCTCACAGTAATGGTGTAGCAACTGCTTTAAAGTGGGGGCATACACAGACAACATCTTTTTTTCAAATTTCATGGCGTGATTTACTTTTTCTTGTGACGTTTCTTCTTCTTGGTGGTGCCATTTGGTTTGATTCCTTTCAAGAGTGTACGATCAACGAAAGTGGCCTGATACTAATGAGGCATCACATGGATAACGATCTGACACCCTGACATGTCCTCTCTTGGAGACATTAGGCACAATGCTCTCTAAGAAGAACTTACATGAACAAAGCAAATTTTTACATGACATTCAGAAACATTTACAAAAACTATTTTCCTTTGTTGCACCTTAGTAAAGTTATGAAGAGGCATAACTTTGATATGGTTAAGCGGGAAGCCCATTCCAAGGCATGAATTTCCCCATAGCCACCTATGTGCATACAAACTAGTGTATGTTTTATCCTTTTGGATAACTCACCATGCAGATGACCTTATGTTCCGTGGCCCCAGACTGAGCACATCTTTCCCACTTCATTTTCCTTTTTTCCATTGTGTGATTTAGTCCTGGGGGATTTACTACCTTCTTGATATTTGCATTTGTACACTTGGATCTCTCTTGAATGTCTACTTTAGTGCGACTTTGAAGCAAGTTCATCCTCACACTAAAGTGGGGGCTAAATGTACCATAGAAAAAAGGAATTTTTCTTGATTTATTGAATAAATTCATGGTAAATTGGACTTAATAAGACCTTCATTTAGTGTTGTGAGGCATTTTATGCATCCACACTAGTTCTTGGACCATTCCAAATTGAATAAAATGCATTCATTGACGTCTTGTGAAGGTTTTGTAAAGTATTGTAAATGAATTTCATGCTTTTCTAGACTTAATGAACCCACCTCCTCTAAATTCAACATTATAAAACATTTTTAATTACGTCTTCACATCAATCTAGAAGGCTTGTAAAATAAACTTAATGTTAATCTAGTGTTGTAATGTGTCCTACACATTCACATTGGATGTTGTGCATTTCTAGGCTAAGTGGACCTCATTTTAGTGTTATAAAGTGTATTTAATCACACTTTCACATTGAATTATGTGTCCCAAGCCCTAATCGACCTTTACATCATCATTAATAGGTCCCTATTACCCCATATTGTGCATCTCGAGGCATAAATTGATCAAATAACTGACAAAGTCATCATTTAAACCTAATTTATGCATTTCCCAACAACCCAACTGGAAAATGGACCCCTCTAGGACTAATTCATCATCTTTGGTGATTAAGTCCCTACCAGGTGGGATTGATTCGGCCAAGGTGGCAAATAAGTCCCATTTGGGTCAAATTTGACTTTTGAGCAGGAAAAATTAGGTTTTAAGTTTAAATTTTCTTCATGTCATCCTTGAGGATCCAATTTATAGGAAAAAAAGGTGAATTGCCTATAAAATCAAGTCTATAAACCCTAATTTACATCTCTTAACTCATTCAAACATCTTTTATCATTCATTCATCATCTATCTTCTCTATCAAGTCAAGCAAGTTAGGGTTTCATCATTGCAAGTCATCAAGAAAGCTTCCAAAGACATTCAAGGGTAGAATCTTCCTCCATTGCTATAGAAATTCAAGATCAAAAATCATGATAAGGTATTGAATCCATTATTGCATGCTTCATTATATGCTTTCGTCATTTTGGTTTAATTACCTGAGAAAGGTTTGACCAAAGCAAACCCCCATACCCTAACATTCAACATTTCTCTTTGTTGTCTTGTGTGTTTGTAGATTTAGGCATCTTGGAAGCTTGGAAATCATTAAATATCAAGTTGCAAATTTGTTTAAGTTTTCTCTTCATTGTATAAGGAAACATATCAATAAAAAGTCACCTTCAGGCTTGAATTTGATAGTTTCAAAATCAGACACTTGGAGCAACAGAAAGTGTAGATCAAAGACTTTAGTTTCCACCTTTGAATCTTCATAAATTCAAAATTGGACGCATTCTCCATGGGTGGCGAATGAGTCCCACTTCTAGACCTGATTTTAGTTTTCTGCATTTTTTGATACCCATTTGTTTGAATCGGGCTCCAAAACAGTTTCACAGACTTGGACTGATTCGCCCAGAATGGTGAATGAGTCACACCAGGCCTAAAAATCAGGATCAGTAGCTTTCCAAAATTCATTTATAGTCTTCATCAATATCTTAGGGGCACACTTTCATTTTCATCCATTTTTGTTGCAATTTTCATTCATTTCTAGGTGTTTTTGTATTACACAATGTGTTTTCCAACAAGTTGTATTTCAATAGTTTTCACTTAATAATCAATAGCTTTTACTAGCTTGCTACATCTAGATCATTTCATTTATCCATAATTACGTCATACATTCCTTAGTTTGAGTGAACCACTTCAATTTTTGTGAGATTCTATCTCTCTCCTTTTAGGTGAAAGACCCTAAGAGTGCAAGAGAAGTACATAGAAGTGCCCCCCATAAAAAATGTTGGTTCACAATCATCAAATCATTTCAAATAAGATTAATATAATTCTCTTATATGGATTTCAAATTTATTTATCATGCCATTTTTGTGGTGTGTGCACCCAGATTCCATCAAGCTTATTGTTCGATCTAGCTAAACGATCCTACTTCAACCATGTTCTTGTCCTTCAACCTGTCATCCTGTAATTGCACACACTTGCACTTACACAATTCATCAGTAACATTCAATCATGTGATTAAATGTAAGATAGTTCAAAAGATCACATAGTCAACAATGATCAACTTCTTTCAAACTTTTCAAAAATGTCAAAATTTTCATTCAACATTTTGAATTTCCTCAATAATTCAATTTATCATATTATAAATTAAATGCAATAAAAATTGTGTTATGACAAGGATAGAGATGCATACGATGGTAGTCTCTTCAAACTCATTCAAATGAACTCAAAATCCTATTTAAATTTTCTTGGACCTCCACCTAATGCAATGAAATGTATAAATTACATTAATATATAGAAATTAAATTTTAAAATGACATATAATAAAATAATCTCTTACCACATACAAATAATTACTATGTCCATCCACAAAAAGGGAACATTCACTATCTAAAGTTTTGGAGACTTGTGAAAACCATCTAGAGAGAAATTAAACTACAAATGAATATCATTTGATAGTTTAATAATAGATAGATAAACCAACAAATATAATGTGAAATTTGCTAATCTACCTCATGCCTCTGTCAAAGACATGAAACTTCTAACAAAGGAAAATGAATCAAGAAAAGGAAAGTATAATCAATGGGAATTGTCTAAAGGAAAGAGATTACCATAGAGTTAAAAACCTAAAACAAGCACCACTAGATGAAGAGGAGACACAATAATTTGATAAGGGGAAAAAATAAAGAAAAGGCCCTAATATTATGAATTACACTTAGATTAGACTTGGCTTTGACCTAAGGCCAAGAAAGACAAGTAGAATTAGGCTTTGAGAAAACATCCTATAGGTTCCTAGTTCCCCTTGTAAAGAATTTAAAGGATTACATCTAGGGAGTCATACCACTAGGGGCTTATCAAAGGAAAATGTCCATATAGATTGTGGGTTGATGGATAATCCTTGTAAGATCCACCTCATTATGTAATGGTTAGGTATTACATATGAATGAAAAGCAATGACATTCTAAGATGGTCACCCACATAGTGAACTAAATGAAAATCAATTTTGTAACAAGCTTTTCCACACCTCATCACTAAGACAATCTCTAACAATCCATTTAGCAAAAAAAGTCATTCCTTGTTCATTAAAACCAATAAGACCTAGCCAACAAAACTCTCTTGGTAGGCATCAACGATCTCAAGCAACACAATGAAATTTGTTGTTGTGGTCTTAATTGGCACATAAAAAGTTCTACAAAAAATTATTTATGGAGGAAATAAAATTCAATAGTATGCTTCCAAGTTGGTGAGCTTAAATTACTAACACATGCCAATTCCTCATGTGGGGAGGCATGTTTCATGTAAATACAATGTCTTAGCAGTCTTCACCTTTCCATGGATGTAATTCGTTAGTGGTGGATAGTCATGTCTATCTAATCAACAACAAATTCTAAGTGATATTATGCCTCTCAAATGTAATTTCTTTGTTTCTTCTCTATCACTTTTAGTCTAATAAACAACTTCAAATATCTATTAGATGCCCAATCCTTTAACATTACTCCCACTCAAATATTGTTTCTATTAATTTATATTTATAAAGAAAATAGAATTCAATAGTATGCTTCTTCCCTTCCAAATTTCTATTGACACACTTTATTTCATAATCCTTTTCATATTATTTATTCCCACATGATAAAAATGTAATAAATAATTGTTGAGATAATTATTAATTAATGTAATTTAGAACTAATAAAAAATAATTATTTTTCAAGACAATGTTGGTATATCATTTATTTTAATATAGACATCTAAATATTTTAACTAATTTTTCTACACAATTGAATATATTTTGAAATTCTATTAACTAAAATTCTTATTATAACCTTTATATTGTTCTAGGCGAACATTTTATTGTTGTGGTTGAATTATGTGAAAATGACTCCCCTCGTTCTCCTGTCAAGAAAATAGAGGGGCACAACGCACCATCTTAATACTGGAGGGTTGGTTCGGTGGAGCAACCGCAGTTGACCGGTCACTCATGTCAGATAGCCTTTCTCATCCAGTTATTTACGCTGGTTTCTTAACTGCTATTTTGAATTTGAAACAGGCGAACTTGGATGAAATCAAATCATATCGTCCTTCCTCTTCAATGGGACTGTCAACAAAATCGTTTGTGTACAACAAAATATGACTACATGCAGATCACACCGACTCTTACAGACTATTCATTCTTTATCATATACAAAATATGCCTGACGCCGTTGTCGTGTTGGCAGGTTCCATGCCGCTGAGATTGTACTGGCGTTGGAACATTCGCACAGCGTGGGCAGTGTGTACAGAGAACGTGGAAAAACATCTTCTCTACCAGACGGACTGTAAAACTCAGACGACCACGACCGATGAAAACGCACACTCTTACAGAATATTTTTACAAAATATTTTTTATTGTTGCTTTATAGCACACCAACAGTATTGTTTTCTTATAGCGCACCAACAGTCTTAGAGAACATAACTGAATGAATAGAGCTCCTATGTGCAGAAATGTCCGAAAGCAGAACTATAGCTCCTCCAAGAAATCCCAAACACAGCACGGCATATGGGTAACGAGGATCATGCTGGAAGACGTTGTTCTCCACACCTTACATTCAAGGCCGACGAAATGCTGTAAAATAGAGATGAAATAGCTGAATCCTAACTTTTATGAAGTAGGGGTATAAAACTTCTTACAACCAGAATTTTGAGCATCACATATGTGCTTCAAGATCGTGGCTTAATAGGATGACAACTCATCGTTGGAAGTGGAAAAGGATGAGGTATATATTTCGCATCTTATTATTATTAACGGATAAAACAAATGTTTTGTCATAGTGGGGTAGTATCGATATTAGATGCAATATTTATGAGGTTGAATGTAGAAGGGTTTTTTGGAACGTGAGAAGCTTCTTACAATAATTTTGTGTTTGCTGTAACAGTTTTTTGTTTATTGTTTTCAGTTCTACAGTTGGACCAATAAAAATGCTCCCATATGCTTCCTTCAGCAGCAGAGGATCCTGGGTTCGAACCCAATATCACAATTTCAAACAAAATGGTGGCAGTATTAAATTCATCAGTTGCAGACGAACCATTTCCAGACAGAATATGGTGACATACAGAATATGCAGGCGACTCTATAGTTTTGGAAAAGATGAAAAACACCTTTTTTTTTGCATTACGTTAAAAAAAATATAATTCTTTATTAGTAGACTTTCTCCAAGTTTAGTTTTCACTTGTCTGATTATCATAGTCTTCGTAAGTTTTTTAACGCAATGTATTTTCCTGGAATGTATAGAATAAAAAAAAAACTTAGTAGATGTTGATAAATAGGAGGTATTATCTACAGTTTGATTAGTTTTGATATTATTATCAAGATTTATTATGTAATTTTTTATTTAAATTCATTGATCTATGTTTCATGAGTAATGGTTCAAATGAATTCATCTCTTTTAAGAAAAAAGAATGATACTTAACATTCATTACATTTAAGTAATGTTCATAGGGATGAAACATTGGTCCTTCTCAAGAGATCACTCATCTGAATATTACTCCAACTAAAGTGCACTGAATCATAAGATTACCAAATATTACATCCTTTTTACTTGCTACCTCATTTGTAAAACTGTCAGCAAAAATTGTCCCTTTATACTTTATTGCGGTAGATGTTTTTATAGTCTATTCAATAATTTAATATGCTCCATTTTTATTTTAAAAGAAACTTCACAATTTATGAAACACAAAATATAATTGAAACATTGATATAAAAACTCTTCAAAAACATTTAAAAAAATATGCTTTTATTTTAATTTTTACTCCTATATTTATATCTATATGGGGGGCCCAACATGTTAAGATTTAGATAGAGGCTAGCTAGAGGGTGGAGAATAGATATTATGAGCTATAATTGGTAGTGGGAAGAGTCTCCGTTCCCTGATTTCTTACAGGGTGATACTTCTACCTTTAACCATTCCAGGCAATACTTTTAATATTGGCATTTTATCCCGTGTCGTCACTTTAAAAGAAAAATAATATTATATTTGGAACTAACTAAGAGTTTTTGTCTGTTTGAACTGCATTTGTTGCTTGTTAACAAATACCATTTATTTTGTTAGATAGTGTAGTTTTCTTAGACATTAAGACTGACCAACATTGATTTTTTAAGCACCAATTACCCAGCGACTTCCAATCCCAAAACAAATGGATTAATGCTGTCAAAATACTCGTGGAGCCTTTGGATATTACAAA
Source organism: Sequoia sempervirens (assembly GCA_007258455.2). Lineage (NCBI taxonomy): Eukaryota > Viridiplantae > Streptophyta > Pinopsida > Cupressales > Cupressaceae > Sequoia > Sequoia sempervirens. The sequence goes on from VDFB02193867.1 coordinate 533,777,825, forward strand.
CCACTGTCAAAATGATAGCAGCAGACATGGAAACAGAGAAAAATATAGGAATCTTTCGAGGGTTCTTGTTCTTTTTAATTTTGAAATATTGCAATTAAAAGTATTATACAATACTATTTGTTATGATAATAATTTTTTTTTTAAAATATTTTTCCTACTAAATTAGATTATTAATTAAAATAAATAAATCTATATTTTATTGTTAAGATAATATTATAGGTGATAAAATTTAGACATAATTTTTTTCTTATGAATTTATTGGAGGGGAAGCTGATAGGTACGAGGAAAGTATAACATGAAGGTGGTTTACAATTAGACTATAGTTTGTAAAAATAATTTTATTTTTTGGTTTGTTTAGTTTAGTTTTTAATATTTTCTCTCATTTTTCCCAACACTTTTAGAATCTTGGAATAAAAAGTACAAAAAAAATTAATTATTCAAAATAAATAAAATATTATTTTCTAAAGAAAGTTAAGGTGAATAAAAACAAGCAAGCACTAATAATCAATCTATTGCAAATGATAGAGTTGAGTCTCGAATGACACTTAGCTAGCTTTGCATGTGACATGATGTTTAGGTGTAACTCACACTACTTGATCCAATCCTAGTTTTTGTTATGAAATATAAAGCTATGGAGTTATAACAAACTAAGAAATGATGTGCACTTAATTCTAGTTGGAACATACACCTGTAAAATTGAATTCTACACATATAGTTTTGACCTAATATCTAGTTTTGAAACTTTTAAATGTTGCATCAAGACCCCTTTACTTATGGCCATTAGAAATCTATTGATTTGCATTAAGAAATCAATGTATTACTTAATGTTGGAGTTCAACATTCTTGGGTAATTAATTATGATTGGGTTATTGGTTAGTGGTCTTCATGGTTTTCTATACATGCTAAATCTATTTAAATTATATTTGGGAATTTATTGTTCTTCATGATCACTATTGTGAGTAGGGATAAGTTGGCATTGGTTAATTGGAGGTTTACGCTTTGGTTATTGTTATTTGAGCTTCCTCATAAAAATAAAATATTGCATATATTAGTATTCTTGTCATTTCATTATGAAGTGTTAAAGTAAGGAGTAATGATTACCTTGTCTACTGACGATATTATTGTTGTGATTTCCAATCACAATAATATCATTGTTGGTGAAGGATATAGATAATGTGAATGATTTAAGTTTAGCATTTTAAGTGATGCCACTATTGAGCTGGTTTGTGTCAAATGAGCTAGCAGTTGAGTAGTTTTGATTTCAATTATAAGAGGAATAGTAAATGGTAAATGATAAAACTTATAAATGAGTAAGGTTATTAGTAAATATTTTATTGATTCTATAGATAATGATGCATCTTATTGGAAGTAAATTTATATTCGGTAATATATATATAAAAATATATATATATATACACACCATTTAGCTCCAAGCTTCCATAAACTAACTTTTTTTTTCTTTTCCTTTTTTTTAGAAATAACCATGCAATCTGGGAGGAGGGGACACATGGTTGAAGGGAATATTTCAATTTTTGGGTGTTAAGTTTAGGAGGGAATTTCTATTAATAAAAAGAGATTAGAGCAGTGTGGGAGAACTGTTGAAAGAACACCAATACACTAAGAGGGGGGGAGGGTGAATTAGTGCATAAATTTTTTTACCAAGTTAAAATAGCAAACAAGATTTAAGATTCCACAAAAATATAATGCACAAAGAAAATACTAGATATATGTGGGAAACCTTAGAAGGGAAAAACCACAATGAGAAAATTTGCTTGAGTCTACTGCTCAAATCCAACCTCACAATCAAAGATATTACATACATTTTGTAAGCACCCACTTATGGGTACATTGACACCCAAGACAATGTTCAGAGGTGCCAACGTCCCAGTACACTACACACCTAATTGAGAACCAACTTAATATTTCTTAGGCACCAACCCCTACAAAATTACAAGTTTATATATGTAAATACTAGTTCTTCATCAACTTGAGAATGCAACTTTTCATTTCATTAATCTGCACTGCTTCCTTTGCTCTACACTTCTCTCTATACACACTTCCCTATCTTGTCACATTGATAGTTTTTTGTATATGACCATATACTCTACCACCCCTAAAAATCATTCAATTCAGTAACCTTTGTGAGTTTAAATGATCTACATTAATGTATCCACTCCATAGGAAATGAAAAAGTGTTATATTCAACATCCACTCACACCATCATTCTAATAGTGATAATAACTATTCCCAGTATTACATGAACACTAACTACATCGCTAGCCTTTGAAACCATCACATAAATGATTGTTTAGAAAAATATTTAAATCAGCTTCCATTCTATAATTGCTCATCAATTTTTCTCAAATAAATAATCATTTGCTCGCTTTAAATATCAACCCTTGATCTTCCCTTTTTCATCATGATGTGATGGAAAGCCTTAATATACATCAAATTTAAAGCGTAACCATCAAATTAAACTCACTTTCAATCAACATTGTTGATCTTCATTATAATAACCTTCACTATGTTGATGTCATAAAGGACACGTATTAGTATCCTAGGGTTCCACACTGCCTAGCATTGAGATATAGTTCTAATGAAGCTCAATACACTGACTTTACACAATTCATTTGACTCTGATCTATCGGCCTACTTTCCTCTACATTCGTATCACCCTAATACTTTGATCAACACTCATAACATAGAATTTCAATGTACTTGCTCAATTCACATCATTCACATCACTTACAAGTAGGATCTTAACCAAAAAACCAAAAAATATATAGCTTATGCATCTGCTTCACCCATAACATCAATTAGGTTGGCCTAATTAGATGTACCATTCATAATATACAAAATTATATAATTTTTCAACTCAAAATCCTTCCACACACATCTCACGCCAAGATTTAATCCTCAAATGCAATTTTAAATAAGTTTTCATGGACCTATAATAGCTCCCACATAACTTTGCAATACTTAATTAAACTTCGCATACCTTCAAACTTATTAGGTCGGCACCGTAGAAGACCTAACACAATATTTTTTCAAATGTTTACTGATATTCAGACACACGGACCTCAATACACTATACCATCTTGAATTCATACTTTATTGACATTTTTCAACATCTCCTCAAATTTGCAAAGTCAAAATCCAATCTGCAAAGAAGTGTAGATTCTCCAACTTATATGCATAGAACTAGAAAACACCTATAATTGTCAAGCCGAACTTCTATTACTCATAACTTTCACACCAAGCCAAAACGAGATGAAACTATAGAAGTAGATGCTTCTATCAGCCAAAAAAGATATTCTAGAACCACAAAGTGAAATGTTAATTTGTGGACCATTGTGGACCCAAAAACTGGATGCTTTATACCTAGAAACACTGATATAAACACTTTGTCATTTTTCATTATAGTTCCCTTCATCGATTCAAACCTTCTTACAAAATTATCTTTCAAAAACATCCTAAAAAGTGTTAGAGCCTATCAAAATGATCTACACCATGATGATCTCCACATCAATATATAATTTTGACATCAATATAACAACACTACAATACATAATAGTATACCTTGTGCTTATCCCACATGATCATGTTTCCAACAACAATATCAATGAAAACTTTCAACAATCTTCCCCTTTTTCATTGATGGCAATAGGCCTAAAAATTTGCAACATGCCTAAACATCTCCAAAATATCGCCCCTCTTCAACATCAAGTGAAAAGGGTGCATAAAAAAACTTTTCTAACACATATCAAATCTCCCCTCAAGAAATATATGCATATGTAAAAACTAAAAAAATTGAATTGACTCCCCCTTAAGTTATGTACAAGAGAAAAAGTGAAAAATTGTATTGGAAACCACTCTATATAATTAGAATATGTACAAAGAATCTAAAATTGAAAAATGGAAATGCATAAAGAATAAGGAATATTGTCAACCAGAGGAAGTTGACTCTTGAAGAATCTACACATGTCTGCCAAACCTGTTTACCTTCTTCCTAGCCCTTCTTTGTTATCCCAAGAATTTTGCATTATGTCTCTAGCTCCATTTGAACTTCATCTCCTTCTTCCAGAGGACTAGGTACTAGATTGATCTATGTATCTTTCTTAGAACTCACAAGGGCACTTGAAACATATATGAATTGGAATTACCAAGTCCCTTAGATTTCCAAGATGTAAAATGATTTTCTCCTTTTGGGATTGCAGTTGGAAGAATCTCTTATCCAAATACTCTATAGAAGTCCTTATGTTTCCAACTAGATCAAGGGCCAAATCATAAGAACTGGAGGCATTGTTGATTTGGGACTCAATGGAGTCCATCTCACTCTTGATGTTTTTTGTGGCTCCAGGCCACTTCATACAATAGTGGAACAAATCCTTTGCTTCATCCACACAATATTGTGCATCCTTTAGAGTTTCTTGAAACATTTTGTGTGTAAGACCACACTTCTCAATAATTTCCATTATCTTCTTATCATTGATCTTCTTTTCATCTTCATTTTCAACTTGTCCTTTAAGACTAGCAACATATTCTTTGAAAGAATCAATTAATAAATTCAATTTTTTCATACCAAAAAGTGAGGTGTCAATTCTTGCACCAGGTATGGCCTCTTGCAATGCCTTCTCAACTTCTTCCATCAGCTCTCCAATCTTTTGATGGGTCTCTATAATCTCCTTTTGGGAAGATGCATGAAATACATCTCCCAATTGAAGCTTGTGGAGTAGGGAAATGTTGTCAAGATCCACATTCCTCTATTGTATAGGTAATTGTAGTATTTGTGTTGATACAATAGGCAAGAATTGGAGCTACATACTTAGTACTTGTTCTTCAATAAATCTCTAGAGGGGTGAGAGGATTCACTAGAAGCCTTTATATTCTTCATGGTCTTTTCCTTTAGCTCATTTTCCCCATTCTTTATGGAGCTCACTTGAGTCTCTAGCTATATTTTTCCATCTCTAGATGCATCTTCATTCTTATCTCCATCATCCTTCTCATTATTTTCCTGTTCAACTTCCTTCTCTACATCAACACTCTCTTTTTCACCATACTTATTTACATTTTCTTCAACAACAGACCTATCTATGGTATTCAAAGGAATTTTAGTTTTTTTCATTGTGTATCTTCAAAATTCTCTTAAGGTATTGAAGGAGTAAAAGTACCTTCCTTTGCTACATCTTTATCGGTATCAACTTCTCGTTCATCATCCTTCTTTTCAACATCATCTTCCTTTCCCATTTCTTCCATTTTTGGATGAACATTATCCTGAGCATATCCTTCATCTTTTACATGCTCATGTTGAGCATCAATGTCCTAGGCTTCATCTTCTATATTGTAATACAAAGTAAGGATATTTTGCACATTTTGGATTCATTCCATACTTCAATGCTATGTCTCCAATCTTGTTAGTTGTCTCCTTTCAGATCATTTCAACCTCTTTTATCTCTACCTATGAGGGTAGTCACCCTCTTTTTGGTTCTGAATTTTGTGCTATACAACTTAGCCAATTTGGATTTATTTTCCTATGAGAGAGGAGCACCAATATTCTCCAATGCATATTTTTTATTTTTTCCTCTTCTTCTATTTCTTCTTGCCTTCTCTTCATCAAGACATTCACAGTTTGGTAGGAATTTGGTTTTCAATGTTCTTTATGTCAACTTATAAAACAATAATATACTTAATGATAGCTTCTACAATGGTGGAATTATCCACCTCATTTTCTTCATTATACAGGGCTATAGTTTTTGCTAACATTTCATGTTGTAAAATTTTATTGTTCAACAATGCATCTAACTTCATAGGAGTGTGTGTGCTTACCAAATGTATTTATTTTTTCTTTTTTCCTTTCATCCAGAGTCTTCTTCTACCTCATTTTTTCTTTCTTCTCCAAGACACTTTCTTCGTTACTTTTCCCTTCTTTTCTCTCATGTGGATGACAGATGCCTTCTTTTCTTTCTCTATTTCTTCTTCATCGGTTTCCACAACATCCACTTTTTGTTTCTTGGAACTTCCTTGACTCCATGAAGCTTCATATTTTCTCTTCTAGACCAATGGAGGGCCTTCTTCTTCATCTCCTTCCTCTTCAACATTTTCACTTATGTTCTTTTCTCTTACTGCTTATTTTATTTTCTTCTTGGCAAGGCGTACAAGTGGTGTTACTATAGTAGCCTTCTTCTCAGGCCTTATCCTCTACACAAATGGAGGGGATTTCTCCTTCACCTAAGGATTTTTAGTTGATCTTCTCTTCTTTCCAAAAGTGGGCTTAGTATTGAAGGGCTTCTAAATAGTAGGAGGCGTGGTAGCTACTCTACCAAATATTCCTTTGCTTGTAGACCTTTTTGCAGTAGTGGATTTTGCCTTATGTTTATTAATCCACTCTTTAGAGAGGCCCAAAATCTCTGTAATACTGCTTATCACCTTCTTAATTGTCTTCTTAATTTTAATTTTTCTTTGCTCAAGGTGAACCTCCATAGATTTCTCTTCATCAATGTCATACCTCCCTTTTGATGTATTCTTTGGTTTACAAAGCATAAAATTAGTTCAGGAAATAATCTCTTGTTTGAAGTAATTTCATATCACATTGTTGGGATCCACATTTTCCTCCATTCAACTACATGAATGATGCATTAATTTGCATTAAATAAGAATGTAATATCATCCTTATATTTCTTCACCAAGGTATGTGCAGGATCATGATGGGCCAAAAAGTGGCAATATGATGGGTATGTGGTTGATGACTATTTTTTTACCCAAAATTGATGAAACGAAAAGGGTTTTTAAGGGATACTTTCAGCTTTCCATCAATATAAATTATACTTTACTTTGAATTTAATAAGTAATTATTATTTATTTTCTATTCAAATTACGATTAAAGTCCTGATAGATAGGCTGATTGAAAAACATATGTAGCTTTCAAACGGTATCATATTTTTTCAATCCAAAACATGTGTCACATTCTATGCTTCACATACTATAGGATTAGAAATTTAGAAAAATTGAATTTTATAAAGTTTTGACCAAGTTAAGGTGGTCAGAGATACAATTTTTTATATTTTTAAAAAAGTTGTAATAAAAAAATCATAATTAATTATTTACTTGAATAAAAATTACAAAAAAATATGCATCACATCGAGGCATGAATCCTCTACTTATATCTAAAATATTATAAAATAATATTATCATTTTATTGTGGTTAGGGTGGTCGATTGACACCTACTTCTTATTTTTCCTTGAAATTTAAGTACCACTTTGCATTGAAATTTCAAATTTTCACCAAATAGATTTTTTTTAAACAAACCTAGTAATTTAGAAACTACATTCAATTTTCTATAGATTCTATTCTTACATATTTTTGAAATAATATAGATAACTTATTCAAATTTTTACATCAAGTTGCCTAACTCTAATTTTTTTGAATTTTTTGCCACTTAAGGGCCTATTTTTCCATGATGATCCTGCACATACCCACCATTGATCTAGAAATTCTTTATCCCTCTTGCACCCTCTTCTAAAAAAATATAAAGAAAGCTACAAGGTCATCTTCTTGTGCCTTTAAATCACCAAGACCTCTCAAAAAGTCTCTAATTTGATGTGCAATTTGTCTTCCTCTTAACCATACAAAACTTTTGGTACCAAGCAATTCTCTCAAAAATTAGAAAAGTAGACACAATCAGAGTACCATACTTCACTGGATGTTTCTTTTCCTTTGTCTTCTCCAGATTACCCATTAGTTGCTATCTCAAAAACTCACAAAGATCATAGTCAACTCCTTTCTCCACCATCTCATAAGTAGCATTTATTATGGGGGAAAATATAAAATTTTCTCTGTTAGAGTAGTAGACCTTTTATCCTATCATCATGTCAACATATTTCACTGCTATATTCCTTATCTTATTCATTGTCTTAGGTCGTCATGTCATATGTAGCACTAGTAAGTTCAATTATAATTTTATTTTTTACAGATTTAAGGACTGAGACAGGTCTACTTGAGCATAATATAGTTACCTCCCTTATCACCTCCTTAGTTGTCAAGCCAAGATTATTAATCCAGGAAAATCTATCATGAATTCTACTTAATGCAATTCTAACACATTTATCATCAAATAAAAGATTTAGAAATCCATTTCACACATTCAGTTTCTTCACAATTAGGTTTTGATATTCTGGTTTTAGGGAAAATTTATCTCCAATAAGTTATTTCTCCCATACATATCCTGACTTAGAATAATCACATTCTTCCAATTTGTAATGAATGTAAATTTGTATGTCTTCTGTATGCAACACACCATATGGAACCTTAGAAAATGTGTCTAAGGGTTCAACCTCCATTGGTTTAGTAGGGTATTTCTTAAACTTGGGTCCTAGCCTATTAGTAACTTCAATAACCCTTGGTGTAGCCAGTCAAAAATAAATTCAAATTTATTTCAACAAAGTTCTCTTTGAAACTAGGGCAGACAAAGATTATAAATACCTTTTCATTCACTTTTCTAATTAGGGTTTGAATGCATTAGATTATAAATCACCTTGATCACTCCAATTCTTTTCTTTTTTCTCTGATCCTTCTCAATGCTTGTTGTAATGAATTTGGCTAAGTAAAATCACTTTATAACCCTTGAGATTGATCTCTTCCACATTGAATGCTTCAAACAATAAAGATGTCAAACCCTTCACTATATGCATAGTCATGTTCAGATGCTCCGCAAAATTTTACATGATGATATTTTCTTCCAGGATCTTCACCAATAGATCATGCATATCAATCTACACCACATATCCTCGTGTTGAAGCATCAACACCATTACTTTGGCAGGGGATGAATAATTTTCATTAAAGATCCCCTTGAGCCAAAGCTCTCAACTTAGTTTCTAGTGGAAACATTTGCATCGAATGATGGTACATATTCATCCTTAACCTCTATCTCATCCTTATTTTTTAAAATCTTATTCATCTCCTTCTTTGTCTCTATTGGATCAGTATTTTGCACTAGATCATTCTTCTTTACTAGATTGTCCTTAATATTTTTGCTTCTACAAAACTTAGAAATATGTCCAAGTTTATTGTAGTTGTAGCATATGAAATTCTTTTGAGTTGGCTTGTTTCCACTCATTCTAGATGTGCACTAATTATCTTTATGCCCAAATTCATTGCATGTATAACAAAAGACATTCAAAGACTGAACCACTCCACCATTGTTAGAGCCATTCATCATTTGACTTCTACATTCACTAGATCTATGACCAATTCTCTTGCATGTAAAGCATTGATGAGAAAAATATGGAACATTCTTATTTATTCTACTTCTACATTCCATAGCCTTATGTCCAAATCTATTGCAATAATAAAAAACCATTAAAAGATGGGTACCTTTATGCATTTAGTTTTCTAATCGATGGTCTTATAGCTTCATTCCTTTGATTCCAAATTTGCTTGCCTTTGTTCTTCTTATCTTCAATCTTCTTTTTAGGATGGCTTGTAGTTTGATTTTTCTTTGAGCTTTCTATTGTCTTGAACACTAATCCACCTTTTTCTTTAGCCCCTTTCGAATTTTCAATCATTTCATCAAGATTTTTAGAACTCATCTTGAATTTATCTTCATGACTCCTTACTTTTTCTATTTCTTATCTTAGATTCAAAACTTCTTGTTCAACCTTTGTGCATTCTTCAATTTTTCTTTTCACCATTGCATTCAAGAATTACTCAACTCTTTTTACCTCTTCACCTTGAACCTTTAGACTAGTGATTGATTCATTTTCTTGCTTAAATTGCTCATCGACTTCCTTATTCCTTTCTTAGAATTTCTTGATTTTCAATCTCAATTTCCTGATGCATTCATCTACTTTTTTGACATTTTCTTTTAATTTTTTTTTTTCAATTTTAATTCTTCCCTGATCTTCAAGAGCAACTTTGAGTTTTCAATCATTGTCAAGAATGCAGTCTTGTTCTATGAATCCAACAATAGGTATCTCTTCTAGAGAAGTAGGTAGTCTTCTAATATCCATTTGTTCAACCTCCAAGACCTTCCCCAAGTGGTTAAGCTCCTTCAAGGGAACCAAGCTCTATTGAAAATTGTTGAACACCTAAGATATTGAGAGGAGAGTGAATCAATATTCTTTTTGTAAGGACACTGAGGTAGTAGAACAACTTCCTACACTAATCTTGAGAGGAGATTAATGAAATTTTTTTATAGATCTTTAACAGTTATATAAACTTAAATATATATATATATAAATATCATGCATACCACAACACAATGATTTACATGTGAAAAACCCTTTTGGGAGAAAAACCCCACACTCCAAAAAGCTGTGGAATTTATTATTAAGTAAATCACAAAGATTACAGTATACTTGTGGAGAAAGCTTCTCACAGGAGTGTCACCACTCAAAGATCAAGAGACAACACGACTGCTATCAGATTGTCATAATACATGACCATCTCTCTCTACCACATCCAAGATACAATTCCATCATAAAAGAGGGTTGCATTCTAGGGAAAGATAGGCCAAAAAATATCCACCATTAGATCTAAAACCTAATAATTAACGGTCTATATTAACAATGTATCATTTATCTAGTGTATGTCGACCATTTTAATAGTTTCCTAAAGAAGTTAACAAAAAATTATTTACACTCATCCCACTCTCCCTCATTGTTTCCATTATATAGTACAATTGGGTATGTGCAGGATCATCATGGAAAAAATGACCCTTAAGTGGCAAAAAATTAAAAAAATAGAGTTAGGCAACTTGACGTGAAAATTTGAATAAGTTATCTATATTATTTCAAAAATACGTAAGAATATAATCTGTAGCAAATTGAATGTAGTTTCCAAACTACTAAGGTTATTTAAACAAAAAAAATCTATTTGGTGAAAATTTGAAATTTCAATGGAGTAGTACTTAAATTTCAAGGAAAAAATAAGTAGGTGTCTGTCTGACCACCCTAACCATAGTAAAATGATAATATATTTTTAAAATATTTTAGATATAAGTAGTGGACTCATGTCCTGATGTGATGCATATTTTTTTGTATTTTTTTCCAAGCAAATAACTAATTATGATTTTTTTATTACAAGGTTTAAAAAATATAAAAACTCGTATGTCTAACCACCTTAACATGGTTAAAACTTCATCAAATTCAATTTTTTTTTTTTAATCTTATAGTATGTGAAGCATAAAATGTGACAAATGTTACAGATTCAAAATATATGATACCATTTGAAAGTTATAGATGTTTTTCAATCAGTCTATCAATCAGGACTTTAGTCATAATTAAAATATAAAATAAATAATAATTATTTATTAAATTCAAAGTAAAAAATAATTTATATTGGTGGAAAGCTGAGAATCTCCTTTAAAAACCCTTTTCATTTCATCAATTTTGGGTAAAAAAAAGTCGTCAACCACATACCCTACACATACACATCATATTGCCACTTTTTGGCCCATCATGATCCTGCACGTACCCAACTATTGGTGTAACTAGGATATATATATACACACACACACATGGGTATGTGCAGGATCATCATGGGAAAAACATGCCCTTAAGTGGTGAAAAATTCAGAAAAATTAGAGTTAGGCAACTTGATGTAACAAATTGAATAAGTTATCTATACTATTTCAAAAATATGTAACAATAGAATCTGTAGCAAATTGAATTTAGTTTCTAAAATAATAGGTTTATTTAAAAATATATATATTTGGTGAAATTTCAAATTTTCAATTTACAGTAGTACTTAAATTTCAAGTAAAAAATAAGAAGTAGGTGTCTGTTTGACCACCCTAACCACAATAAAATGATAATATTTTTTTTATAAGACTTTAGATATAAGTAGAGGACTCATGTCCCGATGTGATGCATATTTTTTGTGATTTTTTTCTGAGTAAATAATTAATTATGAATTTTATATTATAAATTTTAATAAATATAAAAGCTCGTATGTCTAACCACCTTAACTTGGTCAAAACTTCATGAAATTCATTTTTTTTTAATTGTATAGCATGTGAAGCATAGGATGTGACACATGTTTCAGATTCAAAAAATGTGATACCATTTGAAAGTTATAGATGTTTTTCAATCATCCTATCAATTAGGAATTTAGTCGTAATTCAAATAAAAAATGAATAATAATTATTTATTAAATTCAAAGTAAAGCATAATTTATATTGGTGGAAAGATGAGAATCTCATTTAAAAACCCTTTTTGTTTCATCAATTTTGGGTAAAAAAAAGTCGTCAGCCACATACCCTACATATACCCATCATATCGCCACTTTTTTGCCCATCATGATCCTACACATACCTGGATATATATCAACAATAATTGTTATATAATTGCAAGATTGAGACACATTTTCCCAAAAAATCTCCCACTTGTCACACACCTTGCAAGAGCAACAGAAGGGAGTAAACATTCTCTTAATTGCTAGGGGCTGAAAGGCCCATAATCTATGAACACCTTCTGAACTTCTAAGTGCTCACAGGCTTAGTTAAAGAATCAACAATATTCATCAAAGTCTTTACCTTAACCAGTTTCACCCCACCATCTTCAACCATATCTCTAACAAAATGATATTGTACATAAATGTGCTTGGTCCTGGCATGAAACATTTGTTAGGTTCTTGGCTAGACATATCTCACTCTAATTATTGCAATAAATTATCATCACACCTTGTTTTCCTTAATCTAAATGGCTTATTTACAAGCATGAGTAGCTACCATATACTCTACTTTAGTAGTGGAAAAAGCAACCACAACCTATTGCTTACTCATCCAACTGATTGTACCACCAAATAAAATAAACACATAAGCATTGGTGGATCCTCTACTATCAATATCACCTGCCTAGTCTGAATCCACATAACCATGAATATCAAGGGAAATATTTTCTTTAGACACATTACTATGATAACATAAGGAATAATCTAACGTACCACACAAATATTTGAAGAATCTTTTAACTACATCCCAATGAGCTCTACCAGGATTAGACATATATGGAAAAAACTCCCACTACTTGGGCAATGTCTGGTCTAGCGCAAACCATCTAGCATACATCAAACTTCCAACTAAACTCTGGTAAGGAAATTTTCTCATGTCTTCTATCTCTGATGGAGATGTTGGACAATTTGAAATAGATAACTTTGTTCCAACTGAAAGGGGAACACACAATGGTCTACAATCCTGCATGTTAAATCTCTATAAAATTGAATTTGCATACTTACTTTGACCAAGCCATAGCTTTTTGTTCACTCTATCTCTTTTAATTTATATCCCAAGAATGTGTCTAGTTGTACCAAGGTCTTTCATTTCAAATTTAGTAGCAAGTTGAGATTTTAGTTCTAAAATCATACCTTTCCCTTTGCCAATAAATAACATATCATAAACATATAATGCAATAAATAGGAAATGATCACCATAATTTTTATAATAAACATAATTATTTGATTTAGAATGCTCAAATCCCAAACTCAACACATATGTATCAAATTTATGGTACCACATCCTAGGAATCTATTTTAATCCATACAAAGATTTCTTCAATTTGCAAACCAACTTAGTTATAGCCTTTCACCACATAGTTCTCTAGATGTGTCATATAAATATCCTCCTCCAAGTCACTATGAAGGAAAGTAATTTTCACATCCATTTGCTCAACCTCTAAATCATAAGCAACATCGAGAGAAAGAAAAAATCTAATGAATGTCATTTTTGCAATAGGAGAGAATATCTCACCATAATCAACACCCTCAACATGAGAGTAACATTTTGCAACCAACCTTTCCTACAATACTTCTCAATACCTCCATCTTAACCAATGTTTTTGTTGAACACCCACTTGCAACCAACATGCTTTCATCTTTTAGGAAATGGTACAAGATCCCATGTATCATTCTTTTTCAAAGATGACATTTCTTCATCCATAGCAATCTTCTAGGATTTTGTATCATTCATACCTAATGCCTCTTCTATATATTTAGGTTCATCCATGTTAGTAATCAGAGCAAAAATACATCTCCAATGATCAGGTGTATACCTTTCTGGTGGTTGTCTATATCTTTTCAACCTACGAACAAGTTGAGTTGGAGGTTCTTGCTCCACTTATGAAGATTTAAAGCTAGATGAGATCTCCTCAACTTCTTGTCTATCCATGGGCCTCAATTCAACTTTCTAAGGTGTAGAAGGGAATTGAATCACATCTTCCTATTTATTTTGTTCTGGCCACAATGTAATAGAAGAAGGCTTAGTTTCTCTAAAAATAACACTTCTACTATACATTACCTGTTGTGTAATAGGATCCCAAATCTTGTATCATTTCACAGCATAACTATATCAGATGAAGATCATTTCACAGCTTTATTCTCCAACTTTTTTCACTTCTCCTTGGGCACATGTCCATATTCCTCACAACCAAAAACTGTAAGATGTCTTAATCAAGGCTTGCAACCCAACCATGCCTCTATAGGAATCTTATCAACAAGAGTTGATGTAGCCTATTACTAACTTCAATAACCATTGGTGTAGCCATTCAAAAATGAATTCAAATTTATTTCTTCAAAGTTCTTTGTGAAACTAGGGTAGGAAAAGATTATAAATACCTTTTCATTCACTTTTCTAATTAGGGTTTGAATGCATTAAATTATAAATCACCTTGATTACTCCAATTCTTTTCTTTGTTGCTCTACTCATTCTCAATGCTTGCTATAATGAATTTGGCTAGGTAAAATCACTTTATAACCATTGAAGCTGATCTAATTCCACATTGAATGCTTCAAACAATAAATATGTCAAACCCTTTACTATATGCATAGTCAAGTTCAGATGCTCCGCAAACTTTCACATGATGATATTTTCTTTGAGGATCTTCACTAATAGATCATACATGTCAATCTCCAACACATATCCTCATGCTAAAGGATCAACACCATTACTTTGGCAAGGGATGAATAATTTTCATTAAAGCTCCCTTTGAGCCAAAGCTCTCAACTTAGTTTCTAGTGGAAACATTTGCACTGAATGATGGTACATATTCATCCTTAACCTCTATCTCATCCTTATTTTTCCAAATCTTATTCATCTCCTTCTCTATCTTTATTGTATCAATATTTTGCACCAGATCATTCTTCTTTACTAGATTGTCCTTCTTCATTTTTTTGCTTCTACAAAACTCAGAAATATGTCCAAGTCTATTGTGGTTGTAGCATATGAAATTATTTTGAGTTGCTTGCTTCCACTCATTCTAGATGTGCACTAATTAACTTTATGCCCAAATTCATGGCATGTATACCAAAAGGCATTGAAAGATTGAACCACTCGACCATTGATAGAGCCATTCATCATTTGACTTCTACATTCAATAGATCTATGACCAAGTATCTTGCATGTAAAACATTGATGAGAAAAAGATGGAACATTCTTATTTATTCTACTTCTTCATTCCATAGCCTTATGTCCAAATCTATTGCAAGAATAAAAACACCATTAAAATATGGGTACCTTTATGCATTTGATTGTCTAATCGATGGTATTATAGCTTCATTCCTTTGATTCCAAATTTGATTGCCTTTGTTCTTCTTATCTTCAATCTTCTTTTTAGGATGGCTTGTAGTTTGATTTGTCTTTGAGCTTTCTGTTGTCTTGAACACTAATCCACCTTTTTCTTTAGCCCCTTTCCAATTTTCAATCATTTCATCAAGCTTTTTAGAACTCATCTTGAATTTATCTTCATGACTCCTTACTTTTTCTAGTTCTTATCTTAGATTCAAAACTTCTTGTTCAACCTTTGTGCATTCTTCAATTTTTCTTTTCACCATTTCATTCAAGAATTATTCAACTCCTTTTACCTTTTCACCTTGAACCTTTAGACTAGTGATTGATTCATTTTCTTGCATAAATTGCTCATCAACTTTGTTATTCCTTTCTTATAATTTCTTGATTTTCAATCTCAATTTCCTGATGCATTCATATGCTTCTTTGACATTTTCTTTCAAATTTTTATTTTCAATTTCAATTCTTCCCTAATCTTCAAGAGCAACTTTGAGTTGTCCATCATTTTCAAGAATTCAGTCTTGTTCTATGAATCCAAAAATAGGAATCTCTTCTAGAGAAGTAGGTAGTCTTCTAATAGCCATTTGTTCAACCTCCAAGACCTTCCCCAAGTGGTTAAGCTCCTTCAAGGGAACCAAGCGCTATTGACAATTGTTGAACACCTAAAATATTGAGAGGAGGGTGAATCAATATTCTTTTTGTAAGGACACTGAGGTTGAAGAACAACTCCCTACACTAATCTTGAGAGGAGAATAATGAAATTTTTATATAGATCTTTAACAGTTGTAGAAATGTAAATATATATATATATATATGACATACCACAACACAATGATTTACATGAGAAAAACCCCACACTCCAAAAGCTGCGCAATTTATTATTAAGTAAATCACAAAGATTATAATATACTTGTAGAGAAAGCTTCTCACATGAGTATCGCCACTCAGAGATCAAGAGACAATACGACTGCTATCAGATTGTCAGAATACATGACCGTCTCTCTCTACCACATCCAAGATACAACTCCCTCATAAAAGAGGGTTACATTCTAGGGAAAGATAGGCCAAAAAATATCCACCATTAGATCTAAAACCTAATAATTAATGGTATATATTAACAATGTATCATTTCTCTAGTGTATGTTAGCGATTTTAATAGTTTCCTAAAAAAGTTAACAAAAATTCATTTACACTCATCCCACTCTCCCCCATTGTTTGCATTATATAGTACAACTATTGGTGTAACTAGAAAATATATATATATATCAACAATAACTATTATATAATTGCAAGATTGAGACACATTTTCCCAATAAATCTCCCACTTGTCACACACCTTGCAAGAGCAATGGAAGGGAGTAAGCATTCTCTTAATTTCTAGGGGTTGAAAGGCCCATAATCTCTAAACACCTTCTGAACTTCTAAGTGCTTGCAGGCTTAGTTAAAGAATCAACAACATTCATCAAAGTATTTGCCTTAACTAGTTTCACCCCACCATCTTCAACCATATCTCTAACAAAATGATACTGTACATCAATGTGCTTGGTCCTAGCATGAAACATTTGTCAGGGTCTTGGCTAGACATATCACACTCTGATTATTGCAATAAATTTTTAGTGTACTTTGTTTTATTCCAATATCTGAACTTAGTCTCTTAATCTAAATGGCTTATTTACAAGAATGAGTAGCTACCATATACTCTGCTTCAATAGTGGACAAAGAAACCATAACTTGTTGCTTACTCAGCCAACTGATTGTACAACCAAATAAAGTAAACACATAAGCACTGGTGGATCCTTTACTATCAATATCACCAGCCCAATCTGAATCCACATAACCATGAATATCAAGGGAAATATTTGCTTTATACACATTACTATGATAACATAAGGAATAATCTAACATACCACACAAATATTTGAAGAATCTTTTAACTACATCCCAATGAACTCTGCCAAGATTAGACATATATCTGGAAAGAACTCCCACTACTTCGGAAATTTCTAGTATAGTGCAAACTATCTAGCATACATCAAACTTCCAATTTCACTCTAGTATGGAAATTCGCTCATGTCTTCTATCTCTGATGGAGATGTTGGATAATCTAAAATATATAACTTTTTTCCAACTGAAAGGGGAAAAAACAATGGTCTACAATCCTGCATGTTAAATCTCTATAAAATTGAATTTTCATACTTACTTTGACCAAGCCATAGCTTTTTGTTCACTCTATCTCTTTTAATTTCTATCCCAATAATGTTTCTAGCTCCACCAAGGTCTTTCATTTCAAATTTAGTAGCAAGTTGAGATTTCAGTTCTAAAATCATACATTTCCCTTTGCCAATAAATAACATATCATCAACATATAATGCAATAAATAGGAAATGATCACCATCATTTTTATAATTAACACAATGATTTGATTTAATGCTCAAATCCAAAACTCAACACATATGTATCAAATTTATTGCATGACATCCTAGTAATCTTTTTTAATCCATACAAAGATTTCTTCAATTGGAAAACCAACTTACTTATACCTTTCACCACGTAGTTCTATGGATGTGGCATATAAATATCCTCCTCCAAGTCACCATGAAGGAAATTAGTTTTCACATCCATTTTCTGAACCTCTAAATCATAAGCAACAATGATAGCAAGAAAAAATGTAATTAATGTCATATTTGCAATAGGAGAGAATATCTCACCATAATCAACACCCTCAACTTGAGATTAACTTTTTGTCAACCAACCTTTCCTATAGTACTTCTCAATACCTCCTTCTAAACCAATGTTTTTCTTGAACACCCACTTGCAACCAATAGGCTTTCATCTTTCAAGCAATGGTACAAGATCCCATGTATCATTATTTTTCAAAGATTTCATTTCTTCATCCATAGCAATCTTCCAGGATTTTACATCATTCATACCTAATGCCTCTTTTATAGATTTTGGTTCATCCATGTTAGTAATCAAAGAAAAAATAAATCTTCGATCATCAGGTGTATACCTTTCATGTGGTTGTCTATGTATTTTCAACCTACGAAAAAGTTGAGTTGGAGGTTCTTCCTCCACTTCTGAAGATGCAAAGCTAGATGAGATCTCCTCAACTTCTTGTCTATCCATGGGCCTTGATTCAAATTTCTTAAGTGTAGAATGAAATTGAATCACAGCTTCTTGTTTACTTTGTTCTGGCTACAATGTAACAAACGAAGGCTTAGTTTCTCTAAAAATAGCACTTCTACTATATATTACCTTTTGTGTAACAAGATCCCAAAGCTTGTATCCTTTCACACCATAACTATATTAGATGAAGATCATTTCACAACTTTATTCTCCAACTTTTTTTGCTTCTTCATGGGCACATGTGCATATGACTCACAACCAAAAACATTAAGATGTCTTAATGAAAGCTTGAAACCCAACCATGCTTCTATAGGCATCTTATCAACAAGAGCTAATGTAGGAGACCTGTTGATCAAGTAACATGCAATGGAAACAAATTCAACCCAAAACCTTTGTTCTAGGCCAACACCACTCAACATACTCCTAGCCTTCTCCATCAGTGTCCCATTTATTCTTTCTGCAACTCCATTTTTTTGTAGAGAATACAAAGTTATCTTCTACTATGAATACCACAATATTTATAGAATCTATCAAAATAACTAGAGAAAAATTCACCACCATTATCAGTCCTCAAATTTTTTTTTTTCCATTCTGTAACTCAACCATTGCTTTAAATTCTGTAAATCAATTGAAAATTTCAAATTTACTCTTTAGAAATATACCCATGTCCTACTATAATCATAATAAATGAAACATGATATGTGGATTTACCAATCGAAGGAACATCTACAGGACCAAACACATCAAAATAAATAATATCCAATACAACACAAGATTTATGAGAACTCGAGTAAAATTGAATGCGGTTTTGTTTTCTATAAATGCAATGCTCACAAAAATTGAATTCAAGATGACAATTAGATAAACCTTTGAACAACAAGGTTTTTATGTTTCAAGGTCCTTAGAACCTTTTTTCCAATGTGGCCAAGTCTCTGGTGCCATAACATAGTTTTCTCTACAGGTAACTTTGTCTCAGAAGAAAGAGCACCCTTGGGTACCTAAAATCCATGACCATCTACTGAAGGTGAAACCCTCACTTCTTCCACAAAATTTATTTTCACAGAAGTACTATTGCTCTCAATAATGCATGCATCAATCTTATATAATGTGTCATATCTAACACCTCTAGCAATCAACATAGCACCTCTAACCATCTTACACCATGCATTAGAAAATACTACCTGCACACCCACATCTATTAGTTTGCTCATAGATAATAAATTTTGTGTTAATCCAAGGATATGCAACACATCATTAATCCTTTTGATTCTACCATTAGGATCTTATTTTAACTTTACCACAGACAACAATGTCTAAATGAGAATCATCACCCAAGTACATCTTACCTCCATCAAATTCTTCATATTTAGAAAACCAATCTTTATTAAATGTCATATGGAAAGATGTGCTTGATTCAATTAACCATGCATCATTACCTGCATGAGTTGCCAAAGTTGCAATGAAAGCATCACCATCTTCCTTATCGAACTTAGAATCAAAATCAAATTTCTTCTTTTTCCTTCTTCTTTGCATTCATTACAAACATGTCCAGGCTTACCACAATTCCAAAAAATAACTTTGGACTTTCCATGAGATTTAGATCTCCCCTACACTTGGATTTGTCACACTTCTCATTCTTATTGCCTTTTTCCTTAGGTCTTCTATGAACATTTAGGGCCTCCTTGGTAGTGTAGATACCTTCTCATTTCTTCAAAAAGCAAAGAACCCACCACATCTTCAATCTTCAAAATTATAGTACTCCTAATATCCATAACAAGAGAATCCCATGAATCAAGAAAAGAAAAAGGGTATGTGTAGGATCATGATGGGCCAAAAAGTGGCAATATGATGGGTATTTGTAGGGTATGTGGCTGACGACCTTTTTTTTACCCAAAATTGATGAAATAAAAAGGGTTTTTAAAGGAGATTCTTAGCTTTCAACCAATATAAATTATGCTAAATACTTTGAATTTAATAAATAATTATTATTCATTTTCTATATGAATTACGACTAAAGTGTTGATTGTTAGGCTGATTGAAAAACATCTATAGATTTCAAATGATATAACATTTTTTGAATCCAAAACATGCATTAAATTCTATGCTTCACATAATATAGAATTAAAAAAAGAAAAATTGAATTTCATGAAGTTTTGACTAAGTTAAGGTGGTCAAAAATATGAGTTTTTATATTTTATAAAAGTTGTAATAAAAAAAATTATAATTAATTATTTACTTGGAAAAAAATTACAAAAAAATATGCATCATATCAGGACATGTGAGTCCTCTACTTATTTCTAAAATCTTATAAAATAATATTATCATTTTATTGCGGTTAGGGTGGACAGACAGACACCTACATTATTTTTTCCCTAAAATTTAAGTACTAAATATTGCATTGAAATTTTAAATTTTCACCAAATAGATTTTTCTTTTTTAAAAATAAACCTAGTAGTTTTGAAACTACATTCAATTTGCTACAGATTCTATTCTTACATATTTTTGAAATAATATAGATAACTTATTCAAATTTTTATGTCAAGTTGCCTAACTCTGATTTTTCTGAATTTTTTGCCACTTAAGGGCCTGTTTCTTCCATGATGATCCTGCACATACCCAAAAGTAAGATATGACAATTTTCCTCCTCGTCCATTTTGATACCAACTGATACCAATTGAACCACCAACATATTGAATTCTTCTAAGTGATCTATGATCCCACAAAGCTAGTTTACAATTTATGGGACATTAATTATCTAACAGATTATGCCAAACATGATTTGATTAGATCCTTGGCTTTACAATCCATAACATTGTATTGAGTAGCATGAGTAGGATTTGCAGAACTTGAAACATTCTCATCAACAACATCCCATAGATCTTGATCTATCAATGAATCCTCCATATTCAACTTCCACATTTCAAAATTACTTCTAGAAAATTTCTCCGCCTCTATTCTCCCTAATGAACTTTCCATCTGAAAATTCTTGCAACAAGATAAAAAAATCTCTTTTTCACAAGCTCCCACTCAAACCTAGATTATTCTAAAAAACCCAACAACCCGCAACTAAAACCAAAGGTGATCAGGCTTTCATACCACTTGTAAGGAAGCTAAGGTAGCAGAAAATTTTCCTACACTCATCTTGAGAGGAGAATAATGCAAAACTTTTACAAATCTTTAACAGTTATAGAAACTTAAATATAAATAAACATAAATATCGTGCATACCACGACATAGTGATTTACATGGGGAAAACCCTTTCAAGAGAAAAAACCCCACACTCCAAAATCCGCCCAATATATTATTTAGTAAATAACAAAGATTACAATATACTTGCAGAGAAAGCTTCTCATGCGAGTATCACCACTCAGAGATCAGGAGACAATGTGAATGCTATCAGACTCTCATAATACATCATCGTATCTCTCTACTATAGCTGACATACAACACCCTCGTAAAATAATCTTACATTATAGGGTAATACATGCCAAAAAAATATCCACCATTAGATCTAAAACCTAATAATTAACGGTCTAGATTTACAGTGTATCATTCATCTAATGTAAGCCATTTTAGTAGTTTCCTAAAAAAGTTAACAAAAAATTGTTTACACACATCCCACTCTCCCCCTTACCACCATTGTATATTACACCATCGATGTAACTAGGAAATATATATATATATATATCCTATCAACAATAATCGATATATAATTGCAAGGTTGAGACACATTTTCCCAACACTTTTAAACCATTCAAACATTTAAACATCCAATCCATGTAGGATATTCAATTGCAGTAATGAAAGAAAAAAAGAAACATCCAACAACATCACATGACACATGAACACCAAGATTTTTATGTGGAAAACCTAAAATAGGAAAAATAATGGTGAGGATTAGCTCACAATGTATTATGACCTATTATAGTATATTTATAGAAGTTCTCACTACAGGTGGACTCACTATCCAAGTGGAAACATTGCCCACTAAGAGAAGAAAAGAGATAGAAGAAAGTTTGTGGCTCACAACCTAGATTGAACTGTTACAATTGCATCTATCATATGCATGAGACACAATTACAATGAATCTCAATACACTTATTTTACACACTTCATATGATTCTAATCTACCACTTTTCTTTTCTCTACATTTACATCACCCTAATACTCTTCTCAACATTCATAACTTAGATGCATAATGTATTCGCTCAATTCACATCATTCACATCACTTATAATTAGGACCTTCATCAAAACATCAAAATTGATCTAGCTTATATATCTACTTCACCCATAACATCAATTAGGTTCACCTAATTAGATGTACCATTCAAAATATACAAAATATAATTTATCAGCTCAAAATACTTCCACACATGTCTCATTCCAAGATTCAATCCTTAAATACAATTTGAAATAGGTTAGTATGGACCTATAATAGCTCCCACATAACTCTAAAATACTTCATTAAGATTTGCATACCTTCAAACCTATTAGTTTGACATAGTAGAAGACCTAACACAAAAATTATTTAAATGTATACCCATATTTGGACACGTGAAACTAAAAACACTATACCATCTAGAATTCATACTCTATTGACATCATTCAATATCTCCTCAAATTTTCAAAGGGAAAATCCAATCCACAAAGAATTGTGGATTCTCCAACTCATATGTGTAGAACTAGAAAACACCTGTAACTATCAAGCCAAACTTTTGTTACTCATAATGTTCACACCAATAGCTGAAATGAGATGAACCTCTAAAATTAGATGCTTCTATCAACCAAAAAATATGCTAGAACTGCAGAGTGAAATGTTAATTCATGGACCATTGCAAACCCAAAAACTGGATGTACTTGTGATGTGTGTATGAACCAATAATTGTTGTACTTGTGATATGTATGAGTTAGTCAGGTTTCCTTGTATATATGTGATGTATGTTCGAGACAATCACTATATATGTGATCTTGGGATTATGTTATGATATAAACCTTGTATATTTGTGTATGTTCATACACTAATGATTGGTAATATTTGGTATAGATCCAACACTCAATGGAAAACTATTATCATTCTATTATAATAAGCTAAGTTAATAGCTTATGCTTAATGAATAATCATGGCTAAAAGGTGAGATCAAAGATATTATACAAAAGGAGAGAATGAACTCGCTCTAATATTGGCGGGTGAACTATGAAGCCTTTGATTTCCCATGAGGGAATACATAGGCAAGGTCATCATGCACCCACGAGGTTTAGGTTTGGTTCTAGGGATGACCCTTATCGTAGGAGCTTAGCACTTTTGAGTGTAAGTATATAAGTGGTGGCGTTGATGTTTTTTCACCACAATGAATGATGAACATTTCAAATAAACACTTCAACTTTAGATGAAAGATGCTTGATCGGTTAAATTGATAGTTGATGTGAATTATTGAATTTGAAAATAAATATATATAGTGATTAAGGGGCAGATTTTACATGGAATACATCCAACATTTTGATGTGGAGTTTGGTGATTCACTTGGATTAAACATAACCCAAATTATTTAGTGCTAACATTCAAAGCAAGGGTTGGAGCTGAATGGAAGACTCTTAGAATTTAGCACAAGAATCTAGTATTTTTAAGTTAAAGAGTTGAATGGTATGCTAAATCATCAAGGAATGATCCCTTCTAATTTGGGATAAAATATTGGTAGAATCACACCTTTGATACTTTAGGGGAGGTTGGCTTTGACCTTCTATGTTCAAGGCACCTCATCTCCTTTGTCCAGCCTGGCTTAATCTAAATCTTACTATGCAAGGGCCTAGTAGTAAATTTTTATTTTTTTTCATTTTTCATATTTTATATATTATTTGTCTATTTTAGTTGATTTAAAAATTGAATTCTTTGTGTTCATTTTGACAAAATCTTACTAAGGATGAGGTCCCATTGGAGGGCTTCAAAATTTGTTTTGAAGGAGCAAGGGGTCCCATGAAGCAAAAAAAGAAAATGCTCCAGGATTAATTAGAATCTTGTCCTCAACAATAACAAGCCCTACTTCTTAGCTCAAAAACTTAAGTGGGTGTAAAACGGCTAGGGCTAGAAATTGCTCCATCAACTTAGGATTTTTTCTACCACTTGTTAATCATATGAAGTTTTAAAATTTTCACCAATCATTTTTTTGTTATTTTATATTTATTTAAGTTACTGAATTGAATTTGTAAAATTATAAACTTCATGGGAGCACCAATTTCCATAAATGTAGGAGCTTAAACATTTAAGCTTAAATTATGATACAAAATTTATAGACCACCCACTTTAAAATAATCCTAAAAAATCTCAATAGCACCCACATAATTTTTTTAGGAAGCCCTCCTCCATGGGACCTCACCCTAAACAAGCTTACAAAAACTAATCCCGCAAACAACAAATTCCAAAAAAATCTAATTATAATTCAAAATATAGAAAAAAAAAATTGCTCATTATATCTATGATTTTTTAGAGAAAAAATCATGCAACTATGATACATACAAAATTTAAAGCACAATCAATGAGATTACTTGAGCTCTAACACGACTTGTTTTTGATTCCAAGGGTATTTCCATCTCAAAGGAGGAGTTTAAGACAATGTTTGTAACCTTTCCTACAATTAGCAAGGCTTCATCGATATATTTGAATATATGGGCATAATCCACGTGCTCGAAAATACAAGTTCGTGCAACTTGATCAAATGGTATTCTTTCTTGGCTTTGCATACTAAAAAGTAGCAACTTAAGTATAGTTTTAGAGTCCTCAAAAAAATCTTTGTCGTCTATTGAATAAAACATATAAGTACCAAAGGGTTCATACGGGCTTCTAAGACCGAATTCTCCAAGATCATTGTTTTCTATTGTAGATGTCCACTTCATGACATCATTAAGAAGAGCCATCCATGCTTCTAAAATATAATGATGTGATACAACATCATAGTCAATGCCCATTTTTCTCCACTAGAGAGGTACAATTGAATCCAAAGGCTTGGAAATTGATTCATATGGTGCAAGGTACATTCTAGGAAATATATCATACTTGTGGATAACATGAAAAAATATTCCCAATCAATCCTCACACTCAATTGCCTCCTAAATTGCAGTATTTCCAACCAAAGGAGCACCAAATGTAATGCAAAAGAAATTAGAGATTTTCTCAGCCACTTTTCCAGAAACCAAAGAGTGACTAGGGCTATAACTGCACCTCCTATGGAATGACCGACAAATATAATGGCTTGTTCTTCTAAACCTTGCATCTGATGTAATGAACAAAAAAAGGGAAATTTTAATATACAACAATAGGAATAGGGTGCTCTATATTTTTGAGAGATGGAACACTAGGGTTAAGACCTATTGCACTTAGTTTCACTCAAGGAAACCCTATAAATCTCAATCCAAGGATGTAATGAAGGAAAGAGATATGTGATAGTGTGTCCTAGGGTATGACTAATGACTAAAGAGGGGTTCACCACCAAGATAGGGCTTGGAAAGAAAAATGATATGCAAGATCTAATGACAAAGACTGATGATATGAAAAACTTCACTAAATGACCTAGAAGTGAATGCACAACAAAATGTAAAACTGAGAAATCAGAACAGTGCACCTGGAAACATGAATATGCTTAGAATTAGCTTTGAAACTTTGAAAATGTAGATTTTTTGGAACATTAGTACTCCTATTCTAGGTTGGGTTTATTAGTCCCAAACAAGGGTTTCTAGTTTGGAACATGAACCTTATAGTGTGGATTCAAGATCTTTAGGAATCTAGAAAATTGCCTGTACTAGGACTCATACACCACTTGTGTGAAGGTGGGTAAATGCTAAATTGAGATTGAATGACATTAACTTCTCTTGGTTTTAGTTTGTTGTAACAAGCCCTAGTGGATGAACCTTGTGAGATGAAATCCTCAAGGGATTCATCTAACATTTCAAAGTCATCACTACTAAAATGTTTAAGGTTTAGGTTAACTTGAACAAAGAGATTTGACATACTCAAACAACTATGATTTCTCTAAGTGTTTCATCGATTTATAGGTTTTTTTGGTTTTGTTTTCTAATGAATGGAAAATATAGTCTAAGCTAATTAAACTATGAGCTAATTCTGAAAATGAAGAGTACAATAATCTAATTCTATCCACAATTGCAATGTATATGTATTAAGCTAGATCTAATGAAATGCATGAAATATAAACTCAGTAAACTGAAACATAAAGCTAATGATAGGAAACAAGAACATAGAAACAAAGATTTTAATGTTGTAAAATGTAGTCTAAAATTTGACACAAGACTAAATCACCCAAAGGGGCATATGAGTCCCAATCATGGTTTTTAGGGGTCTGAACAGTGAATAAATATCAACACAAGATACCAAGAAATTATGAAAAATATCTTGTACTGGGACTAAATCTCCCAGAGGGGCATACAAGTCCTAGTTTAGGGTTTTTACACCATTTTTTAGTTAATTTTGTGTGAATATTATGTTTTCTATTTTGGATGATGTATAAGCTAAGTGCAAATGCAAATTTTAGATTAAATTCAAAGATGCAAGATGCAAAAATGCAACCTATATGCACTTTCACTAATGCAAGATTTATAAACCGTAGAATGCCAATTAACTAATGCAAACCGAAATGCAATGTTAATGCAAGCTAAATCTAAAATTAACAAAATGAAAGTTAACAAAATGTTGATAGTGGTAGTATATGTTGATGATATCATCTTTGGAGGAAATGAAGGCTTACATGTAAAAGATTTGTCGAAGAAATGCAAAAATAATTTGAAATGTCCATGATTGGTGAGTTGAATTTCTTTCTTGGTCTTCAAGTAAATCAATCTGATAAAGGGATATTCATTTCACAATATAAGTATGTGAAAGATCTATTGAATAAGTTTGGAATGGATGACTCCAAACCCATTAGTACTCCTATGCTGATCAGATGTAAATTGAGTAAAGATGATGAATCTGCTAAAGTTGATAAGAGAAAATACAAATCTATGATTGGTGGGATGTTGTATCTTATTGCTACCAAACCATACAAAATGCGTGTAGGTGCTTTCTTTCTTGGTGGAAGATTGGTTTCTTGGTTGAGTAATAAATAAGACTTTGTTTCTTTATCCATTACAGAGGCATAATATATTACTATAGAATCCTGCTGCACATAGGTATTGTGGATGAAGCAAACTCTAAAAGACAATGGAGTGATATGTGATGATCCTATTCCTATTTTTTTGTGACAACACAAGTGCTATAAACATTTCAAAGAATCTAGTAATGCATTCAAGAACAAAAAACATATCTATCATATATCATTTCCTAAGAGAGAAGGTGTTGGATAATAAAGTCAGGTTGGACTATGTGTCAATAAAGGAACAAATTATAGATATATTTACTAAGGCCCTTCTGAAGGATACTTTTGAGTATCTTAGGGAGAGGTTGGGGGTCATTGGTCCTTCGAACTAGGTGCACATGGAGGTGCATCAGTCTAGTGAATTCCCAGATTCTTCATTTATCTGGATTGATGAATGGATCTACTTTGTAGGGGGAGTAGAAAAGTTTTCATTATTGCAGTATGAGTTGAATGGGTGTACTCCCAAGGGGGAGTAATAAAAAATTTTGATCTTTTTTCCCTTGATGTCAAAGGAGGAGAGAAAGTCATGTGAAAAATAGTAGAAGAAAGAAGTCAGAGAGAGAGTCATGAAGAGGAAGAGAGTTGTCCTTGATATTTTTTCACATCATGTGTTGTCATCAATGACAAAGGAGGACATTGTTGCAAGTATGAGCAAGTTTGGTGGTGTTTTCATTAATGTTTTCATTGATTTCAACACAATTCAATATTTTGCATATTGTGCATGTAAAGTTGAGATGCTATTGAGATGCTGTGAGTACATGGAGCTATCCTTATGATGTTGCAGATGTGCTGAAATGATAAGTTTCCAAGTGTTTTTGAGAAAATTAATAAAGAATGAAGTTAAAGTTATGTATGGGTTCAAAATGTACTTCGGTATGTGCTTTGTGTTTCTTCTATATTGCTCCTATTCTTGTGCCAATCTGAAGGGTTGTTGTTGATGATCTGATGGTGGTATCTCCTAATTTGTAGCTTCTGGGTTGATGGAGTGTGAAAGTTATGTTCACCAGTGTGTGAACTATTTTGGCACAGTTACTTGTCTATGGACTGGGAGAAAGGTTTGTGTTCCACAGTCCTCCATTGTTTTGTTTTAGATCTTATGGATCTAGAATATATCTTGTAATGGTGTTCTTTGGGTTTTGGAAAAGATGCTTGTGGTTTGGTGATCCAGAAGTTGAGTTTCATAGTTGTATGTGTTTGCACAATCTGGATGGACTGATGGAAGTAGTTCTTTATTCGAAGGTTGTTACAATTGCTTTAGATATATTTGAATAATTCTAAGAAGTTTTCTCATGCATAATGAAGCATGTTGCATCGTCTATGTCTTATCTTCTTGCTCGGAAGCACGTACTTCAATGTTCATTTGTGTTTTCATTAGGTTTGTTTGACCTGGTGTTTACACTTCATATGAAGAATTAGAATTTAATTAAGGAAGCATGTGGTTGATCCAAGACATTAATTTTGGTCTTGATTAAGTGTGTAATTGGTCTACTCTCATTCCTTTCCACCGCAAGAATGTTGAGTTGCCAACCTAATTTGAATTTATGAAATGAAGCGCATGCGGCCGACCTTGGAGAAAGTTTCTAAGGTTGAAGATGGTATAAATGCAAGTCGAGATGTGAAGGCTTAATATATACACAACAAAGTAAGCCACAAGTGAAGAGAAGAAGTGTGCAAAAGTGAGTTGAGACAACAGTACTTCATTGTGTTAGATTCCTCAAAGCAATGAGCTGAAGGTTTTTGCAATCTTCTATTCAAGGTCGTGAATGTGTGTAAATTATTGTGGTGGATCTTTCTGTTATCTTTTGTATCTATAGGCCCTGAGCCTCCTTGTTGGATAGTGAGTCCTTTTTGTAGGCAGTGAGCCTTTGTACTTGGGCAGTGAGCCTCTTATATTTGGTTTGCTATCACTTTATATTATGAGTTAATCCTCACTGTGGTTTTTCCCTCATTCGGTTTTCCACATAAAATCTGGTGTTCATTGTGTTCATTTTTCTTTCTATTATATACATTTCATGTTTATATTTAATAAAAGAACAATGTGGTTGTAAAATTGATAAGTGTTGAAGTTTTGTGTTTGAATTTGGTGACAACTGATTCACCCCCCTTCTCAGTTGTCTTGCGCCTTTTTAACACTAATCCCTTTCTACCTACCTCTCCATCCATCACTCCCTACCACTCTCTCTACACTTCTCTATCTCACTTCTCTCCCTCCCTCCCTCATTCTCTCTCCACTTCCCTCTCTCTACCACTCCTTCACTCTCTAATTATCTTTATCTCCCCTAGCCCTCTCTCTCTCACTAGATGTCTCCCTCCCTACCTTTTCCCCTATCTACTATCTATAGACACATAAAAGTGGCCTTGACTTGCAAACCATATTTTCTATGACAACCACGCTTCTCCATCACCTACAAGTAAATAATTACCATTAATTATTTAATAACATGACCATTTATCTATCAATTAAATAAATTTATTTATTTAACCCACTTTCCATCCCACCAAATAAATAATTAAAACAATTATTTATTGTCTTTTGTCCCATTCACATTTATGAATTAAACCATTATTTAATTTATAATTCAACGTTCCTCCATAATTTAAATAATTTCTATTATTCCAACTACCTCTTTTTCTCCACCATTGATTTGATTATATCCAATTAAATCTCAACCCTTCATTTCAAAGCTTTCCCTAACTTTGACCTAATGTTTCCCTAACCCTAATGCTCCTCATCACATTGAATCCTAGTAGTTGATCTTAGGGCTTTACCAACTTCTAATCCTAACCATCCATTGTCAATTTGGAATTCTTTAAAAGGCCCTCTCCCAAGCCATTTTTAGACACACACACGCATAGATTCATACACACACATAGAGTTATTTACAACATGCTTGAGAGCTTTGAGTACTTGAGCACACATTAATTCAATATTTTTCTTTTCTAAGGCATAGGTGATAGTTGCACTTCAAATCTGAGGGAAATTATACCATTTCTAGCAAAATGGAGAAGGCCAATGGAGGTCAACCAATGGAGGCTTGAAAACTAGGTGATAGTGTTTCATATTTTCATGTTTCTTGTTTTCCATTGCACTCTATTGTTATTGGGGTTAAGTTATAATGCTACTTAATATTAATCTGAAAATATTTCCCTAATACATTTTGGTGAACCCAACGTTTTGGTATAATATATCTTTGGTAAAATTCCATAGTATATCATTTGATTGTATTAGACTGGATTCAAGATATTCCTTCATCTTTTGTGTTTGGGTATTAAATATGATGGAAAAACCCTATCTCTAAAGGCTTTCTTTGAGACAACCAGATATTTTTGTATAGGTGCACCCAACGTATTGTGATCCCATAAAGTTGGTTTACAATTTCTGGGAGATTCTGATTTTTGTTGAAATCACATATTTTTAGAAAATATATATTATGATTTAAGCCTTAAAAAGTTTCATTTAAAGAATCCAATTGAAGAGGGTTTGATCAAACTACCTTTGATCAAACCCCTTTGGATAATACCCTGCTAGTTTTAAACCATACCTATAACATAGTCTCCTTTACACCTATCAAAATGTTGATAAAAAACCACTTTTGATTTACCTTTTGGGGGATCAAATGAATTCATTTAAAATTTATTTTTTGTAAGTATGTATCCTTATTATAAGGTTCCCAAAAAGTATAATTTTAAATAAATTTCATATTATTATTATATTTATTTTTTATTTCTTGTGAATGTAGGTTTCTCACTAAAAATCAAGCTCTTTATTTTGCACATATAGAAAAATAGAATATTATCAAAAAAAAAATTGAAAAATATGAGTGCACCAGACATTAAATTCCTTGATCAAAAAAAAAAAAAATTGAATTTTGATACATACAAAAAAAGTTACGTGTTATACGGTCGCACTATGTCTGAATTGTAATTGGTTTGACTTCAAAACTTGATTAAAGAAAAAATATTAAATAAAAAACTATCTACCTAAGTGGAAGCACTAGATATTAGAGTTAAAAATCTAGATTTGAAAGAATTGGAGTTTTATCCTTCATGGAAAAAAAGCTATGCATTATACAGTGAGTGTCACTTTTTAAAAATGTTGTATTATGAAAAAAAATTAGTTTTCGAGGGAGATGGAAAAAGAAGTGCAATCTAATTCCAAAAAAATTGAAAAAAAAATATTTAGAATCTACAGACAAAATTTCACGAAACTCTAACTTGCATCATCTTCAAATTCCTCACGATTTAGCCACTATAGGTGCCCGAAAGTGAAGATTTAGTTAAAAAAAATTATTTCAGTGTCTAGTTTGGCCAAAAATTGTAAACCACTATTGTGGGATCACCCGATCACGATCATGATTTGTTTTGATTTGTTGAATTGGGTGTTAGTTTTGTTTTTCTGTATTTTGACTAAATTAATCAAGTATATTTTTAGCATATTGTATTGTTCACGTGCATATTATAGAATATTGTATCTTTAAATTAAAATATAAGACTTGCTCATGGTGTTTTATGAGAAAGTGCATATGTATATTCTATCAAATGAGAATATATTTGATACAATATAATGTCAGAATATGCTCTCAAAGAAGAGAGATGCATTTTTAAGTCTCATGCACTTTCTTCTAAATCTCAGCCAAAGTAAATATTTTAGGAACGAGTATACAAATATTGATTAATCTAAAAATATGTTGTCAAAGGGAGTGCCTATTCTTATATACACAAGAGAATATATTTGATACAATCTAATATTAGATTTAGATTAATCAAAAATATCCACTTTCTCAAATCTAAGTCTAATACTGTTCACGTGCATATTTTGAAATAAGGATATTCCTTATTGTAGGATATTCACCTGTCATTATTGAAAATCCCTGAAGGAAATTCCTTCAACACACAATCTTTTGTGCACACCCTACCATTACTACATTCCATGAGACAATAGTTTTTTGAAATATTTTGTCCAACAATTCATGTGCCTGGTCTATGCGTCCACTTTTGTTTCATATGCAATCTTTTAATAGGGATGTCCATCCCCTATTTCGAAAAAAAAGAAACAAACCATTCCTTTTTGGTGCAGGCAATGAGGATGCTGGCAAAGGTTGTTGAATCTGGATTTTCTGTGAGAGCTACATTTGCTTAAAAGTTTCCAAAGCTTTTTCAACAAATCAATTTTGTGCTTATCCTGTAGTTGATCTGGTCAAGACACTTTTTCACATAGTTCATGTGCCTTTTGTATGCTTCCACATTTTTGCATCAAAGTCTACCATGCCACTTGTAACTCCAACATCTGAAAAAAAAATCTGCTCTCAACTATGCTTTGATGGATTGCCATACCCTGCTCCAAAGCCCTCATTTTTTGCACAGGCAAAGGATGCTAAAAAAGGGTGCGGAAGTTGGATTTGCAACTGACAATTGCATTTGCTTGAAATTTTCTCAATCATCTTTTTGACGAAAAATTGTTGTGGTCTTCGTTGGCAATAGAAGGAACTTCCAGCTTTGATAGTTTGGTTGTTCTTCCACAGCGCTATTGGATGCTGCTCCAAATTATTTTTTGTTCGTGTTGAAATTTCACTTCTCCAATTTGGTGTGCTACAACCTGCAGACCACATATCCAAAAGCACATGAAAAGAAAATAAAAGGATGGCGGTAAAAGATTTTGTTTTTAATGTTGTATTTAATTGGTGGTCCACAAATAGTTAGAAGAAACTTCTATTTCTAATGATAGTTTGAAAAAAGCTCTCTCTCCTGAAGGCTTGCCACAACTGGTAGAACAAACGGAGTGCATTCATTAATTTTGACATTGCTAGGAGGGGCACATGCTAGATTTTCTTGATAAGATTTTTCAAATCTTGGTTTTTCTTTATTTTTGTCACACAACATTTAATACAATATTGATAAGCTTTTGCATTCAAAAACCCATGCGTGAAATGAGGGCTTGCGCGGCTGGTAATTGGCTGAACCCACAGCTGCATTCATTATTTTTACTTGACATTTTTTCTTTCTAAGCATTAATTCTATTTGAATTTTTTTCTTTTGTTGTTGATAGCTCATTCATTCACACTTCTCGAATTTGGCAAGCTCGAGCCTGCAAACAAAACTTTGTTGTCGGTTCCGCTCGACCAAACACTTCTTCACTGCCTACATATTTCTCCATTGTGGCAAACTACATCTTATGAAACGCTCGCCTACTAGTATTGAGAGTCCACTTCTCCAATTTGGTGTGCTTCAGCATGAAAGCATGGGAAAAGCTTTTAGAATTTTTAATTTAGTTTTGGGTAACTTTTGTTTTATTAGTGAGATTCCTTTTTAATTTAACTTTTAGTCTTTGTTAGTTTATATTTTTAGATTAAATTATATTTTAATTTTTTTAGATTTTTAATTTAAATTTTAGTTCTTAATAATTTAGATTAAATCTTAATTTTGTTATTTTTTTTAAGATTATATTAAATTTTATACTTTTAGATTTAATTTAAATTTAGATTAGATTAAATTTTATACTTTTAGATTTAATTTTAATTTTAATTTAGATTAGATTAAATTTTAAATTTTTTGATTTTAATTTAATTTTTAGATTAAATTTTAATTTTGTTAGTTTTTTTTAGATTTTTAGCTTAAATAGATTAATTAACTTCTCAATTTAGATGTCAATTTAGATTAGATTTAATTTAGAATTTAATTTAGTAACTTTAAATTAGATTTACTTTCAGTAAATTAATTTAGTAAATTTCGATTAGATTTACCTTTAGTAATTTAATTTAGTAATTTAGATTAGATTTACTTTTAGTAATTTAATTTAGTAATTTAGATTAGATTTAACATTAGTAATTTAATTTAGTAATTTTGTTAACTTAGATTAAATCTTACTTTTTACTAATTTAGTTAGATTAGATTATTTTAAGACTTTTTATTTCTTTAGATTAATTAATTTAGTAAATTTAAATGTAAATTTAGATTAGATTTAATTTAGTAATTTAATTTAGTAATTTTGATTAGATTTAATTTAGTAGTTTAATTTAGTAAATTTAGAATAGATTTACTTTTACTAATTTAATTTAGCAATTTAGATTAGATTTCATTTTAGTAATTCAATTTAGTAGTTTTGTTAACTTAGATTAAATCTTAGTTTTTATTAATTTGGATTAAATATTAATTTTCTTAGTTTAGATTAATTAATTAATTTTAGATTATTAGATTTTTTTTAGATTTTTCTATAGATTAATTAATTTAGAATTTTAGATTAGATTAATTTTGATTAATGTTTTTTTTTTTCTACTTTAATTTTGATTTTTTTGGCTAATCTTTGATCTTTTCAAAGATTGGAGGCCATATCTACTAATTGTAAACTTTCATTTGTCAAAGATTGGAGGCCAAAACTACTAATCGTGCTTTGCAGGGCTCTTGCTTTAGTTTGCTTCATCTTGCATGCTTTTTTCACATAGAATGATTAGTGGGCCTAAAAAAAAATGAACCTGAGTGCTTGATTTGACATCATAAGCAAGTTTAAAATTTACAAGTGGTTGCATTGTCTTGTGGTTTGCATTTTATTTCTAGGTGCGTATGTTTTTCTCTCACGCCATTTGGTGATCTTGAGAATCAGAAACACCTTTAGAAATTTTGTATACCCACCCACACCTTTGGATTTGGACATTAAAATGAACAATCTTGTCTTCAAATTTGTGTAACCCTGATTCAATAATAGAAGTGTCCTCTCGCCTTGTGCACTTGTGCAATCCTTCATGCAAGAGAAACTGTTATTGACTCTAGGAATTGGTCCTTTCTTGGTGGGAAAAAGTACTCACCCCAAGGAGACTCAAACCGAAAATGAAACTCTTTAGCTGAGCTACTCCCAACCGATATACAAATGTGAATCCTAATGGAAAACTTAGGATTAAATGAATGCAGATGTGTCACACAAATTTAAGTGAATCCCCATAAACCTTGTGGAGCGTAACCTCTATAGGTTGGGATTCCTCCTTATCCGAGCTAATCTTGCCTCATGTGTGGCCACTTGAACAAGTGCCCAAACTAAAAAAAAATTGTGTAGAAGCCGAAAACCCTATCTATTCATTGGTGCAACAACGGTCATTGCCAAGGCATCCACATTCTCACAGTTCTTAGTAGAGGTCAAGAGCCTGCCATGGGAGATTAATGGAGGCTCGAAGCTTTGTTGACCCAAGAAGTGAGTGCAATGTAAGGGGGATCATGTGTGTCCAACCTTCTGAATCACCCGCTAAGAATAAGTGCAGCTGGGGAAACCCACGTGGAATCCAAAGAATATAGTCCTTGCAAACCCTAGGAATGTGCTTTTCTTCTTTGTGCTTGATTTCAAAACATTCAATGATAATGTTTTTTCCAAGTGTTTTATGAAACAATGAACAAATTAACATCCTTACCAATATGGAAAAACACATTCAGACTGAAACAAGTTCAAAAATCAGCCAAAACTTGCACAAAAACTAGACACTGTTACAAACTACAACACATCCGATACTTTTTACAACACAACTTCCCTGTTAAAAAACATTTGACACTTAGAACAATGCATTTTCCTGTGTTGCACCACATTTTCTTTCATGTACAATGCATTCAACATTTTGAGCCTCATTCGAGACTTTGTGCAACACAATCACCTGATAAACCACTTTTTTCTCTCGAAATCCATGCATCTGACTGTATTGCACTACATTTACTTCCCTATGCAACACAATTGATTTGTTGAACCACATTTGTGACCTAGAACAACACATTTGTTAAAACTGAGACACATTTGACTTACTACAATGCATTTGTCACTTGAAACGATGCAATTGCTTGTCAATTTGAAAAATCTCCATCACTGTCAAAACTCGAGACCAAACATTTCCAAATTGTTTTTAGACACCTTTTTTCTATGGTCTTTGTTCAAAACCAGACAAAAAATTGCTCAAATCCTCCTTGCATTTTTAGTTACACCTTAGAATACACCATCATTTTTCAGCATAAATAACCTCATAGGTCCCCATTTTACAAACTTTAGAATAGGTAAACTTTTCATTCTTGGTTGAACCTTTTCCTTCAAAATTAGATTGTCTTTGGACTTGGTCAAAATCATCCCATTTTTAGTCTTCGTCCTTTTGTGAGATAATTCCAACTCATAAGTCTAGTTTGGAATCTCACCTTTTCATCTTATTATTTCCTTTAGTCCTACAAATAATCCCTTGGAAATTGAAATTGAGACATTTTCCACACCTTGAGTGCTTAGGAAAACTTTTAAAAAGTCTACTAATATTGAGTGCACTTTGGAGCTCCTTGCATTTACATTAGAACACTCTAGTTTTCCACATCCTCATTTTAGTCCTCATTATCCCCATTGTATTTGAAATCTTCATTTTAGTCCTCATTACCCTCATTACACTTGGCATCCTCTTTAAACAATATCAACATTGCATCCCCTATTTCGAAAAACACCAAAAACATAGTTGCATTGTCATTATTCCATTCCTTATTATAAAAATCCAAAAAAATAGTGCCATATCATTGTCATACATAGGTTTTATCATCCTCCATCCTCCACCATTTGAGCAAGACTTATATGGTTCAAACAAGACTACAAAGAAAAAGGAGACAAATGGACCCTTTTAGACAAGGCGATAATCCTTATAACTTTTCATATGACATGAACTCAAACATGAACATGGGGGCACCTTTCATCAACCCCTTTAGTGACATGAACATGCCATCTTCCTCACATAACCCATTGGAACCATTTATACGAAGAGACGAAAATGGACAAGTATTTGTGGAAGACCTAGAAGCAGTTGCACAAAATCCTGATGTGGCTTCCTTTGTGGAAGAATTAATCCTCCAAGACTCAGACAGATACCTATCCATGCTTCTAGACCAAGGGGCTAGGTTACCATGAGGGTTTGACATTAACACTTTTAGAGCAGAATCTCCCGACCATACCACTCAAACAAGTCAACCCCTATCCACACCACCAAAAAATGCAAATAACACCCCCATTGGTACCACCACACAAAGTACCATGAACACCATTAACACTATTCCCATTGGCACCACCAACACCACTCAAAACACTTCAAATGTCATCAACACAACATCCATTGGGGGAGCATCAACCCTAGCCAATGCCACATCACATTCAATTCAACAACAAATATCCACAATTCCATCACAAACTGTGGGAGCTACCTTTGGGACCAACACCTCAAACCTCATAATTGGATCTTCATCTAGCGCCATGAGAACAGCATCATCAAATCCTTTAATTGGATCCTCAACTAATGCCATGGAAAAAAAATCATTACACCCCTTTAGAAGGAACAAGAGATGGTTCACTCTTCAAGGACCCCAACCAAACGTTCACACTTCATCACATATCAATACCAACACCCATATTTCCCAAAGGAAAAAAACAAACATTCCACATGGCCACATTTATCAATTCAGACAAGGCAATCAAATACCACAACACATGAGTACATTTGGGCATCAAAATATTTTAGGTCAGAAAGTTCCACAAATACAAACAAACACTATTGGCATGCACATCCATACATATACATCTCACATCCATACACAACAAAAACACATTCCCATGCAAAAAACCCAATATCAACAAAATCCAAATGTGCCACACATGTATCAACAACAATATATCCCAAATCAGA
Source organism: Sequoia sempervirens (assembly GCA_007258455.2). Taxonomy (NCBI): domain Eukaryota; kingdom Viridiplantae; phylum Streptophyta; class Pinopsida; order Cupressales; family Cupressaceae; genus Sequoia; species Sequoia sempervirens. The sequence goes on from VDFB02193867.1 coordinate 533,816,316, forward strand.
ACATCCCCTCACAACAAGTGGAAACTTGTGGGATTCCTATCACTAGCATGTGTGATGCCACAAACAATCCCATAGTGGATGCACTCATAACTCAACTTGCAACTTTGCATAGACAAGTGGAAAACCTACAAATTTCCAACAAAAAGTCCCACACGTCATATGACCTATATCCATATCCATTTGATACTAACTTGTACATGCCACCACTCCCACCAGGATATGTGGTGCCAAACTTTTCTAAATACAAAGGAAAAACTAATCCCATCGAACACATAAGAGAATTCACAACCAACTCTGTGGACATTGCCTATGAACATACTTATTTGATGAGACTCTTTCCTTGGAGTCTCACGTGTCACACACTTGAATTTTTTGTGTAGTTACCAAAAGGAATTAAATCGTGGGATGAATTAGCCAACAAGTTTGTTGATAATTATGCCTATGGCATTGACACAAACATCAACATTTCCTCATTATCTAGAACTACTCAAGAAGAAATAGGTGATACATTTATTACATTTTTCCAAAGATGGAGAACTTTAGCAAGTCGATGCCCTATGGAGATACTAGAAAAAGAAAAGGTCACCATGTTTGTGCAACATCTTCTTGGACCACTGAGATACGGCTTATAGGTCCATTGCTGCAACACTTTCACTAACCTTGTCAAAAAAGGAGCTCAACTTGAAAAATCCCTAATTGCCAAAGGAGAACTCAAATATGGAAACAAAAACAAAAACCCAAATGCTCCCGATGATAAAAACAAATATTGGGTGAAAAATAAACATATCACTAAAGATGGAGTTTTTGATGCAAAAGCAGTAAATGTGACATATCCTGTGATCACCCTCAGAGGAATTCCATCCTAAAATGCACCATTGACCACACCGTCACCCACCCACATGCCATCCAAAACAATCCCACCAAACCAAACCAAGGGCAACCTCGTCAAACTAGACAATTTCCAAAGAGACACATATACACCCCCTTAGGTGAATGAGTTGAGGTTGTCCTCAAGAAGCTCCTTCAAAACAACATCATCACATTGCAAAACCCTAAACCCTATGACACTGGACAATTCAAGCCATCATGGTGGGATGATAATGCATTTTTCAATTATCATCAGATAAAAGGGCATAAGACTTCTTATCGAAAAGTAAGAAATCTCATATAGGACCTTATCAAAATTCATGCCATTAAAGTAGATGGTCAACAATTTCCTTCAAACGTAGACCATACAATTCATAAAAATACACTATAGGACCATGGTTCAAGCAACCCCTCTATGTCAAGGCCAAATAATTATAACAATTGAGCTAGTTATGCCAACACCACCTTTGACTATTCCAGTGGACCCATCATTAATCACCTCGTAGATGTTGATGAATATGTCAATACCGTCACCATTAAGAAGATGCTAGAGTGTAATGTTACCACCCATCGGGGTAAAGTCACAATAATTGGACCTCCTCCTAGACAACCCAAGATCGCAATATTTGGTCCCTCTGCTAAACAGTCCCAACCCAAAGGCCAATTTAATCTCATTAAATAACTAGACAAAACACCTGCCCAAATCTCCATACTTGAGCTACTTTGCGTCTCACTTGCACACAAAGCGATACTTGAAAAATTCTTGTAGAAGTCTTTTGTACCAAATGACATTGATTCCAATCACTTTGAGGTTGTGGTCAGATATTTGACTACCCCCCATCACATAACATTTTTAGACCTAGACTATTCCTCACCCAAATCATCTCATAATGATGCTCTCCATATTGAGGTTTTTGTCCATAAACATAATATTAGATGAGTCTTGGTAGATGGCAGAGCAGGATTGAATATCTTCTCTCTAAAACTAGTCAAAGCCCTAGGCTTCTCTGATGCTTGCATGGATGCAACCAAAAGTATTGTTATAAAGGCATATGATGATGAGGAACGATCTTCAAAGGGCATTATCACACTTCCCATTCGTGTGGGGCCAGTCATTGTAGATACAACATGTTAGGTCCTTGATCTTGAACTACCTTACAACATATTGCTTGGCTAACCTTGGATCCATGCCTTTTAGGTAGTACCATCCACTTACCACCAATGCTTGAAGTTTCATTTTGATGGCACTAAAATCACCATACTAGGAGATCCTGACCCTTTCCAATATTGCACCAATTTGAGAGGTATTTCTGAACACCAAGTTCCAATCAATCAAGAAGCCTCAACATCCATTGCTTCCAAATACATTGATCCATCCACACTCACCAAACCATCCACATCCACTCTCTTGACCTCCACCATACCATCTTCTACCATAAAACCACGTACTAACCCTAATGTCAAGATCCATGGCCAAGGGTGCGAAGAATACAAGTTGAACATGACCTACCGCATCACAAAAATACCTAAGTCACCAAAAGCATATGGTCAACCTTGCTTCAAACTAGAGACCAAAGAAAATTTTATAGTTCCTCTGACAATAACCTTCACAAAACGGGGAGATCTGAACAACGAGGACTTTGAAGACATGTCATATTGGATCTACAAGGAGCTACAAGACCCATCCCCATTACCAATATAGATTTATGGCAAAGGCTATGATGGAACTAGTGGCCTTGGGGTAATCAAAACTAAAAGGAGAGAACCTATAATGCCTTCTTGAAGACTAAAATATCTGGGGCTAGGGTTTGAGCTAATCAAAACTGATGATCAAGGTACCCATGTACTTTCAGGTGAGAGTGTGAATGTTTCTTAGTGTGTCGAGACAATTGAAGATTCCCTCACTGAGTCTAACTCCCATGAGTGGGAATTTGGTTCCAAAATTTCCTTGAGCGATTATGACCTTAACGAAACATTCCTAGAACCCGGAGAGCCCTCCTTTGAGGAAAGAGTTAGAAAAATGTTTAAGATTAGTCAATCACAGGATCTTTCTATTGACACCCCTAAAGTCCCAAAGAAAAGAGAAGAATGGGTTAGAGTCTTCTGGCCTCGTGGGGATGACAAATTTAAATCTTCATTTGAGCCTACTAGACATAATCTCACACCATCATTTGAACCTATTGACCATGAGTCTAAGCCACCACTTGAGCATATTGATCCTAATTCCACCCCATTTGTCCCTTATTTTGATCAAGAGTCCAATTCGTCTGAATCTAATGAAGATGGAAATTGGATGGAATCTGACTGGGAATTTGAGGACGACAATTCCATCTTTGCAATTTCAACCTCCATTTGCATGCTTTCCGCCTCATCCCCACCCTTTTCCAATACTGATTATGGTATCTCCCTTGTATACCAACAACTCATTGACTAGGATCGACAAGGTCCACCCATTATGGACATCTTTTAGAATGTTGAAGCCATTGCAAAATTCATGGGACTCCATGAAGGGATAACAAGCAAGGACCATAGGGATGGGTTCACAATAGATCTTGATTGTACAGAATATTTCAAGGAGACTGTGCAATCCTCCAGTCACAAAAATAGTAAACATAAAACAAAAAAGAATACGTCTTTAGGTGAAAACCACGAGGCACCTTCTGATGACAAAAGAGTAAAAATAAAGGATGTATTTGAGGGTGAAAACCTATTTGGGGTGCCCAAGGATGGAGGATTAGACTTTCTTCCTGTCAACCAAGAGATGTCAGCAATGCTAATTGAAGACACAATGGAAATTAACATAGGCACATTAGAAAATCTGAAAATGGTTCTTATGGCAGCATCATTGATAGGAGAAGAAAAGCATGCATTTCAGGAGTTCTTTACAGCACACAAGATTAAATTTTCATGGTATTATGTCGACATGCTAGGATTGGATCCAGAATTAGTTTTGCATCATCTTCCTTTGTTTCTAGACGCCAAGCCAGTCAAGTAAAAGTTGTGTAAGATGCACCCGCAAATTTCCCTATTGGTCAAAGTTGAACTTAAGAAGTTACTAGATGCAGGATTCATAAGATCAATAGACTATGGTGAGTGGATTTCAAATCTTGTGCCTATTACTAAGAAAAATGGTCAAATACACATCTGCACAAACTTTTGTGATTTGAACGCGGCATGCCCAAAGGATGATTTTTTACTACCCAACATAAACATCATCATGGATCTAACAACATGGTATGCCATGTCCCTCATGGATGGTTTCTCTAGATATAATCATATTTGCATCGCCCCTGAGGATCAACACAAAACAACATTCACTTGTCCATGGGGAACATACTGTTGGAATGTCATGCCTTTTGGCCTCGAGAATGTACGTGCCACATATCAATGAGCCATGACCATGATATTCCATGACCTCATGCACACATTAATGGAAGACTATGTCAATGACCTCCTGGAAAAGTCCTTGACATGAAAAGATCACCTCCAAGTCCTAGACAAAATTTTCACGAGGCTACAAGAATACAAGGTTTGTTTGAACCCAAAGAAGTGTGTTTTTAAGGCGACTTCAGGAATTTTTTTGGGATACATAGTTTCTTGACAAGGCATCGAAGTTGATCTCACTAAAGTTAAAGCAATATTGGACATGCCTCTGCCAAAAGGAATCAGTGAGCTAAGAACGTTACAGGGAAGATTGTAGGCCATCCGCTAGTTCATTGCACAATTAGCTGATAAATGCCAACCTTTCCAGTATCTCCTACGCAAGGGCATCCCATTTGTGTGGACTGACAAGTGCCAAAAATCTTTTCAACAAATCAAAGATTATCTTTTGCCACCACTAGTCTTAATGTTTCCCATTGAGGGAAAACCTATGATCTTATACATTTTGGAAACCACCGCAACACTAGGGGAATTGCTAGTACAAAATGACCACATGAGGAGAAAGAAAGAGCTATATACTACATCAGCCGCACATTGGTAAGATATGAACTCAACTACACATCCATTAAATGTACCTGTCTTGTAGTTTTCTTCAGTACTAAGAAATTACACCATTACATGTTGAATAAAACACACTTGGTGGCAAAGATAGATCCATTGAAGTATCTCCTTAGTCGGGTAGCATTAACATGATGTTTGGAAAAATGGTTAATGATAAGTTAAGTGAGTATGTCATACAGTATGTGGAACACAAGGCTATAAAAGGACTAGTTATACCAGATCAACTCGTAGATGCTCCTGTACAAGGGGATCATCCATTAGTGGTCAATTTCCCAAATGAATCCATCTTGCAGGTAGAACCAAAATCACCTTGGAAGCTCTATTTTGATGGATCTCACATAGGTCATGGGTCAGGAGCAGGAATATTATTCATCACACCACAAGGGGACTCTATCCCTAAGTCATTCAGAATCACCTTCCCTTGCACAAACAATGTCATTGAATATGAGGCACTTGTCATAGGACTCTAAATGGCTATCAAATGGAAAATCAAAACACTTATGGTCTTCAACAATTCTCAGTTGGTCATTAACCAAGTTAATGATGAATATGACACCAAGGATGAAAAATTGATACCCTACAAATGCATGGTTGATAGCTTCATGTCATATTTCCACATGATTTCTTTTGAGCAAGTTCCTAGGGCACAAAACAAGGCAACAAACATAATGGCTATGATCGGGTCTCTCTTAGATATTCCCAGCAATGTGCTACAATTTGAGTTCTTAGTGGAACAGTTGTTGGTTCCCACTTACAATATTCCTAAATCAGAAATGGTTTGTGAACTTGTTGGTCCCAATTCACCTTGATATCAAGATATATATGATTACCTCCAGTCCTAGACACTTCCACCAAATATTTCCAGCAACCAACATAAGTCCTTTATCTGCAAAGCCATGCATTACACTGTCATCAATGACACCCTCTACCGACACAACTTTGACAATACTCTTCTTCGATGTCTCAACACTGATGAAGCATGAACAACCTTATGTGAGGTAGAAGAGGTTATATGTGGATCTCATTCGAGTGGACCAACCTTATCCAAGAAGATAATGAGACTTGGGTATTAATGGCCGATAATGGAAAAGGACACTCTTCAGTTTGTGAGAACATGTCATAAATTTCAAGTACACAGTGATCTAATTCATGCACCAGCACAAGAGCTTCTTCCAATCACTTCTTTATGTCCCTTCACACAATGGGGACTCGACCACATGGGAAAAATCCATCCTACCTCATCCAATAGCCATAAATTCATCATTGCGGCTACTAAATATTTTACCAAATAGATTGAAGTCATTCCCCTCACTTACATAACCAGCAAGCAAATTTCCAAATTCATCCTCAACTACATAATCTACCGATATGGTGTCCCACAATCCATCATCACAGACAATGCCCGTCCCTTCAAAAATCAAGATGTTCATGAGCTTTGTGAATGCTTTCATATCCAACACCATTTCTCCATGCCCTATTATCCCCAAGGAAACGATCAAGCTAAGGAATCTAACAAAATGATTATCAAAATTATTAAAAAGAATATTAATGACACTGACTATGACTGGCATCTCCAAGTCAACTGCGTCCTATGTGCCTACTGCACAAGAATCCGCACACCTACTGGTGCCACCCCATTTTCCTTGGTCTATGGATCTGAAGCTATATTTCCCATTGAGGTCAAAATTCCCTCCTTATGGGTCTCCTTGAAGGGATTGATTGATGATGAAGAGTACCGACAGTCTCAACTAGATGAGCTAGAAATGTTGGAAGAGCAATGACAAAATGCCTTGAATCACTTACAGGCATATCAGAATTGCCTTTCCAAAAGCTATAACAAAATATTAATGGTCCAAAAGTTTGAAATTGGTGATTTGGTCTTAATGCAAAACCTAAGGAATCAAGTTGACTGCGACAAGCTCAAAAATTTTGAGCCAAATTGGTTGGGTCCTTATATCATCACTGCTGCATTCAATTCTAGCACTTACCAGTTAGCTACTCTAGATGGGGAAGAATTGACAGAACCTATCAATAGTTTGCATCTACGCAAGTTCTACACATAGCATCAGAGAGCTTCGCTAAAAACAACAAAAATACAAAAAACAATTGAAAAATACAAAAAATCGTCACCCTGATGAAAACTTGGCAAACAAGCATCTTGGTAAAAAAAAATTAGAAAATATCAAAAATAGTACAGAAAAATAATTCGTCCAACAGTGAAAACCACTTCGGTGGCGCATTGGATAAGTACCATGGTGAAAACTTGGAAAACATGCACCATGCATAGGCAATCTTTTCTTTTCCATCTACTATCATGCCATCTACCTTTGTCCATAATAAATGCCCGATCTTCTGACACCCTCACGATATTCGTCATAAATTCTTTCTATTTCTTTACATGGCTGACAACGATTGGCATCGTGTCTCGCATATCATTCACCTTTCATCCCAAGCACATCCTTTTCCATATCCTTCATCTTGGCTAGTCCTAGACCCGACTGGGGGAAACACCCTTATCACTTGACTAAAGTGGGTCTTGTATATGGTCCTATAAAAATCATAAAATGTCCTAAAAAAATCCATAAAAATCATAAAATGTCCTAAAAAAATCCATAAAAATCATAAAATGTCATGAAAAAATCCATAAAAATCATAAAATGTCTTGAAAAAAATTCATAAAAATCATAAAATGCCTTGAAAAAAATCCATAAAAATAAAAAAATGTCCTGAAAAAAAAACCATAAAAAAGAAGTCTTGAAAATCCATAAAAATTAGAAAATGTCCTTAAAAAAAATCCATAAACATCAAAAAATGTCTTGAAAAAATCCATAAAAAATTAGAAAATGTCCTCAAAAAGAAATTCAGAAAAATCAAAACATGCAAAAAACAAATCCACATAACTTTCAAAAAATCTCAAAAACAGAGTCAGGGTCAGTTAGGTCAGTCTTTGTCCTTGTCAAACTACATTTCCTATACGGCTGGATGTAGGCAAGGCCATCTATCGATGTTCCCCCGAGGCATTAGGTCAGTCCTTTAAGCATTGTCAAATAAAATCATGATGCAACACTTTGTCATTTCAACAAATCCAAGAGTCGTGTCGAACTACGAGGTCTTTGTGCATTTTCTACGTAGGAGAATTCAACATCAATGTTCCCCTAAGCCCCCCTAGGTTCAGTCCCTTAGGGTTCAACGGGTCAAGTCAAAACAGATCAGTTTTTCTACAATATGTCAGTCTCGTCCCTGTCACACTACGAGGTCTCTGAGTGTACGTCGTAGGCAAGGCCATCTGTCGACGAACCCCGAGGCCACCTAGGTCAGTCTTTTAGGGTTCGTTGTTTTAGTCAAATAAGTTACACATAGTCACATTCAGACACAAGACAGTCATTTGAATGTCGACATTCAAATCACAAACCAACAGACAATATAGTGCAACCAATCATCAAGTCAAATATTAGTCAAATTCCCAAAACAATGTCAACCCAGTCACTTTATGGTCCCCTCCAAGATGCGCCCTTCTTGGAATTAGACACCCATCAAAATGGCATTTACCTTTTCAGGATGTGTCTTTCCTGATGATAGGCTCCGTCACATAGTCATTAGCCTTTTCAAGATGTTTCCTTCCTAACGACAGGCATCGTCAAACTGTCAAAACTGTCAAACTATCAAACTATCAAACCATCAATAAATCAACCTTTGATACACAAATATTGGCAAACATATTGAATGACTATTGATTTTGCTAGTCTATTTTTCCTTATCTTTTTATTGCTTTGTCTCTTGGTCATGTTACTAGCTACCTTGAGGATGTTCCATGAAGGATTTAGAGGTGTGATGACATCTCATGACCTGTTTTTCATTGATTGTTGTCTTTGGTGTGTCTTGACAAAAAGACTGGGGCAACTTGGCCCTTAGTATGAGTTAGGACATTCCTTGTTTACGACTGTCTATTTTTCGCAAGTGGATGACCTTGCACACCTTGGTCTACGTTATACCATGGTGTTTGTTGTCCATTTGCAACATTTTACCACCCAATGATGATATGCAACACCTATGATTTATTTGGAAAAACATTGAAGTATTCCTTTTTCATTCAACATCCATTTCTTCCACACTAACATTTCTCCTATTCCTTCATCCTCTTGTCTTCTCATCGATTTCGAGAGCACACACATGTTCTTTCCACCTTCATGTCCTCTCAAGGGGGCATACCACTACCTCCTCGTCATCCTTCCTCTCCCTACTTTCACACTGGGGCATATTTTTGACTTGTTTTCTTTGACACAATGTAATAGACTACATTATGTCAAAGAGGGGAAAAATGTAGACACATAAAAATGGCCTTCACTTGCAAACCATATTTTCTATGACAACTGTTGGTATTAATGGATGCATAGCCCCTGAAGCTCTGAAATCTTCAATGAAGGACTTTAGCCATGAAAGATAATCAACCACAAAGAGAAGTGTTGCAACAATGGAATGTTGATTAAAGATTCTATTGATATGATGAAAATGTCATTGATATGATATGTTACAAATGAACAACATGCCTAATTATATAGGCAAGAATGAAAACCTAATATGCATGAGATCTTGACATGTGTCATAATCTAACAATATGTGACAACATGTGAACCCTATGTAGATGATCATTAAATAATGAGATAAGTTCTAGAATGAATCTTATCCCACAAACTAGGAAGGGAATATTATCCCATTTATTAAATGATGCAACCTAGGACTAAATGATTTAGGACCTAAGTTAACTTATGCTAGTGTAATAATTAATTAATTAATTATACTAACAACAACCACTTTGCTCCCTCACCTACAATTAAATAATTACCATTAATTATTTAATAACATGACCATTTATCCATCAATTAAATAAATTTATTTATTTAACCCATTTTCCATCCCACCAAATAAATAATTTAAACAATTGTTTATAATTGTCTTTTATCTCATTCCCATTTATGAATTAAACCATTATTTAATTCATAAGTCAACATTCCTCCATAAATTAAATAATTTCTATTATTCCAACTATCTCTTTTTCTCCACTATTGATTTGATTATCTCCAATTAAATCTCAACCCTTCGTTTCAAAGATTTCCCTAAATTTGACCTAGTGTTTCCCTAACCCTAATGCCCCTCATCACATTGAATCCTAGCTATTGATCTTAGGTATTTACCAACTTCTAATCCTAGCCATCAATTGTCAATTTGGAATTATTTAAAAGGATCTCTCCCAAGCCATTTTTAGACACACACACACATAGAGTTATTTACAACATGCTTGAGAGCTTTGAGTACTTGAGCACACATTACTTCAATATTTTTCTTGTCTAAGGCATAGGTGATAGTTGCACTTCAAATTTGAGGGAAATTATACCATTTCAATCAAAATGGAGAAGGCCAATGGAGGTCAACCAGTGGAGGCTTGAAAACCAGGTGATAGTTTTTCATACTTTCATGTTTCTTGCTTTTCATTGTACTCTATTGTTATTGGGTTAATTTATCATGCTACTTACTATTAATCTTAAAATATTTCCCTAATACACTCTCTCTCTCCTCTCCCTCCCTCTACCTCTCTCTCTCTCTCACTCTCTCACTCCTCCCTCACCCTCTTTCTCTCTCACTCTCTCCTCTCTATCTCGCCATTCTCTCTTTCCATCTCTATAACTCTTTCCTTCTCTATATGTCACCATTCTCTCTCTACTTATCTTTATCTCACCTATCCCTCTTTACCTCTCCCTTCCTCCCCTCTCTTTCCCACCCTCCCTCCTTCCCTCTATGTATATCTCTCTCTACTTCTCTCTATCTCACCTATCCCTCTCTACCCACATATCCCTCTATCACTCCCTGCCACACTCTCTTTATTCCTCTCTATCTCGCCTCTCTCTCACCTCCCTCTCTCTCCCTCCATACCTCTCCCTCCATCTTTCCTTCCTTATCTACTCTTTATCTCTCACGTATCTCTACCTCTCCTCCCCTCTCTACTTATCTTTATCTCCCCTTTCCCTCCCAACCTTTCTCTCTCTCCCCAATCCCTCCCCCCTCTTTCTCACTCCGCCTATGAGGGTTTAGGGTGTAAGGTTTAGTGTTTAAGGTATAGGGTTGAGGTTATAGGGTTAAGTGTATAGGGTATAGGGATGAGTGTTTACGATATTACATATAAATTTGAGGGTTTAGGGTTGAGGGTTGAGGGATAGTGTTTAGGGTTGAGGGTACAATTTTAAGTGTATAGGGTATATGGATTATCTTTTAGGATATTGGGTATATGGTTGAGGGTATTGGGTTGAGGATTTTAGGTTTAGGGTTGAGGATTTAGGGTTTAGGGTTTATGTATAAGTTTGAGGGTTGAGGGTTGAGGTATAATGTTCATGGTTGAGGATATGAGGTTAAGTGTATAGGGTATAGGGATTAGTGTTTAGGGTTTAGGGTTAAGGGTATAAGGTATATGGTTAAGGCTTGAGAATGTAGGGTTTTCCATTTAAGTATAGGGTTGAGGGATAATGTTTAGGGTTTTGGGTATAAGGTTGAGGGTATAAGGTGTAAGGATGAGGGTTGAGGGTGTAGGGTTTAGGGTTTAAGGAATAGGGTTGAGGGTATAGGGCTAAGTGTATAGGGTATATCGATTAGGGTTTTGAATATTGGGTATAGGGTTGAGGGTATTGGGTTTAGGATTGAGGTTTAGGGTTTAGGGTTTAGTGTACAAGGTTGAATGTAGGGTTTAGGGTTTTAGGTTTGAGCGATGATGTTCAGGGCTTAGGTTATAAGGTTGAGGTATATGGTATAGGGATGAGGGTAGAAGTTGTACAGGGTTTAGGGTTTAAGGTATAGGGTTGAGGTTTGAGGTATGGTGTTCAAGGTTGAGGGTGTAGGGTTAAGTGTATAGGGTATAGGGATTACGGTTTAGGATATTGGGTATAGGGTTGAGGGTATTGGGTTTAGGGTTGAGGGTTTAGGGTTCAATGTTTAGGGTTAACGATTCATGGATAATGTTTTGGGATTTTGGTATAGGATATAAGGATGAAGGTTGAGGGTGTTGGGTTTATGGTTTAAGGTATAGGGTTGAAGGTATAAGGTTAAGTTTATAGGGTATAGGGATTAAGGTTTAGGATATTAGGTATAGGGTTGAGGGTATTGGGTTGAAGGTTTACAGTTAAGTTTATAAGGTATAGGGTTTAGGAGAGGGTGATCCCACAATAGTGGTTTACAATTTTTGGCCAAACTAGACACTGAAATATTTTTTTTAACTAAATCTTCCCTTTCAGGCACCTATAGCAGCTAAACCATGAGGAATTTGAAGATGATGCAAACTATAGTTTCGTGACATTTTGTCTATAGATTATAAATATATTTTTTTCAAAAATTTTGGAATCAGATTGCACTTCTTTTTCCATTTTCCTCAAAAACTAGTTTTTTTCAAAAAACAACATTTTTAAAAAGTGACACTCATTGTATAACGCATAAATTTTTTTCCATGAAGGATAAAATTATAATTCTTTCAAATTTAGATTTACAACTCCGATATCTAGTGCTTCCACTTGGTTAGATAGTTTTTTAATGAATATTTTTTCTTTAATCAAGTTTCAAATTCAAACCAATTATAATTCAGACATAGCACGACCGTATAATGCGTAACTTTTTTTGTATGTATCGAAATTCATTTTTTTTTATTTGTTTGATCAAGGACTTAAATATCTAGTGCACTAATATTTTTATTTATTTTTTAAATAATCTGCAATTTTTCCACAAGTGCAAAATAGAGAGCTTGATTTTCAGAGAAAAACCTACATTCATGAGAAATAAAAAATAAATATAATAATCAAATTAAATTTATTTAAAATTATACTTTTTGGGAAGCTTATAATAAGGACTAAATACTTGCAAAAAATAAATTTTAAATGAATTCATTTGATCCCAAAAGGTAAATCAAAAGTGGTTTTTTATCAAGATTTTGATAGGTGTAAAGGAGACTCCATTATAGGTATGGTTTAAAACTAGCGAGGGTTCTATCCAAGGGGGTTTGATTTAAGGTAGTTTGATCAAACCCTCTCAATTGGAATTCTTTAAATGAAACTTTTAAGGCTTAAATCATTATATTTTCTAAAAATATGTGATTTTAACAAAAATCAATTCCTCCTAAATTGTAAACCACTATTATGGCAAGCACCCGAGAGAGAGAGAGAGAGAGAGAGAGAGAGAGAGAGAGAGAGAGAGAGAGAGAGAGAGAGAGGGAGAGAGAGGGCGGGGGGTGAGGGGGTGTGAGGGAGAGACATGAGAGAGAGTATTCTCTAGTTATGGTGGGAGGGAAAGACTTGAGAGAGGGGGAGAGGGTGGGAGGGAAAGACCTGAGAGAGAGAGAGAGATGACCCCCATTTCTTTGACCCACTTTTTCAAGCAGACCACTATATTGTCAATTTCATCGAATTAGCAAGCCAATGGGCACACTAGCTTGCTAATTCAGTGAAATTGGCAACCTAACTTGGCCTATTTGAAAAAATGGGTCCAAGAAATGGGGTATCCTGATGATTTACATCAATGGGAGACCCCATTTCTTGGACCCACATTTTCAAATAGGCCACTACATTGCCAATTTTATCGAGTTGGCAAGCTAGCGGGCCTAATAACTTGTTAATTCGATGAAATTGGCAACCTAACTTGGCCTATTTGAAAAAATGGGCCCAAGAAATGGGGTCTCCCAGTGATTTACATCGAGAGAGACCCCATTTCTTGGACCCACTTTTTGAAACAGGCCACTATATTGCTAATTTCATTGAATTAGCAAGGCAATGCGCCCACTGGCTTGCCAATTCGATGAAATTGGCAACCTAATTTGGCCTGTTTGTAAAAATGGGTCCAAGAAATGGGGTATCCTAGTGATTTACATCAACGAGAGACCCCATTTCTTGAACCCACTTTTTCAAACATGCCACTACATTTCTAATTTCATCAAATTGGCAAGCCAGTGCACCCACTTGCTTGCTAATTCGATGAAATTGACAATCTAACTTGGCCTATTTGAAAAAAGGGGTCCAAGCAATGGGGTCTTCCAATGATGTAAATCACTGGAAGACCTAATTCTTGGACACACTTTTTCAAACAAGCCACTACATTGCCAATTTCACTGAATTGGCTAGCCAATGCGCCCACTATCTTGCCAATTTGGTGAAATTGGCAACCTAACTTGGCCTATTTGAAAAAATGGGTCCAAGAAATGGGATCTACCACCGATTTACATCATTGGGAGACTAATTTCTTGGACCCACTTTTTCAAAAAGGCCACTACATTGCCAATTTCACCGAATTGGCAAGCTACTAGGTCCACTAGCCAATTTGGTGAAATTGGCAACCTAACTTAGCCAGTTTAAAAAAATGGGTCCAAGGAATGGAGTCTCTGGGTGATTTACATCATTGAGAGACTCCATTTCTTGGACCCATTTTTTCAAATAGGCCACTACATTGACAATATCAACAAATTGGCAAGCCAGTATGCCCACTAGCTTGCCAATTCAGTGAAAATGGCAACCTAACTTGGCCTGTTTGAAAAAATGGGTCCAAGAAATGGGGTCTTTCGGTGATGTAAAACACTAGGAGACCTCATTTCTTAGACCCTTTTTTCAAACATGCCAGGGTAAAAGCACAAAGTTGTGTCACACTTTACAAAGGAAACAACCAATGCTAATCTAATTTTTAAATTTGAATCACTAAAAAGTGGCATATATGTTTTGAATTTTGAAATGATGTAAACTAGTAAAATACGTATTTTTTAGTATATTATATGTTTGTATTTTTTAAAAAAATTTAAAAATATATATTTTAAACTAGTTATTAATAAATTAAAACTATAATTTAGTTGTTGATAAAATGCTAAAAAATGAAGTTGCATGGGACGTCAAACTTTTTATAGTAATTTTTTTTTTCTTTCAAATTTTTTGTGTGTATTTATAACTTGAAATTTTAGTGCATGGATATATTTTATTCCAATTTTGATAAATATATATTTTTAAATAAATATTAAAATGTTCATGAATCAAAAAACAACTGTTTTCATCGAACGTCAACTTTCATATTAAATATTTATCTAAAATGGGAAAAAGAATATACCATCTTAAAATAGATTCTTTTATCTAGTGCATCATATTTTTCTATTTTTAATAAGTTTTAGTATTTTTCCTTGGCATAGTAATCAACCTAATATTTTGTGTTGATAACCTACTTTTAGTAAAAATAAAAAATAAAATATTAAAAATAATTAAACTATAAAAATAAATATATTTTTGAAAACTACACTTATGGATCTACAAAAGGGTATTTTTATATATTTTTTAAAATGTTATTTACATTAGCATGAGTTATTGAAACTTCATGTTTTTCAAATAATTTATTATTTTCATAAATTGGACTCAAAGTGGTGCTTCATATATTTTTAGCCAACAATTTTAGTTGAAAAAGTTGTGGAAGCCTCTAACTTAGCTAGAATGAATCGTACTAGATCATATGTTTGACCAAAAATGATTTTTAGTTAGAAATACTTAAATTCAGTTGTGCTGATAAGTTGCTTGAAAGTGTGACATAACTTTGTGCTTTTACCCGCCACTACATTGCCAATTTCATCGAATTGGGAATGTAGTGGCCTATTTGAAAAAAATGGGTCCAAGAAATGGGGTCTCCCAGTGATGTAAAGAGAGACCACGTTTCTTGGACCCATTTTTTCAAATAGGCCACTACATTCCCAATTTCACTTAATTGGAAAGCTAGTGGGCCCACTAGCTTTCTACATTTCTTGGACCCATTTTTTCAAACAGGCCACTACATTCCCAAGTTCACCAAATTGGAAAGCTAGTGGGCCCAGTAGCTTGCCAATTTGGTGAAATTGTTAATGTAGTGGCCTATTTGAAAAGAATGGGTCCAAGAAATGGGGTCTCTAGGTGATGTAAATCATTGGAAGACCCCATTTCTTGGACCCATTTTTCAAACAGGCTATGTTAGGTTGCCAATTTTACTATATTGGCAAGCCACTGGGGCCACTAGTTTTCCAATTCAGTGAAATTGGCAATGTAGTGGCCTATTATAAAAAATGGTCCAAAAAATGGGGTCTCTTGATGATGTAAAATATCTACCCTAGTCCCTCAACCCTTAATCCCTCAACCCTTAAACCCTCAACCCTCAACCCTCCACCCTCAACCCTCAACCCTTAAACCCTAATCCCTCAACCCCTATACCCTCTACCCTATACATTGGACCCTCAACCCTAATCCCTCAACCCTATTACCCTCAATCCTCTACCCTCAACCCTATACAATGGACCCTCAATCCTAATCCCTCAACCCTATACCCTCAACCCTCTACCCTCAACCTTAAATCCTCAACCCTCAACCCATAAACTCTAAACCCTTAAACCCTCTACCCTATACATTAAACCCTCAACCCTCATACCTTAATCCCTCAACCCCCAACCCTTAAACCCTTAACCCTCAACCCCCATACCCACTACCCTATAGATTGGACCCTCAACCCTAATCCTTCAACCATATACCCTCAAACATATACCCTAAACCATAAATCCTCTACCCTCAACCCTAAACCCTCAATCCTAAATCCTTAATCCCTCAACCTTTAAACCCTCAACACTCTACCCTCTACCCTCTACCATCAACACTTAAACCCTAATCCCTCAACCCCTATACCATCTACCCTATACAATGGACCCTCAACCCTAATCCATCAACCCTATACCCTCAATCCTCTACCCTCAACCTTAAACCCTTGACCCTCAACCCTTAAACCCTAAACCCTTAAGCCCTCTACCATCTAACCTCTACCCTATATATTAAACCCTCAACCCTCAATTCTCAACCCTCAACCCTTAATCCATCAACCATCAACCCTTAATCCCTTAACCCTCAACCCCTATAACCTCTACCCTATACATTGGACCCTCAACCTAATCCTGAACAACCATATACCCTCAAACATATACCCTAAACCCTAAACCTGTTAACCCTAAACCCTTAAACCTTCTACCCTTTACCCTCAACCCAATACCCTCTACCTTCAACCCTAATCCCTCAACCCTATACCCTCAACCCCTATCCCTTTGTCTCTAATTATACATCTCACCTCTCTCTCCCTCCCTCTTTTCTACCCTCTCCCTCTTTCTACGTACCTCTTACTCAATCAATCCCTACCACTCTCTCTTACTCCCTCTCTCTATCCCCCTCCCATTACCTCTCCATCACTCCCTGTCTCTCCCACTCCATCTTGAGGGTTTAGGGATTAGGGTAGAGAGTTTTCTTGGGTTTAATGGTTTAAGGGTTGAGGGTGGAGTGTATTGGGTTGAGGGTAGAGGGTATAGGGTTTAAGGGTTTAAGGAATGAGGGTTTAAGGTTTAGGGTTTAGGGTTTAGGTTTGAATGTTTAAGGGTTGAGGGTTTAGGGTTGAGGGATTAGAGTAGAGAGAGATGGATGGATGGATAGATAGAGGGATAAGTGAGATAGAGAGAAGGAGAGAAGAGGAGGGAGGGACATAGATATATGAGGGTTGAGGATCAAATGTATAGGGTAGAGGGTTGAGAATTGAGAGAGATATAGAGAGAGTGTCAGAGAGAGAGAGACCTGGGAGAGAGTGAGAAAGGGGGAGGGAGGGAGGGAGAGAGAGGTGAGATGGAGAGAGGAGGGACAGAGAGAGAATTGTGCTTGATAGAGATTAAAGAGGGAAAAAGAGAGTGAGAGAGAGAACGATGGGAGAGAAGGAATGAGAGGGAGAGACATGAGAGATAGAAAGACTTGAGAGAGGGGGAGAGGGTGGGATGGATAGAACTAAGAGATAGGCAGAGAGGGGGGGGGAGATAGAGAGAGAGAGAGAGAGAGAGAGAGTTCTCTAGTTAGGGTGGGAGGGAGAGAATTGAGAGAGGGATACTTGAGAGAGAGGGAGATGGAGAGGGGGAGAGAGGGAGAGAGAGAGACTTGCAAGAGAGAGAGAGAGCAAGAGATAGAGGGAGTGAGAGTTATATCTAAGAGAGAGGGGGAGTGGGAGGGATAGACCTAAGAGAAAGGGGGAGACAGAGGGAGTGGGAGAGAGGGGGTTGGACCTAAATCCTAAGCCATAAACCATAAATCCTAAAACATAAACCTTAAAACCTAAAGCTTAAACCCTAAAATCTAAACCCTAAAGCTTAAAGCCTAAAACCTAAATCCTAAATAGAGGGAGGGAGAGATAATGGTGAGATAGAGAGTAGAGAAGGAAGGAGGGAGTGAGATAGAAAGATAGGGAAGGGAGAGAGAGTGAAATCTAAAGGGAAGGAGTAAGGTTGGGAGATCGAGATAGATGGAGAGAGAGGGAGAGAGTGAGGGAAGGAGGGAGGAATAGGTGGATATGGAGGGATAGATTGAAACAAAGAGAGGAGGAAGGTTGGGATATTGAGAGAGAGGTAGAGAGAGGGAAGGAGGAAGCGAGAGGTAGAGATGGAGAGAGGTAGAGATGGAGAGAGGAAGAGATAGAGAGAAGTATATCAAAAAAGAGAGATATGATTGAGGTTTGAGGGTATTGGTTTTAG
>VDFB02193867.1:533834848-533852471 GCA_007258455.2 Sequoia sempervirens
ATGCATATAGTGAAGGGTTTGACATCTTTATTGTTTGAAGCATTCAATGTGGAATTAGATCAGCTTCAAGGGTTATAAAGTGATTTTACCTAGCCAAACTCATTATTAAAAACAATTGGCTGAGAAGGAGCAAGAACAAAGAAAAAGAATTGGAGGATCAAGGTGATTTATAATCTAACACCAAACCCCACTATAAAAGCGGAATGAAAAGGTTTATAATCTTTGTTCACCAGTTTCACATAAACTTTGTTGGAAAGAAATTTGAATTCATTTTCTTGAATGGCTACACCAAGGGTTATTGAAGTTACTAATAGGCTACAACCCAAGTTTAATAAATACCCTACTAAACCAATGGAGGTCAACCCCTTAGTCACATTTTATAAGGTTCCATATGGTGTGTTGCCTACATAAGACATATAGATTTACACTCATTACAAATTGGAAGAATGTGATCATTCTAAGTTAGGAGATGTATGGGAGAAAGAACTTATTAGAGATAAAATTTCCCTAAAACCAGAATATCAAAACCTAATTGTGAAGAAACTGGATGTGTGAAATGGATTTCTAAATATTTGCATTGATGATAAATGTGTTAGAATTGCATTAAGTAGAATTCATGATAGATTTTCCTGGATTGATAATCTTGGCTTGACAACTAAGGAGGTGATAAGGGAGATAACTATATTATGCTCAACTAGACCTATCTCAGTCCTTAAATCTATAAAAAATAAAGTTGTAATTGAACTTACTAGTGCTACATATGACAAGACCACCTTGACAATGAATAATATAAGGAATATAGTGGTGAAATATGTTGACATGATGATAGGATATAAGGTCTACTACTCTAACAGAGAAAAAACTATATTTTCCACCATAATAAATGCTACTTATGAGATGGTGGAGAAAGTAGTTGACTATGATCTTTGTGAGTTTTTGAGATAGCAACTAATGGGTGATCTAGAGAAGACCAAGGAAAAGAAACATCCATTGAAGTATGGTACTCTGATTGTGTCTACTTTTCTAATTTTTGAGAGAATTGCTTGGTACCAAAAGTTTTGTATGGTTAAAAGGAAGAAAAATTGCACATCAAATTAGAGACTTTTTGAGAGGTCTTGGTGATTTAAAGGCACAAGAAGATGACCTTGTAGCTTTCTTTATATTTTTTTAGAAGAGGGTGCAAGAGGGATAAAGAATTTCTAGATCAATGGTGAAGAAATATAAGGATGATATTACATTCTTATTTAATGCAAATTAATGCATCATTCATGTAGTTGAATGGAGGAAAATGTGGATCCCAACAATGTGATATGAAATTACTTCAAACAAGAGATTATTTCCTGAACTAATTTTATGCTTTGTAAACCAAAGAATACATCAAAAGGGAGGTATGACATTGATGAAGAGAAATCTATGGAGGTTCACCTTGAGCAAAGAAAAATTAAAATTAAGAAGACAATTAAGAAGGTGATAAGCAGTATTACAGAGATTTTGGGCCTCTCTAAAGAGTGGATTAATAAACATAAGGCAAAATCCACTACTGCAAAAAGGTCTACAAGCAAAGGAATATTTGGTAGAGTAGCTACCACGCCTCCTACTATTTAGAAGCCCTTCAATACTAAGCCCACTTTTGGAAAGAAGAGAAGATCAACTAAAAATCCTTAGGTGAAGGAGAAATCCCCTCCATTTGTGTAGAGGATAAGGCCTGAGAAGAAGGCTACTATAGTAACACCACTTGTACGCCTTGCCAAGAAGAAAATAAAATAAGCAGTAAGAGAAAAGAACATAAGTGAAAATGTTGAAGAGGAAGGAGATGAAGAAGAAGGCCCTCCATTGGTCTAGAAGAGAAAATATGAAGCTTCATGGAGTCAAAGAAGTTCCAAGAAACAAAAAGTGGATGTTGTGGAAATCAATGAAGAAGAAATAGAGAAAGAAAAGAAGGCATTTGTCATCCACTTGAAAGAAAAGAAGGGAAAAGTAACGAAGAAAGTGTCTTCGAAGAAGAAAGAAAAAATGAGGTAGAAGAAGACTTGGATGAAAGGAAAAAAGAAAAAATAAATACCTCTGGTATGCACACACACTCCTATGAAGTTAGATGCATTGTTGAACAATAACATTTTACAACATGAAATGTTAGCAAAAAATATAGCCCTGTACAATGAAGAAAATTAGGTGGATAATTCCACCATTTTAGAAGCTATTATTAAGTATATTATTGTTTTATACGTTGACATAAAGAACATTGAAAACCGAATTCCTACCAAACTATGAATGTCTTGATGAAGAGAAGGCAAGAAGAAATAGAAGAAGAGGAAAAAATAAAAAATATGCATTGGAGAATATTGGTGCTCCTCTCTCATAGGAAAATAAATCTAAATTGGCTAAGTTGTATAGCACAAAATTCGAAACCAAAAAGAGGGTGACTACCCTCATAGGTAGAGATGAAAGAGGTTGAAATGATTTGAAAGGAGACAACTAACAAGATTGGAGACATAGCATAGAAGTATGGAATGAATCCAAAATGTGCAAAATATCTTGCTTTGTATTACAATATAGAAGATGAAGCCTAGGACATTGATGCTCAACATGAGCATGTAAAAGATGAAGGATATGCTCAGGATAATTTTCATCCAAAAATGAAAGAAATGGGAAAGGAAGATGATGCTGAAAAGAAGGATGATGAACGAGAAGCTGATACCAATAAAGATGTAGCAAAGGAAGGTACTTTTACTCCTCCTTCAATACCAAAAGAGAATTTTGAAGATACACAATGAAAAAAACTAAAAGTCCTTTGAATACCATAGATAGGTCTGTTGGTGAAGAAAATGTAAAGAAAGATGGTGAAAAAGAGAGTGTTGATGTAGAGAAGGAAGTTGAACAGGACAATAATGAGAAGGATGATGGAGATAAGAATGAAGGTGCATCCAGAGATGGAAAAATATAGATAGGGACTCAAGTGAGCTCCATAAAGAATGGGGAAAATGAGCTAAAGGAAAACACCATGAAGAATATAAAGGCTTCTAGTGAATAGTTTGGCCCCTCTAGAGATTCCTTGAAGAACAAGTACTAAGTATGTAGCTCCAATTCTTGCCTATTGTATCAACACAAATACTACAATTACCTATATAATAGGGGAATGTGGATCTTGACAAGATTTCCGTACTCCACAAGATTTAGTTGGGAGATGTATTTCATGCATCTTCCCAAAAGGAGATTATAGAGACCCATCAAAAGATTGGAGAGCTAATGGAAGAAGTTGTGAAGGCATTGCAAGAGGCCATACCTAGTGCAAGAATTAAAACCTCACCTTTTGGTATGAAAAAATTGAATTTATTAATTGATTCTTTCAAAGAATACGATGCTAGTCTTAAAGGACAAGTTGAAAATGAAGATGAAAAGAAAATCAATGATAAGAAGATGATGGAAATTATTGAGAAGTGTGCTCTTACACACAAAATGTTTCAAGAAACTCTAAAGGATGCACAATATTGTGTGGATGAAGGAAAGGCTTTGTTCCACTATTGTATGAAGTGGCCTAGAGCCACACAAAACATCAAAAGTGAGATGGACTCCATTGAGTCCCAAATCAACAATACCTCTAGTTCTTATGATTTGGCACTTGATCTGGTTGGAAACACAAGGACTTTTATAGAGTATTTGCATAAGAGATTCTTCTAGTTGCAAGCCCAAAAGGAGAAAATCATTTTACAGCTTGGAAATCTAAGGGACTTGGTAGTTCCAAATTCATATATGTTTCAAGTGACCTTGTGAGTTCTAAGAAAGCTACATAGATCAATTTGGTACCTAGTCCTCTGAAAGAAGGAGATGAAGTTTGAATGGAGCTAGAGACATAATAAAAAATGCTTGGGATAACAAAGAAGGTCTGGGAAGAAGGTTAACAGGTTTGGCAAACACATGTGTAGATTCTTCAAGAGTCAACTTCCTTTGGTTGACAATATTCCTTATTCTTTATGCACTTCCATTTTTCAATTTCAGATTCTTTGTACATATTCTAATTATATAGAGTGGTTTCCAATACAATTTTTTGGTTTTTCTCTTGTACATAACTTAAGGGGGAGTCAATTCAATTTTTTTAGTTTTTACATATGCATATATTTCTCGAGGGGAGATTTGATATGTGTTAGAAAAGTTTTTTTATGCACCCTTTTTACTTGATGTCGAAGGGGGGCAATATTTTGGAGATGTTTAGGCATGTTGCAAATGTTTAGTCCTATTGCCATCAATGACAAAGAGGGAGATTATTGAAATTTTTCATTGATATTGTTGTTGGCAACATGATCATATGGGATAAGCACAAAGTATACTATTATGTATTGCAGTGTTGTTATATTGATGTCAAAATTGTATCTTGATGTGGAGATCATCATGGTGTAGATCATTTTGATAGGCTCTAACATGTTTTATAATGTTTTTGAAAGATAATTTTGTAAAAAGGTTTGATTCGGTGAAAGGATCTATAATGAAAAATGACAAAGTGTTATATAAGTGTTTCTAGGTATAAAGCATCCAGTTTTTGGGTCCACAATGGTCCAAAAATTAACGTTTCATGTTGTGGTTCTAGAATATTTTTTTGGTTGATAGAAGGATCTACTTCTAGAGTTTCATCTCATTTTGGCTTGGTGTGAAATTTATGAGTAACAGAAGTTCAACTTGACAGTTATAGGTGTTTTCTAGCTCTGTGCATATAAGTTGGAGAATTTGCACTTCTTGGTAGATTGGATTTTGGCTTTGCAAATTTGAGGAGATGTTGACAGATTTCAATAAAGTATGAATTCAAGATGGTATAGTGTATTGAGGTCCGTGTGTTTGAATATGGGTAAACAATTGAAAAAAATTTGTGTCAAGTCTTCTATGGTGCCGACCTAATAAGTTTGAAGGTATGCGAAGCTTAATTAAGTATTGCAAAGTTATGTGGGAGCTATTATAGGTCCATGAAAGCTTATTTAAAATTGCATTTGAGGATTAAATCTTGGTGTGAGATGTGTGTGAAAATATTTTGAGCTGACAAATTATATAATTTTGTATTTTGAATGGTACATCTAATTAGGCCAACCTAATTGATGTTATGGGTGAAGCAGATGCATAAGCTATATCAGTTTTGGTGTTTTGGTTAAGATACTACTTGTAAGTGATGCAAATGATGTGAACTGAGCAAGTACATTTAAAATCTAAGTTATGAGTGTTGATCAAAGTATTAGGGTGATACGAATGTAGAGGAAAGCAGACTGGTAGATCAAAATCAAATGAATTGTGTAAAGCTAGTCTATTAAGCTTCATTAGGACTATATCTCAATGCTAGGCAATGCGGAACCGCAAGATACTGATACATGTCCTTTGTGACATCAACACAGTGAAGGTTATTATAATGAAGATCAACAATGTTGATTGAAAGTGAGTTTAATTTGATGGTTATGCTTTAAAGTTGATGTGTATTAATGCTTTCCATCACATCATGATGAAAAAGGGAAGATCGAGGGTTGATATTTAAAGCAAGCAAATGATTATTTATTTGAGAAAATTTGATGAGCAGTTACAAAATGGAAGTTGATTTAAATTTTTTTTGAATAATCATTTATGTGATGGTTTCAAAGGCTAGCAATGTAGTTAGTGTTCATGTAATAGTGGGAATAGTTATTGTCACTGTTAGAATGATTGTGTGAGATGATGTTGAATATAGTACTTTTTCATTTCTTGTGGAGTGGATACATTAATGTAGATCATTTAAACTCACAAAGGTTACTGAATTGAATGCTTTTTAGGGGTGGTAGAGTATATGGTGATATACAAAAAACTATCAATGTGACAAGATAGGGAAGTGTGTATAGAGAGCAGTGTAGAGCAAGGAAGCAGTATAGATTAATGAAATGAAAAGGTGCATTCTCAAGTTGAAGAAGAACTAGTATTTACATATATAAACTTGTAATTTTGTAGGGGTTGGTGCCTCAAAAATATTAATTTGGTGCTCAATTAGGTGTGTAGTGTACTAGGATGTTGGTGCCTCAAAACATTGTCTTGGGTGTCAATGTACCCATAAGTGGGTGCTTACAAAATGTATGTAATATCTTTGATTGTGAGGTTGGATTTGAGTAGTAGACTCAAGCAAATTTTCTCACAGTGGTTTTTCCCTTCTAAGGTTTTCCACATATATCTAGTGTCTTCTTTGTGTGTTGTGTTTTTGTGGAATCTTAAATCTTGTTTGCTATTTTAACTTGGTAAAAATTTATATACACTAATTCACCCCTCCCTCTCAGTGTATTGGTGTTCTTTCAACAGTTCTCCCACACTGCTCTAATATCTTTTTATTAATAGAAATTCCCTCCTAAACTTAGCACCCACAAATTGAAATATTCCCCTCAACCATGTGTCCCCTCCTCCCAGATTGCATGGTTATTTCTAAAAAAAAGTCAGTTTATGGAAGCTTGGAGCTAAATGGTGATTGTATATATATTACCGAATCTAAATTTACTTCCCAATAATATGTATCATTATATATAGAATCAATAGAATATTTACTAATAACCTTACTCATTTATAAGTTTTATCATTTACTATTTACTATTCCATTTATAATTGAAATCAAAATTACTCATTTTCTAGTTCATTTGACACAAACCAACTCAACATTGGCATCACTTAAAATGCTAAACGTAAAGCATTCACATTGTCTATATCCTTCACCAACAATGATATTATTGTGATTGGAAATCACAACAATAATATCATCAGTAGACAAGGTAATCATTACTCCTTATTTTAACACTTCATAATGAAATGACAAGAATACTAATGTATGCAATATTTTATTTTTATGAGTAAGCTCAAATAACAATAACCAAAGCATAAACCTCCAATTAACCAATGCCAACTTATCCCTACTCACAATAGTGATCATGAAGAACACTAAATTCCCAAATATAATTTAAATAGATTTAGCATGTATAGAAAACCATGAAGACCACTAACCAATAACCCAACCATAATTAATTACCCAAGAATGTTGAACTCCAACATTAAGTAATACATTGATTTCTTAATGCAAATCAATAGATTTCTAATGGCCATAAATAAAGGGGTCTTGATGCAACATTAAAAAAGTTCAAAACTAGATATTAGGTCAAAACTATATGTGTAGAATTCAATTTTGCAGGTGTATGTTCCAACTAGAATTAAGTGCACATCATTTCTTAGTTTGTTATAACTCCATAGCTTTATATTTCATAACAAAAACTAGGATTGGATCATTTGTTAACAAGCAACAAATGCTAAGAAAACTTCATAATTTAATTTCAAGTCTTAATGTCTAAGAAAACTACACTATCTAACAGAATAAATGGTATTTGTTAACAAGCAACAAATGCAGTTCAAACAGACAAAAACTCTTAGTTAGTTCCAAATATAATATTAATTTTCTTTTAAAGTGATTACACGGGATAAAATGCCAATATTAAAAGTATTGCCTGGAATGGTTAAAGGTAGAAGTATCACCCTGTAAGAAATCAAGGAACGGAGACTCTTCCCACTACCAATTATAGCTCATAATATCTATTCTCCACCCTCTAGCTAGCCTCTATCTAAATCTTAACATGTTGGGCCCCCCATATAGATATAAATATAGAAGTAAAAATTTAAATAAAAGCATATTTTTTTAAATGTTTTTGAAGAGTTGTTATATCAATGTTTCAATTATATTTTGTGTTCCATAAATTGTGAAGTTTCTTTTAAAATAGAAATGGAAGCATATTAAATTATTGAATAGACTATAAAAACATCTACCGCAATAAAGTATAAAGGGACAATTTTTGCTGAAAGTTTTACAAATGAGGTAGCAAGTAAAAAGAATTTAATATTTGGGAATCTTATGATTCAGTGCACTTTAGTTGAAGTAATATTCAGATGAGTGATCTTTTGGGAAGGTCCAATGTTTCATCCCTATGAACATTACTTAGATGTAATGAATGTTAAGTACCATTCTTTTTTCTTAAAAGAGATAAATTCATTTGAACCATTACTCATGAAACATAGATCAATGAATTTAAATAAAAAATTACATAATAAATTTTGATAATAATATCATAACTAATCAAACTGTAGATAATACCTCCTATTTATCAACATCTACTAAGTTTTTTTTTTATTCTATACATTCCAGGAAAATACATTGGGTTAAAACACTTACGAAGACTATGATAATCAGACAAGTGAAAACTAAACTTGGAGAAAGTCTACTAATAAAGAATTATATATTTTTTTAAGGTAATGCAAAAAAAAAAGGTGTTTTTCATCTTTTCCAAAACTATAGAGTCGCCTGCATATTCTGTATGTCACCATATTCTATCTGGAAATGGTTCGTCTGCAACTGATGCCTTTAATACTGCCACCATTTTGTTTGAAATTGTGATATTGGGTTCGAACCCAGGATCCTCTGCTGCTGAAGGAAGCATATGGGAGCATTTTTATTGGTCCAACTGTAGAACTGAAAACAATAAACAAAAAACTGTTACAGCAAACACAAAATTATTGTAAGAAGCTTCTCACGTTCCAAAAAACCCTTCTACATTCAACCTCATAAATATTGCATCTAATATCGATACTACCCCACTATGACAAAACATTTGTTTTATCCGTTAATAATAATAAGATGCGAAATATATACCTCATCCTTTTCCACTTCCAACGATGAGTTGTCATCCTATTAAGCCACGATCTTGAAGCACATATGTGATGCTCAAAATTCTGGTTGTAAGAAGTTTTATACCCCTACTTCATAAAAGTTAGGATTCAGCTATTTCATCTCTATTTTACAGCATTTCGTCGGCCTTGAATGTAAGGTGTGGAGAACAACGTCTTCCAGCATGATCCTCGTTACCCATATGCCGTGCTGTGTTTGGGATTTCTTGGAGGAGCTATAGTTCTGCTTTCGGACATTTCTGCACATAGGAGCTCTATTCATTCAGTTATGTTCTCTAAGACTGTTGGTGCGCTATAAGAAAACAATACTGTTGGTGTGCTATAAAGCAACAATAAAAAATATTTTGTAAAAATATTCTGTAAGAGTGTGCGTTTTCATCGGTCGTGGTCGTCTGAGTTTTACAGTCCGTCTGGTAGAGAAGATGTTTTTCCACGTTCTCTGTACACACTGCCCACGCTGTGCGAATGTTCCAACGCCAGTACAATCTCAGCGGCATGGAACCTGCCAACACGACAACGGCGTCAGGCATATTTTGTATATGATAAAGAATGAATAGTCTGTAAGAGTCGGTGTGATCTGCATGTAGTCATATTTTGTTGTACACAAACGATTTTGTTGACAGTCCCATTGAAGAGGAAGGACGATATGATTTGATTTCATCCAAGTTCGCCTGTTTCAAATTCAAAATAGCAGTTAAGAAACCAGCGTAAATAACTGGATGAGAAAGGCTATCTGACATGAGTGACCGGTCAACTGCGGTTGCTCCACCGAACCAACCCTCCAGTATTAAGATGGTGCGTTGTGCCCCTCTATTTTCTTGACAGGAGAACGAGGGGAGTCATTTTCACATAATTCAACCACAACAATAAAATGTTCGCCTAGAACAATATAAAGGTTATAATAAGAATTTTAGTTAATAGAATTTCAAAATATATTCAATTGTGTAGAAAAATTAGTTAAAATATTTAGATGTCTATATTAAAATAAATGATATACCAACATTGTCTTGAAAAATAATTATTTTTTATTAGTTCTAAATTACATTAATTAATAATTATCTCAACAATTATTTATTACATTTTTATCATGTGGGAATAAATAATATGAAAAGGATTATGAAATAAAGTGTGTCAATAGAAATTTGGAAGGGAAGAAGCATACTATTGAATTCTATTTTCTTTATAAATATAAATTAATAGAAACAATATTTGAGTGGGAGTAATGTTAAAGGATTGGGCATCTAATAGATATTTGAAGTTGTTTATTAGACTAAAAGTGATAGAGAAGAAACAAAGAAATTACATTTGAGAGGCATAATATCACTTAGAATTTGTTGTTGATTAGATAGACATGACTATCCACCACTAACGAATTACATCCATGGAAAGGTGAAGACTGCTAAGACATTGTATTTACATGAAACATGCCTCCCCACATGAGGAATTGGCATGTGTTAGTAATTTAAGCTCACCAACTTGGAAGCATACTATTGAATTTTATTTCCTCCATAAATAATTTTTTGTAGAACTTTTTATGTGCCAATTAAGACCACAACAACAAATTTCATTGTGTTGCTTGAGATCGTTGATGCCTACCAAGAGAGTTTTGTTGGCTAGGTCTTATTGGTTTTAATGAACAAGGAATGACTTTTTTTGCTAAATGGATTGTTAGAGATTGTCTTAGTGATGAGGTGTGGAAAAGCTTGTTACAAAATTGATTTTCATTTAGTTCACTATGTGGGTGACCATCTTAGAATGTCATTGCTTTTCATTCATATGTAATACCTAACCATTACATAATGAGGTGGATCTTACAAGGATTATCCATCAACCCACAATCTATATGGACATTTTCCTTTGATAAGCCCCTAGTGGTATGACTCCCTAGATGTAATCCTTTAAATTCTTTACAAGGGGAACTAGGAACCTATAGGATGTTTTCTCAAAGCCTAATTCTACTTGTCTTTCTTGGCCTTAGGTCAAAGCCAAGTCTAATCTAAGTGTAATTCATAATATTAGGGCCTTTTCTTTATTTTTTCCCCTTATCAAATTATTGTGTCTCCTCTTCATCTAGTGGTGCTTGTTTTAGGTTTTTAACTCTATGGTAATCTCTTTCCTTTAGACAATTCCCATTGATTATACTTTCCTTTTCTTGATTCATTTTCCTTTGTTAGAAGTTTCATGTCTTTGACAGAGGCATGAGGTAGATTAGCAAATTTCACATTATATTTGTTGGTTTATCTATCTATTATTAAACTATCAAATGATATTCATTTGTAGTTTAATTTCTCTCTAGATGGTTTTCACAAGTCTCCAAAACTTTAGATAGTGAATGTTCCCTTTTTGTGGATGGACATAGTAATTATTTGTATGTGGTAAGAGATTATTTTATTATATGTCATTTTAAAATTTAATTTCTATATATTAATGTAATTTATACATTTCATTGCATTAGGTGGAGGTCCAAGAAAATTTAAATAGGATTTTGAGTTCATTTGAATGAGTTTGAAGAGACTACCATCGTATGCATCTCTATCCTTGTCATAACACAATTTTTATTGCATTTAATTTATAATATGATAAATTGAATTATTGAGGAAATTCAAAATGTTGAATGAAAATTTTGACATTTTTGAAAAGTTTGAAAGAAGTTGATCATTGTTGACTATGTGATCTTTTGAACTATCTTACATTTAATCACATGATTGAATGTTACTGATGAATTGTGTAAGTGCAAGTGTGTGCAATTACAGGATGACAGGTTGAAGGACAAGAACATGGTTGAAGTAGGATCGTTTAGCTAGATCGAACAATAAGCTTGATGGAATCTGGGTGCACACACCACAAAAATGGCATGATAAATAAATTTGAAATCCATATAAGAGAATTATATTAATCTTATTTGAAATGATTTGATGATTGTGAACCAACATTTTTTATGGGGGGCACTTCTATGTACTTCTCTTGCACTCTTAGGGTCTTTCACCTAAAAGGAGAGAGATAGAATCTCACAAAAATTGAAGTGGTTCACTCAAACTAAGGAATGTATGACGTAATTATGGATAAATGAAATGATCTAGATGTAGCAAGCTAGTAAAAGCTATTGATTATTAAGTGAAAACTATTGAAATACAACTTGTTGGAAAACACATTGTGTAATACAAAAACACCTAGAAATGAATGAAAATTGCAACAAAAATGGATGAAAATGAAAGTGTGCCCCTAAGATATTGATGAAGACTATAAATGAATTTTGGAAAGCTACTGATCCTGATTTTTAGGCCTGGTGTGACTCATTCACCATTCTGGGCGAATCAGTCCAAGTCTGTGAAACTGTTTTGGAGCCCGATTCAAACAAATGGGTATCAAAAAATGCAGAAAACTAAAATCAGGTCTAGAAGTGGGACTCATTCGCCACCCATGGAGAATGCGTCCAATTTTGAATTTATGAAGATTCAAAGGTGGAAACTAAAGTCTTTGATCTACACTTTCTGTTGCTCCAAGTGTCTGATTTTGAAACTATCAAATTCAAGCCTGAAGGTGACTTTTTATTGATATGTTTCCTTATACAATGAAGAGAAAACTTAAACAAATTTGCAACTTGATATTTAATGATTTCCAAGCTTCCAAGATGCCTAAATCTACAAACACACAAGACAACAAAGAGAAATGTTGAATGTTAGGGTATGGGGGTTTGCTTTGGTCAAACCTTTCTCAGGTAATTAAACCAAAATGACGAAAGCATATAATGAAGCATGCAATAATGGATTCAATACCTTATCATGATTTTTGATCTTGAATTTCTATAGCAATGGAGGAAGATTCTACCCTTGAATGTCTTTGGAAGCTTTCTTGATGACTTGCAATGATGAAACCCTAACTTGCTTGACTTGATAGAGAAGATAGATGATGAATGAATGATAAAAGATGTTTGAATGAGTTAAGAGATGTAAATTAGGGTTTATAGACTTGATTTTATAGGCAATTCACCTTTTTTTCCTATAAATTGGATCCTCAAGGATGACATGAAGAAAATTTAAACTTAAAACCTAATTTTTCCTGCTCAAAAGTCAAATTTGACCCAAATGGGACTTATTTGCCACCTTGGCCGAATCAATCCCACCTGGTAGGGACTTAATCACCAAAGATGATGAATTAGTCCTAGAGGGGTCCATTTTCCAGTTGGGTTGTTGGGAAATGCATAAATTAGGTTTAAATGATGACTTTGTCAGTTATTTGATCAATTTATGCCTCGAGATGCACAATATGGGGTAATAGGGACCTATTAATGATGATGTAAAGGTCGATTAGGGCTTGGGACACATAATTCAATGTGAAAGTGTGATTAAATACACTTTATAACACTAAAATGAGGTCCACTTAGCCTAGAAATGCACAACATCCAATGTGAATGTGTAGGACACATTACAACACTAGATTAACATTAAGTTTATTTTACAAGCCTTCTAGATTGATGTGAAGACGTAATTAAAAATGTTTTATAATGTTGAATTTAGAGGAGGTGGGTTCATTAAGTCTAGAAAAGCATGAAATTCATTTACAATACTTTACAAAACCTTCACAAGACGTCAATGAATGCATTTTATTCAATTTGGAATGGTCCAAGAACTAGTGTGGATGCATAAAATGCCTCACAACACTAAATGAAGGTCTTATTAAGTCCAATTTACCATGAATTTATTCAATAAATCAAGAAAAATTCCTTTTTTCTATGGTACATTTAGCCCCCACTTTAGTGTGAGGATGAACTTGCTTCAAAGTCGCACTAAAGTAGACATTCAAGAGAGATCCAAGTGTACAAATGCAAATATCAAGAAGGTAGTAAATCCCCCAGGACTAAATCACACAATGGAAAAAAGGAAAATGAAGTGGGAAAGATGTGCTCAGTCTGGGGCCACGGAACATAAGGTCATCTGCATGGTGAGTTATCCAAAAGGATAAAACATACACTAGTTTGTATGCACATAGGTGGCTATGGGGAAATTCATGCCTTGGAATGGGCTTCCCGCTTAACCATATCAAAGTTATGCCTCTTCATAACTTTACTAAGGTGCAACAAAGGAAAATAGTTTTTGTAAATGTTTCTGAATGTCATGTAAAAATTTGCTTTGTTCATGTAAGTTCTTCTTAGAGAGCATTGTGCCTAATGTCTCCAAGAGAGGACATGTCAGGGTGTCAGATCGTTATCCATGTGATGCCTCATTAGTATCAGGCCACTTTCGTTGATCGTACACTCTTGAAAGGAATCAAACCAAATGGCACCACCAAGAAGAAGAAACGTCACAAGAAAAAGTAAATCACGCCATGAAATTTGAAAAAAAGATGTTGTCTGTGTATGCCCCCACTTTAAAGCAGTTGCTACACCATTACTGTGAGAAATTACTTTAAAGTAGAAGAGAGTATGAGAGCTTATTCAAAAATACCTATACCAAGTCATATGTTTTTGATAACCTGCGTTATGAAGAAAGGGAGTATGTCACATGTGAGTCAATCTTAAGGAATTTCGTCCACATCCGAAGCTTGCTTTTATACATACATGAAAGGTTAACGACTAGCCAAAAGAGAAAATGACATGACATATAGGGATAATACTATCTAACCCTTTTCCCCCACTTAGTGCGGGACAGAGGTGAGCCTAGAGTGGATGATGGTATGCTTCCCCTTGCAGTGGATGCAAAACATGCAATAGTGAGTATGCTATGATCCTACACCTATTGTATGGAAAGGAGCAACAACTAATGTTATTTATTTGGATAAGGAAAAAAAAATTCTACTTGATACATGTTTAATGAGGTGTTTATGAGTTTAGGATATACCAAGGTGACAGTTGTCTTGGAAGAGTATTGTGTGATAGTATTGATTTTGAGTGAAGGTGTGTTGAATGGGTTGATTTCTATGAAAGGACAATCAGCAAGATCATGATTTGGTGCTTGTGTTTTAGGCTCTATAGGGGCATGGATACTTTTTTCTATAGCATCACATCCTTTTCCTTGTTGTTACATAATATTTTTTAGGTTTGGGATTGGCTTTGATTGTATATACTTTGTTACATATGTGAGCAATTCCATTGTAACTTGGTTGGTATGAAACATCATGCTTAGGTGGGTAAAGGATGAGTTCGGGTTGGTTTTGAGGTTGTTGCTTGTGTGATGGTGGGTAAAGTATTAGAGGATTCTTAGGATGGCCCACAGGGTATGTATGTGGTTCATTGATCGAAGGGGATCTAATGGACACTTGTGCATGCATAACCTCGGCGGTCTTGGTTTGATGTATCCCTAAGGAAGACATATCATTTTCTTGCACCATAATAGTTTCCCTAGGAGGAGAGTTGTTAGGGGAATAACAATCCAAATGTTCTTCACATTCAAAGATAAGTTCTTCTTCAGCACAAGGGAGCTATTAATGATTGAATTATATTGTTCTATGATGTTTTCCCATATTAAATTCCCATTATGCTTATCGATTTTATCTTGTAACACCATAATATTGTCTTCACTAATAGGAGAGATATTAGGAAAGGGGAAGATTTGATTGTTTTCCATAATCTCATTATCTTGTGCCATAACATCTACCCTAGTAGGATAGCTTGTAGGAAAGTGACAATCAAGAGGTGCATCACATGTCATGGTTAGATGTTGTAAAGAAGCATCATCACAAAGAGGGGAGACATCAAGGGGAGGACAACTACGATTTTCATGTGTGCTAATGATTGTATCTTCTTATTCAAATAGACCCTTCCAATTGTTAGGAAAATTAGGAAGGAGAGATAATGTTATAACTCTCAATCATTAGGTTTCTTGATACCAATATATCCTCACAAATGTGTTTGTCATGATCATGTACAAAAGCATTGTCACAAATAGGAGAGGTATTGGGAGATGAATGGAGACTAGGTAAAGTGGTGGAAATGCATTCATCTTGTATTGCTAGACTATCTCCCCAAGGGGAATGTGGAGAAGGAAAAACAAGACCTTCATTCAATGCTCAACAATTGTACCTTCTTTCACCAAGATACCTTCATCACTAAAAGGAGAGGTATCGGGAGAAGTACAACTATGATCATCATGGTTATCTATGTTTGTATTCCCTTCTAACACATATCCGCACAAATAGTTGAGATAGGAGGGAGTGCAATCTTAAGACAAGCATTAACATTTTCATTCTCTTGTGCTAAGAGACTATCATAACTAGGGAATGCATTGAATGAAGGACTAGAATTCTTGTTAACTAGCTTTTTCTTTGTAAATTTGGAGAAGATTGAAATTAACATTTTGAAATAACAATCTATGCTAACTCAAAATGCAATGTAAAAGGCTTAAATGGAATGTAATTTTCAGATAATAACTGATTGATTATGCTATGTAACAATATGAGAATGCAAATGTGAAATTTAAACCATCCATGAAATGAGCTAAGTTAAGCTAGATCCAATGAAATGCATGTTACAGAAATGCATCCAATTGATACATCTAGGTAATGGCACCAAATAGAAGCTTAAAAATAGGGTTTTTAGTTCTGTAAATGGCAGTTTCAGGGGTGAAAAGGGACTGATTCGCCCAAGGTGGCGAATGAGTCCTAGAATGGACTTTTACAGAATTTTCAAAAAAAATTGAGTGATTTTTATGTTGTCTAAGTTCTATGATGCAGACCTAAGTTAGAAATGTAGAATTTCAAAAAAATTTAAATGAATTTAGATGCCAAAAATGCAATCTAAATGCACTTTTCATGAATGAAAATTTTGAAACCTAGCATGCAAATTAATCCATGCAAACCCTAATCCAAGGTCAATGCAAGCTAGAGCTATAATGAAGGACACAAAATCAAAAAAGTATTTGAAAATAAGGTTCACCAAAATGAACCAACAATTTTTATGGGGGGTACTTCTATGTACTTCTCTTGCACTCTTAGGGTCTTTCACCTAAAAGGAGAGAGATAAAATCCCACAAAAATTGAAGTGGTTCACTCAAACTAAGGAATGTATGATGGAATTATGCAGAAATGCAATGATCTAGATGTAGCAAGCTATTAAAGCTATTGATTATTAAGTGAAAACTATTGAAATACAACTTGTTAGAAAACATAATGTGTAATGCAAAAACACCTAGAAATGAATGCAAATTGCTACAGAAATGGATGAAACTGAAAGTGGGCACCTGAGGTATTGATGAAGACTGGAAATGACTTCTAGAATGTTGCTGATCCTGAT
Organism: Sequoia sempervirens; assembly: GCA_007258455.2. NCBI lineage: Eukaryota > Viridiplantae > Streptophyta > Pinopsida > Cupressales > Cupressaceae > Sequoia > Sequoia sempervirens. Next base: position 533,851,785 of record VDFB02193867.1, read on the forward strand.
TTTTAGGTCTAGTGGGACTCATCTGCCATTCTGGGTGAATCAGTCCCAGTTATATGAAACTATTTTGAAGCCCGTTTCAAACAAATGGGTATCCAAAAATGTAGAAAACTAAAATCAGGTCTAGAAGTGGGACTCATTCTCCACCAATGGTGAATGAGTCCACTTTTGAATTTCTAAATATTCAAAGGTGGAAATTGAAGTCTTTGATCTACACTTTCTACTTCTCTAGGTGTCCAGTTTTGAAACTATCAAATTCAGGCCTGAAGGTGACTTTTTGTTGATATTTTTCCTTATACAATGAAGAGAAGACTTGAAAAACTTTTCAACTTGATATTTAATGATTTCCAAGCTTCCAATATACCTAAATCTGCAAATGCACAAGACAAGAAAGAGAAATGTTGAATGTTAGGGTATGGGGGGTTTTCTTGGTCAAGCCCCTTTTAGGTAATTAAACCAAAATGATGAAAGAATATAATGAAGTATGAAATAATGGATTCAATACCTTATCATGATATTTGATCTTGAATTTATGCAACAATGGAGGAAGATTTAGCCCTTGAATATCTTTAGAATCTTTCTTAATGACTTGTAATGATGAAACCCTAACTTGCTTGACTTGATAAAGAAGATAAATGATGAATGACCTGATAAAGATGGTTAATGAGTTAAGAGATGTAAATTAGGGTT